>VXBI01001279.1:2626635-2698627 GCA_013397375.1 Toxostoma redivivum
TATATATATTATGTATATATTCTCAGCACACTTCTCAACATGCTTTAAGTGGCAGGGATGTTTACAACAGCTCGTGAAATCACTGACAGCTGTAAATACCACACAACCATCCTCACTCTTTTCTGATTACTGAAACAATGATTCTGGGAGGGAGAGAGAAGTAAAGCCAATGGATTTTAAAAGTTATACAGCAGGAGGAGGACAGCTCAGAGTCCTCCTTCAGATTTTATTTTCTTTTATGGTTTATGTTTGCGACACAGTTCTAAAAGAAAAGAGAGGTGATGTGGGCAAACAAAGGCCTCCTTTTATCAAACTATAGCATCAGTGCTAACACTAGTGCCTTTTAGAGGCCATTTCCAGGAAAGAGGGAATCCCTTGTAGCTGTTTCCCAGCCTGATCTGTCCATCCTATTCTTTAAAAGACATTTTCTCAGCCTTAGCTTTTCCACAGAATGGATCTTCTGTCTTTGAAAGTGAGGTAGAGAATAAATGTATCACATTTAAAATGGATGGGTTTATTTACACTAATTAGTGTTCATGAAGTTCTTTCATAAGCCAGCGTTAGATTATTCAATAATCTAAAGAGAAGGGACAGAAAAAATGAATAGAGGTACTGAGCAGTAAGAACTATGAAATATAACTATCAGGTGCCTCAGGATTTCAGAGTTCTAACAAGTGCTGAGACTGCCTTCCATGTTATAAAGAAGGGAAGTTTTAAAGATATATTTCAAGGAGAATAACATAACAAATTTGTATATTCATAGTGGACTCTTTAAATGTATGTAGGAGCAAAATATGAAAGAAGATGGCTGAAAATGTGAAAAAGCTTTATACAGCAGTTGATCCTCTTTCATAATTTATTTAATTAAAAAAAATTAATTATATGAAGCCATGATTGCTGCCAGGCTCACTGCTGGTCCTCCCATGTGCCCAATGCATCTTGGCATTCTTGGCTTGGCTGTGAATTCCAGCTGAGCTTGAGAATGGCAAGAACTGAGCAGTATGCATAAGGCAACCAGGAGAAATATGGATTCATATTGGCCTTCCAGATCTTCAAAGTATTCCATGGACTGAGGTTAAGGCTGGTGATTAGTTTGGAAGCAAATCTGATTCATTACTGGCAGAGTTTCTATCTGGAACCAAGGAAAGTTGATGAAATGTGAGTTTTGGCTGATTGTTAGTGGAAGAGGTAGGATAGATGATATTGATACTTCAAGATCTTGGGATGATTGGTTAAGAGATCAGGAGTGCAACTAGTGTTCTTTATCCTTCCAGTTGGAGGGAATGATGAGGAAACAAACTGGAAGAGCCAACATCTGCCGAGCCTGGTGTCACCAACAGAATTTTGGGTTTTTTGATCATGGGTCAGTTTACATGACATCAGGCCTGCTGGCAACACTCCAGGTACACCTGTCTCAAAGGGGTAGAAGGATCTTTGCACAGGAGTTAGCAGGGATCTAAAAGTATTTTCTAACTGAAATGATTCTATGATTCTGTGGTCTAGGTAAGCAAGACTTGCTCAGATCTGCCTTTTCTTCAAAACTGCCACTTTTATGTATCAATAGCAGAAGAGCTAACTTTTGGTCATAGAGAGTTAATTTTCTTCTTTTTGCTGAGGTTCCAAGGTGAAGTCTCATTTCCAGTGGGTGGAGTGGTGATACATATATTGCATCTACTATGTCCAAGCAGAGAACCTCCACTTCCAGGGCTGCCAACTGAACCTTCTTCACACTATGGAGAGCGCTTAATAAATGCAAAACAAAAAAAGAGTGAAATGTGATCTTGCTGGAATGGGGAGGCATCCAAAAGGACTGTGCTTTGGGTAGTACAGCCTTCACAAGGAGTCAGAACAAATATCCAGACTTCAATGCGAGACCAAACAGAGTTGTTCAGTCCCTATGGAGATGAGATGTAGAACTGGAGAATGTAAACAGATGTGGAGACATTTTGATGCATTTTTGAAAAGACAAATGACTTCCATGCTGCTATATTTTAGAGTTCACTCCATCTCCTTATCAAAAATATGATGCAAAAAGCAATAGTCACTTCATTTCCATTTCTCAACCTGTCTGGAGAGCAAAAGGCACAGTCATCTTGTAGATGAGTTAACAATGGTGTCTAACAACTGTTGGGAAAGACTTGGAGAGATTAAGACACTGAAGAAAAAGGAAAGAACTATCAAGAAAGTAAGAGTCTGAAGGAAAGCACCATGATAGATTGAGATCTTGAAATAGCATGTGTTTATATATTATTGCAGGTGGGTTGATTAGCAGGAGAGATTCCAGCACAGCCTCATCCATCTGGAAAAGAGAATGCAAATGGTGAATATCCAACTAACCCCATATGGATATAAACATTCCATCGGAATAAGAAGCTATAGGATACAAAATAGATGGATTTCAGCATCGTAATCTCATCACCTTTTTTTTTTTTCCCAGGGGAGATTCACTCCATGGAAAGGGCAAGGCTCACACACTAAAATGCTGGAATATTCTCAGCATCCTTGGAGCTGACTTTTGTGGGTGAAGAGAGGGTGCCAACAGCCAAGAGTGTCTCTGTAGCTATGGGTACGATGGGAAGGCCCCTTGTTCAAGGATATCTCAACCAGTTTCAGCTAACCAGTGTGGTCTGTCCAGGTCAATATTACGGACAGCAATAAACAAGAGGACACTGTGTCTCATCAGTCTCATGGATATAACTTTCTGCTTACAGCTGTATTTGGCAAAGGCCTGTAGGTGGTTATGGACTTTGAGTCAGTGGCTGGGCTTGGATGGGAGCCTTCTGGCTTGCAGTCCTGTGCTCTAACCATCTAATCTCTCAGCCCGGAGGAAATTGCGGTGTCCCTTTGGGCCCTTGGTAAGACACCACAGCTTTGTTTGTTGAGTGCTTAGCTTTTGATGGGGATATTTGAAGGTTTCACAGATGGCAGTCAGTGACTCTCTGCCCTTTTTCTACCTGGAGGCTGCCAAAGGATGGCAGCAAAGAGGCAGGCGTTAGAGGGACATCAGGATATGAAAAGAGGTGGTATGTGCAGTAGAAGAAGTGCTGGAATTGCTTTTTCTGTGAAAGAAAGGCATACTATCTTGGAAAACAAATTATCTGGAATACAGTATTTTCTGCAGTTTGGTGCTGCTAAAAAAATGCTGCACTGGCATCTCTGCAACACGATACCCCAAAGCAAGAATACGGTTTGTTATTACATGTGTGGCCAGGAGAGCTTCGTGGTGGTGGAGGAGATGTCCTCAGCTATGGCTGAGTATTTAGTTTCCATGTCCCCCTCTGTCCTAGGATAGCAGTCAGCAATAATTGCTTTAGTGGTTTCTACCCTGCAATTCATAACCTCTAGGCACTATACTCAGCTCCACAAATTTGTTCCATGCAGGCCCCTTGTAGCAGGATGACAACTCCTACTCTCTGCTGAGCTTGGTGTAGATTCACGTGAGAAAGCTAGAGAAGAAATGCCCATTCACTGGAGTAGCACTGAAAGTGCCAGGCCAGCTTTCGGTAATGAGCCTCCGACATTTGGAAACAATCCTGAAGTGACAGAGTAACAAACATAATGATCGATCTGGGACATACGATTTAAAGAACTACCAGCCACCAGATCTAGACAGGAGAGGAAAACTGATCACTGATAACAACTGTTATTGACAGGAATGTTAAGAATATCTCCTGATTACACAAGACAGCCTGTGTCCTTTAAATCTGTTGCAAATTCCTATTATCTAAGCATGATTTTCTTTCAAACAAGAAAAAAGGCACTTTCTTTTTGTTTTCTTGTTTAACAGAGCTCCTGTGCCTGACATAATCTTTACATTTGCCTCCCCAGTTAAGTATCTTTTTTCTTTTCCTTCCCTGGTGTTTGCATGAACTTGGTGAACCCTCATCACGTGTGGCAGTGTTTATATTTGCACAGGCTGTTCTTCGTGTCTCTGTTTGTGTTGCCACCACATCTATATGGCTTGGCAGCAGCCCCATGGCTGTGTTTCAGCTGCATATAAATCAGCTTCCCTCCATCCCCCGGTGTTTCCATCTGTCTGTCTTCCCTGATTGCTCTGAAATGTTACAGGGCATGGAGGTTAACCCATGGCTGAACCCTTCAGATAGAGGTGGGACAAAATAAAACCTGAACTTCTCCTCCACAAATTCAACTCATCAAGTTATGAAGGTGTGGTCGTTTGTGTTTTTGAAGGGAGAGGAAGCACCTTAAAACAGGGACTAACCCCTGCTGATAGAGTGTAGTTTTCAAGTCTGTTATTTTGGAGGAAAGTTGTTGCAGAAGCGAAGCTCTGAGGTCACCTCTGGACTGTGGAGGTGATCATCCCTTAGACCTTCATTGTCTGAAGTTGCCCCTACCTCACACAGATTTAATTTCTATTCTTTCATTAATTATCACCTCTGGCTTATTAAGTTATAATATCATTAGTTTGCTTCTTTAGTTAGGGAAAGAGACATGAAAAGGGTCCAAAGACTGATGGCATGAGGAGCTGGAGCTACCTGGTCATCCAGGAAAAAGGGTGTCAGGCAGAAACTGTAGACATTGATACTCTCCATGTATAAAGACATTTCTTCAGGGATCTCCTCCCAGACAGAGTTCACAGTGCAGCTGACTGAATTGCTGAGAACCCCAGAAATAAATACCACACAACTCTAACACACAGAGTCTAGCCTACTCAGAGTGTCCATGGTTTTCTCTTGGCCAGGTCTCTTGGAGAATGGATATCCCAGGGGAACAGAAATGGAGCATATCCCTTTGCCCATTGGCACTAAATGGCCAACCCAGTAGGGACGGAAAGAACTAAATGGGGAGTGTGCACTGCTCTCAAGTATTGGAATTGCCTGTTCCAAGAAACTGAGAAACACTGATAGGACAAAAGACCTGGTAAAGGAACAAAATGCCCCTGGTGTGCTTCAGTCAGGTGTCAGATATAAAAAAACATTTTCTCACCATCTTTGAATTTGTTCGGAACTTTGCCTTTCTTCTGAGCATAAAACTGAAACCAGGCTCTTCCCTTCTACATATAAGTGCTAAGAGGTCTGTCTCTGGATACCTTAGCTCTTGAAAGAATAAAGTACCAACAACCTAATCTCAGAAACACTGTAGACTAAATAAGAAAAATAGTGGATAAACTTGAATTGGCCTCCCAAGTCACTCAGTCTACTTCACAAAGGAAACAATGTCTTTACCTAGGAAAAATCAATTAAAAATCCTGTGTGACTGTGGGTTCCTACCTCTTTCCAGCCTTCTCTGAAACTGGGAGGTGTTTGGACTTTGTGCTGTAGTTTTTCTTAGCTCTCTGGCTCCAAACTTGGAATCTTCAAAAGTTATGTCAAGTTGGATCTAATGCTTAATTTTAATAGATTCCAGAGAATAATGGGTAATGCCTGTTTTGGTACACAGATAAATCCTTAGTAATAGGATTTGTCCTATTACTGCATCTGTCTAACAGTTCTTTGTTACTAAATCTTTGTTGGAGAGTGAGGGTGGCTGTGATTTAATTTTTGATGGGAGTAACTGATTTAGAAATTCAGGAAAGGCAGATATCCTTGTGACATAAACATTCCCTCCCATTGCACTTCTAGCTGAAAGAGAAAATCCTACATTGTTTTTTAATATTGCTGATGTCCCAGATGTATGTCTGAGTAGATGTCATTAAAAATCAGACTTGCAAGAAAACTTGGGCAGTATCTATCCACAGAAATCTCATAGAACCGGTGAGGTGTTATTAACCAGAATATTACCATGGAAGTTCCTAGGAGGCCACAGAAAGCATAGGCTGACCACTGAAAACAGATATGAGACAAGTGCTTGACAACATTTATATTGCTTTCTTAATAGAAAAAGTATTAAGGAACCAACTGAGACCTATACGGACATATCTATATTCTTTTTTTTAATTTTTTTTTTTTTAAATGCTGGATTATAAATTTTAAGTCAGTGTTGTACAGTCTGTGAAACAGTGCAAGAACAGGACATGACTGGCAGTACGGGGCTAGATCCATTGGGATTCAGCATTTAGAAAGTAGAAGAGAAGCAATCAGGTGTCAAAATACAACAGTAGGTTATATCACAACGAAGAGACATCCTTCCCACCCACTGGGGACTTTTCTGCTTCTCAGAATGAGATGCAGCTGTTCAGGCCTTAGGACAGGAAAAAAAAAGTGCAAGAAAAGATTGATCTGGACACAAATCCCTGGCAGGGACTGGTGAGGATAGAAATCTGGAGAGTAAGAGTGCTGTGTTATAGCCAAACTGGGGGGTTGGGAGAAACATTCCCTGCAGAAGGAATACAGAAATTGCTACTGAGATGCTGAGATTGAAGATTTTGCCAGGGGTGGAAACAAAAGTGGTTTGTGCCCCTCAGACTAAGTCCAGGAGCCTCACTCATGCCTGAGAGTACTGGTCTGTGTGCTGAGTTTTTTCAAACGGACATGCATTTACAGCTTTGATGTTTTCATGTTCATGCACTTTTTAAAGCCATGATCATATTTTATTGGGTTTTTGTAAAAAGGACTCTTAAGTTTAACAAAATTCCAGCAGAACTGAAGAGGCTGAGATAGAGAGACATGCAATAAGGCAGAGACAAGAGGAGGAACTAGAGAGGAGGGTAAAGCAGAAATAAGCCGTGATAGAAAACTCCTTGGGCAAAGCTGAAGATGAGGCAAAGCTGTGCCAGAGCAAGTATTGATTTACACACTTTAAATTAATCTATAAACTAAAGGCAAATGTACAGCTTGATTAACACTCTACGCTCCCCTCCCCCAAATCATACTCAGCTAGCCCCTGCTTGAACCTGGAGCAGAATGCAATACCAATCCACTATGCCAGGCATCCCACCAGAGGCATCCTGTTAGCATTGCTGTGGATGAGGAATGGAGGGGAGGTGCAATGCAATTAAAGGTGACAGATAAGGAAATACATTTCCCTTTCTGTCCAACCTAGGGAATTCAGGACTGCAGATAATTACTGAAATACCTTCCAAAACAGGAGAGGCTATAACAGGAGAGGCCATTTCTCTGCATTCAGATATTACCAATGGCATAGGTAGTGTCCCTATGTTGGATATGCTGTCATAGGGGAGGGAGTAAACATTAATATCTACTATGCTTAGAAGGGAGTTTCCCTCTCCTGCAGAGTTTGGCAGCAGATATTAGATTCCTTCTCCCTCATTTTGAGGACCTACAGTCCAAGAGGAACTGGGCAGTGCTCTAAAAGGCTCCTTCTAGTCTGCAGTGAGTTTGAAAGTATGGTTCAGCTCACGCTGAGACTGCTAGTGGGGCATGGGTGCAGCGACAGCACCAGGAGGTGACCTCATACCCAGGGAGAGGAACAACAGAGCAGCTGGGGCACTGGAGCCAAATACTGCAAAGCTAAATTTGCTCTCATAGTCCATACAGCACCCACACATTTGCATACATCTACCCTGAATCCAAGTCCCTGTAACTCTTGGAAAAGAACGAACGAACAAACAAACAAACAAGCAAACAAGCAAACAAGCCAAAAAACTACAACTTGCAATGTGTCAAAACCCAGGAAATATCTGGCATGCAATGTTTGTCTCATGTCCTTCCTATAGCAAGAAATGTTACAAAAATGTTTTGGTCCTCCAAAGTAGTGGGCTGTGTGCTCCGTGCAGCATTGAAAGGCAGCCCTTCCAACCCCCTCATGATCCCCAAGCCTTCAGTGCTGGGATCAGCACAAGGAAAGATGCCAGAAAAATAGTATGAGATTACCTCTCAGCAAAGCCCTTTGGCCTGAATCACTGACATCTTTGATTTAAACAGTAATTTAAAACACGCATGATGAGAAGTCAGGGAAGGGATCCAGGAAGGCCTGGGGTCCAGCCAACCTGGCCTATCTGCCAATTTGCTATTCAGAAGGTAGGTTTGCTAGGAAGGGGCAGGATCATGGCTGAAACCTGTCATTGCCTCAGCTAAGCCACAAGACCCTTATTCAGAAACAAGCAGAGATTGCCTGGCTGAGCCAGCACTGCCTTGCTGGATGCTACAGCTCTGCTCTGGTGCTCAGCTGCTCTAAAGCACTGTGTAAAAGAGTGTAGGGAAAATACTGGCATGCTCCCTCCAGCTGATCAGAAAGCCCTGCTGATGTGTGCCCTGTGGATTCTTTTCTGGGCCAACAAGCCAATGGCTCAGTGATGAAGCTTGAGTGTGAGGATGGCATGCAGAGGCAGCAGGAAAGCTGCTGAAGGAACAGAAAAGATCTGGATTAAGGGAATCACAAAAGGAGCACACATAAAAAGAACATGTATCCTGGGCAACTTTTTTCCACTCTTCTGTCTCTCCCAGACTAGTGGCTTTCCTGAGTGATGCTGCTGGCACCTGCCTCTTGACATGCAGAGACAAAATAGAGCAGGGTAAATCTATTCTTAACTGACACATCCTAATTGCTTGATCTCAAAGAACCATATGGCTCTAGATAAAGGTTTCCAAGGTTGAGCACCACTGCAAAACTGACACAGGCCCGCTGCTAATGGGGGCCCAGATACAGAATAATCAGTGGTTTCACTTTAGTGAAGGAAGAGGTGAATTCTGATCCAGCTTTGAGTCCACACTCTGGCTCTGGTGCACCATAAGTACCATCACTGGGTAATTGCCTGCTGGGCTTAGATTCCAATATGTTATTTTCACACAAATTACCCTTTTCCCTGCCAGGCAATTTCAGATTCTGCCCTGATACTGGTTGTGTCATTTTAAATCTCCTGGGTCAGGTTCAGGTTGGAAACTTATTTCTTGAAGAGGGCAGACAGAAAAGAGGTCTCTGAATCAAATTCTGTATGATCATGACTCAATGATCATAAATCCTTCAGGCTCTGAAACCTAGCAAGGGAATAAAGGAAGATGTTCTGTCTCTCTTGGATCAAAGGGAGGAAAAAAGATGTGAAGGAGACAAAAGGTGCTGCAGGGTATGTGAAAATCAGAGCTCCCATACGTCTTGGTGAAGGCTGCCAAAGTCGGGCTCTCCACAGCCATCCCATATCTACGCAATACAGTGATGGGAGCGATTTTAGATAAGATCAGGCCTAGAGAGAGCATGCCCGGCTCTGTTTCTTCCAGCAGAGCAATATGGAAACCCAGTGCTGGGAAACTGTTTTTCTGTGCCAGTAAAGAGTCAGGGAGTTGTGTGCAACCATTCAGGAGGCTCCGCTCCCACGCATCCTCCTGCTCCCTCCCTGAAACCCTGCCAGGACGGCAAAGGAGGAATTGTTTTACGTGCAGTAAGCCAAATAAATAGATAAATACATAAATAGATACAATAAATTACACCCTCCATACCTTGCTCGTCTAAAGAAAGAGAGAGGGATGGGAATCAAATTCAGGAGGAAGTCATCTGCAGGTGTGCAAAGCTGGGCAGTGGGTGCTGACAGCTCTGGTAAACATGATATTTATTCCCTAGGAGAGAATTTCAAACTGCTCTTTGTGAGACCTGTCACTCACTGTCTCCCATTCTCAGTAGTGAAATCTCTCTACTGCGAGCTCATCGGGGTCAGACAGCAGTGGAGGAGTCCAGCTTGATTTTCCCCAGTGTTTTAGTTCTCATTTTGATGAATTTGTTTCTGAAAGAACACTGTAGAAAAATGTCCCATTGGCTGTGTATAACCCACTGACAGTCATTTTGCTTCCCCATTTTCCTGTGTCAGTGGCAAGCCAGTGAGTTCCCAAGCATTTTGTCAAATGTCCACCCAGCTGAGCAGCTCTTCTTCAGTGGACACTGGCAAATTGCCTGGGGAAAGAATATAAGAAATTTACAGAGCTAACCACCCTGTAGCTGGTACCTCCCAATTCCTCTTAATGAGCTCCTTGAAGCGCTAGCTGAGAAGGCTGCACTATAGACCTTGGTATTTAACAGGTACCAGCCTCAGTGCATCATCCTCTTCCCTGCTTCTGGCATCCTCAGCATTCAGTGTCAAAAGAATTTCTCATGGGAAGTGTATATAATACAAAAATTTTCAAGCAGCTCCTTTGAGCTTTCCCAGACTGACCCTACTATTTGAGATCTAGTCTCCCACAACCATGCACTATTCCTTCCTCCTTTGTCCTGTCCTCAGCTGCCCACATACCTGCAAAAATGCCAAGATCGGGTCTGTAATCCATTGATTGTTCTTATGAGTTCTCTCTCAATAAAATATTCAGAGATCTGGTGACTACATTTGCCTATCTACTCCTTGGAATTCAGGAGGGAGCTCAGTGTCCAGAACTGCCTGGGGACCCAAACACAGAACAGAGAAGAGGGTTTTTCTTCTCCTGCTCTTGCCAGGTATTCAGCTCCCACTCTGTTCAAATACAAATGCCCTTTTCCTTTGTGCACCGTCAGCAGCAGAACTAAACCATCCAAGTGAACAGCTCTTTTTCACTTTATCACATAAATTGTTGAACTGATATTACAAGAGAGCTAAATTCATCTTTGCCCTGACACCAAACTCCCACAGAAGGTAATAAAAGGGCTGGGAATGGAGAAGATTTAGGATCAAGATATTTCCATGTACCACCTAATTCAGAATTCAGTTTAATACAATGACCAATGGCAAACTGCAGCTGGGATAAAACTGAGGGTAGTTCTAGTTGCTCTAACACCTCTTGTGGGGTCCATACTGGCTTTCCTAGCCTTTAGAAAAAGAAGAAGAAGTATTCTCTACTGTCTGTTCTTATGCCAGCATTTCCCTGCCTTCTCCCAGAGCAGCAGACTTCTTGTATTCTAATCCCAGTGTAGATTAGGAACTACAGACCAGGATGTCCACACCCAGGAATGTTCTAGAGCTGTAGCAGATCAAAAGAATAATTAAAAATACAAAAAAGAAATTGGACACTAAAACTGGAGAGAAAAACTATGGATTTGACAGAGACACACATCTTCATCTACCTGCACCTCTCTTTGTCTCACATTATTACCTTGGCCCCTCTCTCTTCACTAATATCTCTTCCCCTTGTCCCCAGAGGCTGATTGCTCTTTCCTCAAATTGCCTAAACAGCTGACATGGAACTGGTAAGTGAAGAACAAGTGTTTCTCACCTCTGTGCAGCTGAAAATGGTGCTCTTTCATTTCAGACCCCAAGAAAGGCTGCTGAGCCCCAAAGTGGATTTGTTTTTCTTAGTCTCCTAGTTAGTCTAAGGAGAGATATTCCCTCTCTTTGAAAAACCCACTTCTAATAAAAATAATTAATTCAATTTCTGAGTGAAACCTCAAAATGTCCAAATTCTCTGGAAGTGGGTTTCTGACCTTTTGACATGAAAGATGAGCTGGCACATTTCCCTGGGAAACCTTGCTTTCAGGCAAAGGGTTTGACAAAGTCAACCTGTTCCTGCAGAACCTCTCCAATCTGGCCAGTGGTGTTTCCAGCCAAATCCCCCCTCCTGCCCCACTCCAGCCCTCTCTGTTACAGCCAGAGAAGAAAGCATTAGTGAAACAGAAGGATCCCTTCTTGCTTTCAGAGTGGAAATGAAACCAACATTAGCCTATTTACAGAGGATCTTCATGTGAAGGCTCAGGCCAAGAGCAAATGCCAAACAGGCCTGGGGTTAGCCTTTCCAAGCAGCAAAAAAAGCTACAAACGTGGCCCTAAAAGAAAAAAAGAAAAGAGAAAGGAAAAAAAATTAGAGAGAGAGAGAAAGAAAAGAAGGCAGATTAAAAAAAAAAAAAAAGGCAGGTGCTATTTCAGCAGAGTTCCCTGCTCAGCAGTTTTCTTTCAAAGCTTTCCAGTCCCACTGTTTGCTGAGTTGCTCTGGGCTCAGCTGCAAGGCAGGCCAGAAAGTACATGCACGGGCCATTATTGCTGGGCTGGCTCAGCGTGCCTCCTAACCATGTGCGGATGCTGTTGCATTGTCTGAGCCTCCTGGCAGGCTCCCAAGGGGGCTTCTTATTTGCACTGCCACATCTGTTTGAAATTCTGGCACATCTCAGCCTGAGAAATATAGTTTGTGGTGTCATAGCAACCACTTTTTCTTGATCTGACAGGCAAGGCAACATTCTGGAGGCCTGGAAGTGCTCCTTGCAGATCTGGTTGCAATGGATAGAAAGCTCCTGAGGCTACTGATCACATGTGTAACCTGTGGTGGCTTTTTCCTTCCCTTGTTTGCTATCTCCCACTGTGCCTTAAATCACTGTACTTGTGGCAGTGGGTTACTTCAGAAGTTGGAATGAGACTGTCAAACCTATTCTTGAAATTTCAAAGATGTCCTGCATGGACCTCTGTTGCCCAGCTGCAAAAGGCAAAGACATCATAGGTCCACAAAACCAAGACCATCTTGGTACTAGGGGATATGGGGCAGAAATTTGCCTTTTTGTTCCCATTGTAAGAACATTAAGCTGCCTATGGGGGATTTGCTGAGCATGTCTGTCCTTTTTCCTGAGGAGGGTTGTGAGGTGGAAGGAGTTGAGGGTGTTTCTGCAGCAGCCCTGTCTTGGAGCAGCATAGACAGAGCCACTCAACATATCCTCCACTACTAGAGTGTGAGGTGAAGGAAAGATCCTGAAGCTCCAGCCAGAAGACAGATGGGAAATTTAGTTAATCACTACCATTGTTAATGAGTGAAAGCATCCTCTACCTCTGGGCTGGGCAGTGTTGCTAATTAGCATGCAGTCATCAGTAGAAAATGTGTTTGCTGGGTCTCCCAGTGTGAATTTGTCCTTCCTTGGCTGCTCTATGCCCAGTGCCATGTGACTATAGCCAGGGTGCAGAGGCCATGGCCTCCTGCCAGTGCTCCCTCCTGTGACACCCTTGTGTCAGCAGGAATGTAAACGTTTGGCAAACACAAAGGGAACAAAGCCACCTGAATCTCTTCCCCCTGGAAAGGAGCCTGGCAGGAACCACAGGAATGTTCCTCGAAGCAAACTGAAAAGGATAAAATCCTTGACACCAGTGCCTGGCTCTGGGCTTGAGGCACTGCAGAAGAGGCTTTGTATGGAGGCATGAAAGGGGAGCTGAGCCCCAGCAGAGCCATCTCTGAATGCAGGTATTGTTGGGGTGGGTGGGTAGGTGATCTCCCTCCAGGGAAGCAGCTTGCCTTCCTGAAGAGACCAGCTGTCAGGTGTGACTTTGCTCTGCTCTCCTGCAAGTGTACAAATGGTGGTTGAATGGTATGGATTTGAACAGTAGTAGGCTGAGCTGAAAGCAGAACATTTGTTGTATAACTTAAAAGTAGGTCAGAGACAGGTTATCCCCAAGAAATGGACTTGGCTTGGCCAAGAGAAGTGAGTATTTGCAGGGCTGTTAAAAACTTGTGCTTCCCCAAAGAAAAGCATTAACAAGCAGGGGAGGAAGGGCAGTGGATCCAATTAAAAACACACGGCAAGGCAAAAATAAGAGAAAAAAAGACAACAGATTTTTTCAAAATGCCTTAAAAATATACAGTGGGATAATCCAGTCTTGTTTGCCATAAACGAGGAGGCAATCACAGTTCAACACAGGTGTCCAGGCCCGGAGGGAAGGCAGGAGAGAGGGCAGCCAGGCAGCAAAGAGAATAATTACAGACTCCGTTGAGGGTATCGGCACTTATTTTGGGGTATGAGTCCAACTTTGCCGTGAGGATTCCATTTGGAGGCATGCCATGGAGAAAACTCTCAGGAAATATTGGCTATTGCTACCCACAAGAGTGTGAGGAGCTGGAGTCTTTCCAGCTCTGACACCAACCTGAGAAATAGAGCATACCCTGCTAAGCCCATGCCTCAGTTTCCCCACCAAGATTTTCCTCTGACAATAAGGTCCTTACTTTGTCACAAATTCTGAGACCTCTGTAGGGAAAACAAATGTAAAAGTAGAAAAGATGTCATTTTGAACATTACTAAAATAGCTAACTAGTGTTCTGGTCTTCTTTATGAAATTCTTTGCCTGGAGGGCAGCAGCCACTGTTATGATCATCACAAAGACTACACAAAGCTCCCAGTCAGTCAGTCAGGGGTACAAGTGTGCCCATTAAGGAGGGATGGCTGCATGAATTTGTGTAAAAAGTGCAAAATCTCCCCAGTCAAGTCCAAGCCAAATCATTCTCCAGCGACTCAACAGAAACCCAAGAAATTATATGGAGTGAGTTACTTGCTTTCCTTCCTTTTTACAATCAAAATGTTTCAAACTCAAATGATAGCAGGGACTCCTGATGTCCTGGTGTCTCCTGCTGAAGCATGACCATAACATACCCCTTGAGCTTGGCTGGGGCTTCTTTAAATTCTTCTTTTTCTCCTACCAAGGGTTTCAAAGAAACTGTGAGTGAACTCTGGGTTACTTAGGTAGGGTTTGTGTCTAGGAAAGTGCCGTCTAATGAGAAGTCTGCTGCTGAGAGGGATGGTCCCACCTCTGCATTTGAGATGGCTTACACAGGTTCTGGAATTGTTTTCTAGGTGAAGAAAATTAAGATAATATGGTCATTGTTCTGTGAACAAATAGGGCAGTAGCTGTGAGGTGAGAGTTAGAAATGCGTAAGTCTTTACTGAGGTCTCCCAGACATCGTGAGATAGAGAAATCTTGCTCTGGTGCATGAAGACATGAGTGCAATGAAAGTGGAGGAAAACTACAATTTTGCATGGGAAAAAGAATTTGTCAATCTCTTAGTTTGGTGGATGCAATGAAGGACTTGCTTTACTTGATGCTGGCTGTTCATGATGTGGAGAATGCCATATTTAGGGAGGAGAAATGCACACTTTCTGATACAATTCATCTGCATGAATGTAGACAGTTACTTTTGGATGTGGTGATTCATACCCAGGTCTCTGCTGACTCCACTGATTACATCTGCAGGGTAATGTACAATCTCTACAATAGCTGCAGAGAACACTTAACATGATTAATTGAAATGGGGTTGTCAGTACCATGTCAGATGTGCTGCATCCAAATTCTGTCAGTCCTTGGGCTGTGAGCCAGTGCCATCCAACCACCACCTGGGATGAATTTGAACCAGAATTGTGATGGAGCTGCAGGATGCTCTGTACTGCTACCAGGGCAGAGCTGCAGCAAGGATGGGGGGAGAGAGGTGCCCAAAAAAGGAGGCAAATGTGACTCAGGCTTCTGCCTGCCAGGGCTGTTGTCAGAGAAGAGTTGCAATTCTAAATCAGAAGGAATTTCTGGGGGTTGCATGTAGCTTGGGGTAGGGCAGTGCTCTGGAGTGAGCTGTGAATGAAAGGGGAATCAAGCTGTTAATGCCTGAGGAATTAGGTGCCTTGCAAATGAGCTAGTTAAGATAATTTTTTCTTCTGAATTTACCTGACATCAGCCACTCTCAAGATACTTGCAAGGTACTTGGCTAGAAAAAGTGCAGGTATGTTCCAGTGCAGCTGTGTCTATCCCGCTGTTAGGGGCTTGGAAGAGTTATTGCCTCTTCCAAGAAGAAAGCAGGTTTTTTTCTGGGACAAGAGAGATTGAGGAGGGGTTTGACCTAGAGGGCTTGTATGGTTTAAACTGAGCTGGGAGCCAGCAGTATTGTGGGTTTTCCAAGATCCTGGCTCAGCTTTTGACCTTTGGCAAATCATTGACCTGAGTCTGAGCAGCTGGAAAGTTGAATAAAACTTAGTCTGGAAGGGAAAGTAAAGATGCTGGACTGAGCTGAGCTGTCAGCCTTCTGTATTTGGGCAAATTTTTGTTCAAAGATAGAAATAGCCTGAACTGCCATGCCTTCCTCAGGGATTTATATGACTTTGGATCATCTCCTCTGTTGCTGCTCTGAAGTAATATAAGGAATGAATGTGAGATGAAATGAACTGTGATTAGCTCTGTTATCAAGATATATGCAATTCAATAAATCAGAAATCTTGATGGACTTGCTTTTTAACTATCCAGTTAGGATTTCTTGTGGGGAGCTGGAAGAAGTTCTAAAGAGAAGTTGCAAAAAAGCATTTTCTCTTCTTTCTTTTAATTGAGTTTTAGAAAGAAGTGTTCTGTTGAGAAGGGATGGGTCTGCAGAAGCAGTAGTGGGAATAAATCAAGTGTAGGGATTCCATGCCGGGTGTTGTTGCTGATTTCTTACACGGATTGGGGCAAGATGCCCAGTCTCTTCTCCTTCCCATGCTCCAGCTGTAAAATAAGGCAACCATATTTGTGTGGAAAAGTTTTGAGACTGTCCATTCACATATATGTTGCACTATAATCCAACTAATCCATGAAGTCGAATTATATGGATGCTCTCAGGTTATTGCAAAGGGAATCAAAAGCTCTAGAGATCTCTGAATGAAGGATAAGAATTTCCTCTCTTCTAATTTTTCTTCTCTCAAGCACTGCACAAACAAAAATGAAAACCTGGCCTTCCGACAACTAAATTTCTCCCACTGTTTTCCAGCTTCAAGTGAACATTTACATCAGCTGTTTTTTAATTCACTCTCTTTCCTTGGGTTAAACGGGAATTTCAAGAACAGAAAGACATCTGTGTACACCAGTAAGCAATGTGGTCTTGAGCACTGCTGAGTTCTCCTTTCTGCTGCTCCTCACATAAAGTCCAGTGGTATTAAATGTGAGAAGTTATGTCTGTCTGAAAGCCAAGATAACTCTCAACTTGTGTTGATCATCCACAAAGCAGGAGAATGGAACTCACTGGTGTTCAGTGGCACTGTAGTGAACAGTAAAGGCATGCATAGTGTTTCCAATTAGGAGGTCTGATAGTAAAAGAAGATTTATGGAAAAGATGGTAGATTAACAGAAAAATGCTGGCCCAAGAATTTTGAGGGCACTGACTCAGGGAGACAGATAACTGCAGGCTCCCTCGGGGTCACCAGGTCCCCTTACAACATGGCATCCATTAGGAAGCCCCAAAAGCAAGTGTTTGGCCCATAAATGTGTGACTGCCTTCCCTTCTTCACTGAACCTTTAAACAGTTAACAGCACTCTATATCTTCCCTGCAGCAGAGGCAATTCCCAGACGTCGAAGCATTTCCATTGCAAAACACAGCTTGGGATTCTGGACTCGGTTATTTGTTTGGAAGATGTAGACAAAATGAAAGTGTAGCAAACTCATACCAGATTGGATCCACTTCAGAAGCTGCCAAACAGCTGCCAGTGCTGTCGGGTCAGAAGAGTTTGCCAGGCTGTTCCCTGGGGCAGGGGGTAGATTTTAATGGGGGAACCTGGGATCTGGAGATGAACTGTACAGCTATCTGGAACAGAATATGCTGTCTACTGCATTTTCCCACCCACAAGTATATAAACATACCCCCTACTCCCCCTTTCCAGGCTGAAATGCAGCTGATCTAGAGCATATCCACCCAAAAAAAAAAAAAAAAGCCTCTGGACAATTAGCAGTTGCTGCAGTGTCACTTCAAACAAAAGAATATACGCAAGTCGGGGACTTGGGGAAGAACAAGAGAAAAAAGAATAGAAAGAAAAAAAATCTGTGGGATGCCACGTAGCTCAGTGCCCTGCTAAATGCCCTGTTTTTAACCTCCGGGTCACTCCTTCAACCCCACTTTGCTTAGAAACATTGGAGAGTGAGTGGAAGCTGCTCCTTTGTAGTCTAGGAAGGAGGAATGTCTTACAAGCCTAAGTGAACAGGCAAACTGCCTCACTGAGACAGAAGGGTAGATGTTAACTACAAAAGTAAACTTTTTGAAATCATGCAAGAAGTCCAGTCTGTTGGAGTCTTTAGCAACAGCATGGGACTTTTCTTCTGCTTCTGTCTTTAAAAGAAACCACCAAAAAAAACCCCCAACAAAAAACCTCAAAAAATATATATCTAATGAGATCTGTAGATCAGACAGTTTGGCACCTTTCACCAGCCTGAAATGAGTTAAAAAGAGAGAAACAAACAAACAAGTTGAATGGGATACTGAGGTTCAAAACCCTTTGGAAAGAAAGATAAAAAAAAAGAGAGGTTCTTTATCTGCTGGATTTAGATCTGAAAGGACTTTTGTTTCATTTTTAATACATAGAAAAGACAGGGAAATATCTTCCTCTCTTTAGGGGCTTCTGAGAGCTCACCTTGTAAATCTGTCCATTTGGAAAGGTACAAACTCTTCCATATGTCATCAGTAATGTATGTCTTTAGCTTCCCCTGATCTCCCACTTGTGTGAAAGGGAGCTCTCCCTCTGTTATCAGAGATCAAGCAGAGACAACAGAAACGAAATGCAACAAAAGTGAGATTAAGTTGGTAAATTACAGTGCAAAGGGTTTTGGAAAGAACATCCTCTGGGGCTGCTTGAAATTTTCCATCAGAATATTTTTTCAGTGGAAAATTGCCTTTCAAAACAAAAAAGCAAAGTTGTTTTATGTTTAGTTATGACCAATCTCTCAACAAGGCTTCAGAATGTGGCAGGAGGCCTGGAGAGTCAGCTGGGAAATCTTTGGACAGTGTCTCCTAGAGAGCTCTGTGACCCCGTTCTGCTCCAGTGCTGGGTTTGCCATGTGAAGGGCATTTCTCACAATGCACCATGGTGACACGACTTCCATGGTGCATGGCATTGTCTCAGCAAGAGAGGGGACCATGAGAGATGTGGGCCAGCCAGGAATGTCAGCTCACAGGGAACAACAGGGACACAAAGCATACCAGCTACAACTCCCACAGGGGAGCATTGCTGAACTGAAATGGAGGGCTCTTGGCCAAAGATTTTCATTGTTTGGTGAAATCTCAATATTTTCCATGGGAAAAGAAAACAAAAACACAATAATATTAATAATAACAAAAAAGGGAACAGTTTTCAGCCCAGATTTATCCAGTTGGGATTTGAGAAATCCCAAGGACTGAGTTTCTATTAAGAGAATTATTTCAGGAACCCTAAAAATTTAAGAGTGGGGATTACACATTGTTTGGGACCAATCTGACTGTTTGACTAGGACCACAGAAGAGGTCAGGGAAGCCCATCATGGGTGGTTCAGGCTTGGACTGAATTAGCAATTGCCTAGCAATGTTAAATCACATAAGGCAGGAGCAGCCAAAAACTAGCAGTGGACAAGTAGATATATTTGTGTTTAATGTCGACTGTATGGTGTTTCTGGCAAAAGCTAGCATGAAGAATGAGATAGTGACTGTCTTCATATTAGAACAACTCACAGTGAGTTTGTTTCTCTTAGATCCTGTTGTCTCTGACTTTCTTCCTTCTCTTGCCCCAGAAATACCTTGTTAAATTACCTTTTTCAAGAGCTGAGCAGGTCTTGAGCATGAACAGTTAACATTACAAGTCCTCAACAAGACAAGAGTGATCAAGAGAGAAAGGAAGGGAGAGGGATTTGTGTCTGTAAATTGCAAAGAGATACAATACTCACCTTTCACTAATGCTCAGCCTCAAGTTTCTGTTGAACAGCAACCGATACCTTCCATTTTCCATAGGTGAACTAGCCAAACAACAGACAAACAATAGAGACAAATTGGCTAAGTCAGAAAATGTTAAATGAAAATGAGCTGGCCATGGGAAGGAGGGAGGGGAAATGTTGAGGAAGCCTTTATTGGTAAGTGATCCTTCCTTGGATTTTTACTTGGTTTCCAGGTAAGCTTGGGAACTGACAAATGAAGGCAGTGCCCTGGGAAATCTTCACAGAAGATTATATGTTCTGTAGCCCTTTGCAATTACACCTGCACTGTGTCATTTCAGTCTCCTTGGGCTGGGTCTGTATTGGGGTGTATTTTTCCTCAGCACTGGTGAGTAGTGACCTCCCTTTTGGGTCATTATTTGTGGTGCTGAAGGAAAATACTTCTCTATCTCTTTCTGTATTTCTATATTGAGAAAAGAAATCAATGTAGGTTGGACTGTGTTGAGTTTTAGTGTCAAGACGAAAGGGTCCCTACAATAACCCATCACCTGAAACAAAACTTTGCCAAAAGTTGTGATGTGCTCAGGGCTGATTCTAAGACTTAGGAGTTATTCCAAGTGTGATATAAGAGATAAAGTGTTCTTTAAGTCTTTCCCCTAAAATAAATGCTTTAAGTGTTTCCTGAAAGGTTGTTCTCCAGGGACTTAGTCTCATGATTGACAAAAGAGAAGGTGGAAGGAAAATGTTAGGCATTCTGAAAGGCTTTCCACCCAGCATGTCAGAAGAAAGCAAAGTATGACCTTGATGGCATAAATTAGGGAAAAGGATGGGAATGCCGCCAAATCAAAAGGAAGCATAAATATACAATTACACCTTTAGTATCCTGTAAGTTTTTGGTATTTTGTTGTTTCCTGGCTGGTGATGATGAGATTCATCAGTGATGGACATGCTAGATATAAGCAAAAGGGAGAGATTTCTGTAGTCAATTCTTTTCCTTGTGAGATTCAACCAGAGGCCTTGAAATCTTGATTTTTTTTTAGTAAGAGGTAACATTCATAAGACAGTCCATCACTACAGAATTTTCAAATTGTGCTAACTCAGGAACTTAAAGGGGCAGCCAGAAAAAAAAAGTAACAATAGCTATTTAAATAGAAAACCCTTATGTCCATCTGTGGAAGTCCTGAATCTTGAGACTGGTAGGAGAACAAAACAGTCCCTATTTACCCTGTTCATAAGCTTTTCCCTTGGCATCTGCTGTTAGCCACTGTCAGCAGTGATACTGTGGAATAGAAGGATCCAGTCTGTCATGCATTGTCTGTTCATGTCTTCTTGTGATACAAAAAAAGTGCTGTGTTGTTTGAAACAAACTGCCCTAAGATACACAGTTGTTTTAGAAGGTGCTAACCAGCCATGAGTGTAGAAAAAACATGAGATGGTCAACACCAATTAGACATCCCTCTGCAGTCTCTTCTTGGGGGAAAGCAGAAACCTCTGCCTTTTGATCTGCACTCCAAATCTCATCCCCATTGTGATATTAACACTAAGAACAGACAAACAAACAAACAAACAAACAAAACCACCAAAGAATTGTTTCCCTATGTTTTTGGGACACTCCTCAGTGGAGCCATTGTCACCACAAACTGAAACTCCTCACATCCTGCTGACATTTCCCTCAGGAATAAAACTTCTTGAGGTGTGACTTCCAACAACACAACCACCACCAGACTGCAGTGGGTATGTCCTCTCCAAAATGCAAACCAGCACAAGGAAGCTGAACTGGGGCATCC
This sequence comes from Toxostoma redivivum, assembly GCA_013397375.1. Lineage (NCBI taxonomy): Eukaryota > Metazoa > Chordata > Aves > Passeriformes > Mimidae > Toxostoma > Toxostoma redivivum. The sequence continues at coordinate 2,647,598 of VXBI01001279.1, forward strand.
ATCCAATGGAGTGAAATATCCTCCCTATTCCAGTTCATGCCTAAACAACCTAAAACCTTCTGACCCTGGCAGAGATGTAGGGTAGATGCCTTCCAAGCCTCAATAATTGGCAAGCACTATAACTCTAGAAAAAGCAGTTCAAGTGCCTCTTGGTGATAGTTGAACTAAGCTCAATCCAGTCTGACTGTTCAGCTGAGCTTCCCCGCCTGTCCACCTGCATTGACTCAGGTCTCTCAGCTCAGACCACAAGATCTTGCAGCTTGCAGCTTGTTTGGCTGTGAGGTAACAATTTCTTTGGGAGGACTCATTCTTCTTGGGAAGGATCTTCTTCCCCAGTTTCCTAAAGGAAACTAAGCTTGAGTAATTGTATTGTCGGCATTTGTATGTGCCAATGTGTTCCCCTCCAAACAACTGTCAAATTTGTTGGCCAAGTGATAGAGTTCTAGGAGATTTTTCTGAGATATAAATAAAAATAAGCACCCAGAGAGAGATACAGAGAGATACGTGGTAGCACAAGTTCATATGTTTAAATTAGAGTCCTGAGAACAGGAAAAGTTTCAAACGGAGGTCTTCATTAATCACCAGACACAAATCAGTGGGAATCCAGGCATCAGTAGTACTACATGAAAAAGTAGTTTGTCCAGTGTTTCTTCCTTTCTTTTTCTCTTTTGGTTTGAATCTGTACAGCACCTAGCATGTTGGCGTACAGAAATACACTTGTAATAACACAGCAGGAGAGTTGGCACGCAGAAGGGATCATGAAGAGGGAAGAAACCATCTTAGCAGGCAGCTTCTTCATTTTACATCAGTTTTTAATGTCAGGCCAACTCAGGGTGCAGGGGTGAGGGAGCAGAAAGTGAAGAGAAAAAAAAAAAGAAACAAATTAAAATCCCACAACCCCAACAACAGAAACCGCAGACAAACCAAGAAAACAGCAGCATGTCCAGGGACTGCTTGCTCCTCAGCTGAAGGGCCTCTTTTCATACTCATCTCTGCCTTGTGTCCCAGACTCATGTCGCCTCTGAGGCTGAAATACTGGTTCCTTATTCTGAAAATCTAGTCTCCTGGGCTTTGGTAATATTTTCCAGCCTTTCTAAGGTGTCTGCTTTAATGAATAAGGAAATAAGAAGACAGACTGACTCCATGGGCACGGAGATTCGTTACCACTTACTTCATAGTGACTATCCAGAGAGAATGAAAAGAAATGAAGCAGGGATTAATTGACCCAGATTGCCTTTGTAAAAACAAGGTAGGAGGGATCAGGTAACGATTTCCCAAGCATTGTCCAAGGAGGAGGCATAGGCAGGCAGGCAGTGTCAACAGCTCACACTAGGGCTTGAAACCCTTCTTCAAAATCCCCTTGCCCTTCTGTTTTTCTCTGCTTTTCCATGCAGAGAAAAGCAGAGGAAAAAAAAAAAACATGCAGCTCCATCCTTCCTGTTCCCACTTTCCCTGATACTCCCCTTGGTTTTAGTTTTTTGCACTGCTGAAGGGTGTCATGTGTACTATGGGACAAAACAGCCCCAAAGTCTTGACTTCCACAAACCTTGCCTTACACAGCTCAGTTACTTCTCACTTCTTTTATTTTCTTTTTAATCCTGTTTCTCCCTTCTATCCCCTAGGCCCCCTCCCACTCCCTTTCACATTTATCCCTTAATCAAATTGCTATATGCTCTTCTCAGCAATTCTTCTCTAAATCCCTCAGGCGGGTTAGAAGCCCCCTGAGGAAAGATCTTTTTTTGGCAACTGAGTTGAGATAGGAAAGAGGTCCTTGACAGAAGCATATTCCATCCCAGAAAGTTTTTAATCCTTCCAGATGCTTTGTCACAAACTGTGCTTTTATGCTGGTGCACTTTTAAAGGCAGCCAGGATATGTGCAGAGGTCAGATCACAGAGCTGCTCTGGAAAACTCTAAATTGCTCTCGCCTTTGATTCTTGTGCTTTAAAACCACTCTGAAGTTTAAATAAATGGATTAGAAATGAGTTAAAGAGCAGTGTGCTTAATGCTTCTGCTTAAATCTATAGCCTCAAGCCACGGCACTTTGGGCGGCGAGATCCTGTTAAATCTCACCAGCTCAGCAGACTGAACAAGTCAAGGCTTGGATGCAGATGTCTGTGGAGAAACAAGGTGAAACACACCAGAGAGGTGGCACTGGTCCTTCTACAGCAGCACAGAAGGAAGCCCAAGGTGGTGAAATGGGCAGTGGGACATATACTGGTGCACCTTCCAGAGAAGGCAGAGGCACCACAGATATTTGCTATTAATACTAAAGTTTGGACACCATACATTTATTTTATTTATTTTTATTTTTCATTTTTTTATTTTTATTTTTATTTTTATTTTTATTTTTATTTTTCGTTTATTTTATTTTTCATTTATTTTATTTATATTTAGGTATCATGATTTCCAGACTTGTTTCCAGCTGGGGAAAAGGAGGAGCAGTGATAATGGGATGGGCTAGATCCTCTCAGGAGACTCAGCTGTCTTGAAAGCCCGTTCTGCTTCCTGTTGTTTATTGTTGTTGGACGGAGAAAGGACAGCTGTTCTGTTACATCCTAAAGGTAGCTGCATGTCCAGGGCTGGATGAAACGATGGCTGATCATCACAAATGCCAGCTTGGCAGCTATTCTGGCCCTCCTTGGGGCAGGCCCTTACCCCCTGCTTCAACTGTGGCTTTGTTCTGTGAGAGAAGAGCAAAACATTTTGTAGCTGCTATTGAAAAGAATTTTTCAACCTTTTAGGATAATCCCTGTTTTAAAGAGGAGGAGTTGAGTCAATGAGAAAGTAAATCACTTGTGAAAATCAATAATGCTGAGTTTCTTGCTATCTCTCAACACTACACTACCTGAGTCCAGCATCCCTACTCACAACTCCTTTATTTTTTTGCAATATGAGACCAATGGTATTTATTCCTGGTTCACATTAAGACACTAGGAGTTGAAAGAAAACCATCCACAGTGACCCAAGTAAGCCTTTGGAAGGAGACACCGATGATTAAAATCCTGAATTTTGGATGTTCACCATACACCTCACCACATGTACAAGAACAGTCCAACTATGGAGGGAACAAAGAATGGGTTAGCTTGGCTTCCAGAGCTCACACACTCTTCTCTTTACAACAGGCTATAAATTATGCAGCATTTAAAGATGACTTTCTAAACCCCTGGCTTTAAAGCTTATTTATAACTCCCACACTGATATTTTTCAGACTCGTGACAGCTCCCACCTTCACAGGCTGGGGACGTGCCAAGCACCTGGCCTTTTCTATAATGGCCCGTTCTCCCCAGAAAGCTCCCCCACCTCTTTTTTAAGCAATGCTTTGGATATCTCAGAGAGATTTTATTTATAGCAGAGACATAAAAAGCAAGTGGAAGAGAGTGAAGATGGTCAAAGGGAAAAGTAGCAAGTGTCCTAAATGTCTAACAAACGTCATAGGACATACTGGAAAAAATAAGGCCGTGGGAGCAGCCAAGATCTCTTAGTGACAATTTATATAGGAACAGCATGATTTCATGTTAAGCAGGTTAGGCTCAGACCTAGCCAAGATGGAAACTTTTGATGAAGGGGGATCACCTCAGGGAAATGATGAGGGAGGTGGTACTTGTCCCTCCCAGAAGGGGCTAAGATGACCATTGGCAAAATCAGGGTATGTGTGGGTGAGAAGGTGGCAGCCTCATGTTGGCAGACACTGATCAGTGACAGGATCCTGATGGGGTCTGTGAGAAGTCCAACTGGTTCTAGGACTTTGTTTTTTGGTTTTGTTTTCTTTCTTTATTTATTTAATTGATCTCCCAATGTTTGAGAGCTCACTCCTGGTGGAAGAGCAACATCTTGAACTGTAGCATGGATAGAGTCTCTAGCAGCCCTAATGCTGTCATCTGGAGTGAAATATCTCCAGCCACAGCTCAGTCCTTGCTTTGGGATCTGGCTTACAGTCAGGCCTGGCACTGGGATTCCCTGTAGGAAACAGGAGCTAAGAAATCGAATCTTAAATAGAACAACAAAAGCCTAGCATACAGAAAAAAGCCTCATATCAGCCTCCTTTTTGTTAGGTGAGGCTGTTCCAGTCCCATGCTGTTACTTCTAGCTTCAGAAGCAGATCTAGGTATCACAGTCAGGAGAAAGAGCTGCCCAGGCCACACCACCAGCCTGCAGGAGGAAGGTGACTCCTGAAAACTGAATATAGCATGGACTGAGCAGCCTCTTACAGATATCCAGTTCCTTAGGATCTGTTTGTAGAAGATACCTGTTTCCCCCCTCATGATTGCCGTGGCTTCAAAGCCTTGGAATGTCTTTGGCTCTGTGTGCAGTAGTGTGAAGCAGAGCCCTGAAGTCTCAGTGGGGTTTGCTCCTTCTCCCAGCCTGAGGAACATTTCTGCACTCCAGGGCAGGTGCTTGCATTGCCAGAGGAAGACAATTCAGCTTTGTGAAATCTTTGAAGGTTTAGGATGTTTTTTTTTTTTTTTTTAATAAAAATGCCTGGAGCCAGATAAGCATTAAACAACAAAACAAAACAAAAAAACCCCAATATTCCTGTGAGGCATACTTGTGTCAGAACATCTGTTTTCAGCTCTATGCTTTGATTCAGATGTCTCCTCCTCCTCTCTTTTCTGAAGTGACCAGCAGGTCTCAGAGATCAGAAATCTGGCCAGGGAAAAATCTTGCTTGAAATTGCTTTGTCTTCCCTGCAAAAATGCCCCAGGCTTTGAAAGAATGGCACTTTTTAGCAAAAAGTAAATTTAGTCAAAAATCTCTGACCACCTTCAGTCTATTCTCAGCGGCACCAGGCATTGCAGGCAAAACAAAGACATCTTGGCAAAATTACACCATTGAAATTGCAGGCAGAAGAGCTCAATTTAACACCCACTAATTGTTGCACAATAGTTACAGGAATAATCGGAATTTGTTAATTAGATGCATGCCAATGTGTAATTCAAGACTGGTTTAAATAATTATTCCTATCTTCCCAATAGGCTGTAGTGGTGATTAGCTTGCTGGCCGTTTCTCTTGACTGTTCTGCTTCAAGTGAAAAAAGAGGTGAGAGACATCCATGCAGTGAGCCAGGGCACTCCTTAATGAAATTCTGCTCCTGGGGTACTGAGATCTGCTTGCTGATGAGTGCTGTTGGTTGCTGCTTTGGACCACAGAAACATCAGAGACAGCAAGGTGGACGCTCTTGGATCAGTCCCGTGCCAGTGAAATTAAATTAATACTTTTTAGAGTGTTTAATTCCTGACAGAAGATGTAAGGATGACATGTGCCACAATTTTAAATCCTCCATTGTAACCACAAGGTAGAAAAAAAAAAAAAAAACGAGACCAGTGGCTGGAGAACAAAACTCTCTTCTCTGGGACATAGTTAAATTCCTTGTCCCCCAGCCTGGAGAAATGCCCTCTACTGGCTCAGAGAGACTTTTTCTTCAGTTTCAGCATGAACTTGCCTATTTGCCACCTTCAGGTCTCCTAATAATTTCTCACCCTCCTTTGGTTAGCTCCTTCAGTGCTGCTTGGTTCATGTCATGCTTTTTTTTGGACCATGGGAGATACCTCAGGAAGGCATGGAAATAGAACAGTGGAAAGGAATTAGTGTAAGTGACCTTGTGAATGCTAAACAGTAAAAATTGCACCCCAAACACAAACATAGGGAAAATCCCCTAAAAACAAAGCCAAATTGCATTCCATTGTATGATCTGCTTACCTAGCCTTGTGAAGGAAGCAAGAGACTTGCCCAAATATTAGAGGAAAAGATGGTTTGTGCTGAGAACATTATTCATTTTCAAGTCATCAGCAGTCACAAATGCTAAATATTTCTGTCAGTCTCCTTGTGGACTCTAGGGAACTGTTGCTACTGAAATAGCCACCTGATGGAAAACAGCAATAGTACAAACTGGTTGTGGGTGGAAAATAATCTGTAGGATTTGCTGAGGGAGTTAAGGAAGGCAGCACACAAGCAGGAGCCAGGAAACACAAAGACTAGGTTTTTCTTTACAAAAATGTAGGTGAATGGCTGCAAGTTCCAAGACAGTACTTTTGTATTTCCTCTGATAAAATAGCACCTTTGAGCACTCCAGAAGCCCCTTGCCTGCATTGTACTGAAGCACTTGTTCATTTGTTGGGATGTGGGAGCAAGGGCAGAGGTGCAAGAAGGCAAAGTTAGTGGCAGAGGCAGCCTGTTTGCTCAATACACAGCCCCTCTGTGGTGGGGGAAATTTTGCTGCAGACCCCAACAGTTTTTGAAAAACATACAAACAGCAGTCATTGCTTTCATGTTCCTATTCCTGGGGTAAGTTAGAGCCCCACAAACTATGCTGAAGCTGAGTACCCTCCCCTGCCACTAATCCCCATTACCTCATGTTCTCTGGTGGCTGCTCTTTCTGCTTCTGTCTTGTAGCGAGGGAACCAAGGGATTTGAAAATGTCCTCCCTCTTCTTGAACCCTAACAGAGACATCACTACTTTTCTAGTCCCTACTCAGTGCACCTCTTTCCTTTGACAGAAGTACTTCCTCTCTCAGCTGCTCCCTGGTCATTTACATCCCTTTCATCATGATTCCCCTAAATTACTGCTGCTAACTGAGCTGCCTAGGCTAGGAGCACAGACAAGATGAGCTCCAGACCAAGGACCTTCTGGCAGTGCCTTGGTGACCTGGGTAACCCTCCAAGGGTTTCTCTTTTTGTTGACTGCAGAGGGAGCTGAAAGCCAGCAGGATGGCAATTTGTCTGCCTGAGGTGAGATAGAGCTGTGCCATTGCATGGACAGGACAGGACAGGACACTTCAGGCCAAGCCATCCAACAGAGCAACACTTAAACAGCTCACAGGAATGCCACTGTTCCAAGAAGGCAGCAGAGATGAGAACACGTGAAATTGACTAAAAGCAGGGAAAAGCAGCAAACAATTGCTCCTTGTTGAAATTTATGCTTCTCTTCTTACAGTTACATAAGGAATCTGAAGACAGCCAAGAACATGGAAAGCAGAGGTTCCCCAGAGACAATCTTAATTCATGAAGCTTCAATGGATTTTGCTAGCCCTGAACTTACTACCATGGGACTCAAACCTCTCTCTTGTGTCCTTCTGTACTGCAACAGTAGTAATATGACTTTCTAATTGTCTTATGGCTCCTTGTATTGCCATCCATTGCTCCCTCACTATCATTGAGGAAGCACTTGAACAGAACTTTACCAGAACTACCAAATAGAGAAGACACTTAAGTGTTCCTACATGACACTCAAGGTTCAAAGGTTTTCTTCAGCCTGGGCTTGGTCCCAATCAAATGGGAGGGATTTTTTGGTTGAGTTCTTTGGTTTTTTGTTTATTTGTGTTGTTTTTGTTTGTTTTTTTTTTTTTTTTTCAGAGTCCAAAGACCAAAACTTCTCCATCCCCAATCAAATAAAAAAGCACAACAACAGTCTGGCTCACATCTTTTATGGGATCCTGGGGTAATTACCTGCTCACTTCAGCTGCTACAGTCCTGCACCTGGAGACCCCAGAATACCCCAGTGGCGTCACTGCTGCTCAGCATTAACTCCTTGTTTCCCAACTCCCTTCTCTGCCAGCTGGTGTGTGAGTATTGGGAAGAGAAACTCAACAGATTTCTATTCCTACTCTAATTTGTCTCTGCTCCTAGAAAACTGAACACAAGTTGTCCTGGAGAATGTAAAGAAATTCTCCCCTAAGCACTCTGTTTCCTCCATCTTGATTTGAAGTTGAAACTAGATTGAACAAAAATTAAAAGAAACTACTTACTGGCCAAATAATGGACAAAGGACTCAGGCATCCTGAGAGGGACAGAAACAATACAGGTGGAAAAGAAGGCTGATAGACACAGATTGTCTGACACAATGGTCTGAAGAAATATTATAGATCAACAGGGAACAGGACATTTTCTTCTGTGAATCAGCATGGATACCCTTCCGTAGATATCAACACAATGTGTGCTTTGCCTGAATACCCCACAGAATAATTTAGTTTCTAATTTCTGTGATCCAGAGGCATAAACTGTTTGATCTGAGATATCCAGCCCTTCCCTGCAATATCTGATTGTCTTTGACTTTCTGTCTCTAGTTTAAGTGGCTACAATAATCCTAAACAGAGCTCTCCACATTTCAGCAGACACAGGTCATGCAGCAATGATGTTTTTGATAATGGTTCATAGTTTGTTACACTGAGAATCAGGGGATGTCAAGGGATTTCCCACCTGAGATTTACCCACCTTCCCCAAAATTATTTTGGATGGAAAGGAGCGGCAAAGTCCAATATAATATAAAGCACATTTTTGGCTAACATCTGAAATGCCTTCAGATATCATCTAAAGTTACACACACATGTCCCCAGTGAAGCCTGAAACAAAGCTCTCAGAGAAGACAGGATTAATTCGAGGTCAGAAGGGCTTTGCTTTCTGTCATAACATTGCCATGATGTAGTACCAAACTCATTACTTACTGTGACATGAAGCTAAGAGACTAAGGAATGGTTTAGAGTGTGTTAGCTTATACTCCCCTTCCACTGCAATGTCTTCTCTTGAGGATGGCAGCAAACAATTTAAACAAGGACTTGTGTGTATGGAACAACTTAGTCCCCATGCAAACAATATGGGGACATCAGGGATTTCTGTGAGATGTTATGTTTTTGCTGTATCGAAATTGCCTACAGATTTTTTCTGTGGAGGGGGCTGCATTCTTTAATTAAACCAAGTTGATTAGACAGTTGCAAAGAAGGGAAACTAGTTCACAATATGTCATCTGACCTTTTCTATCTTTTTCCTGAGCTCTGATCAGCTGTGAAGCAATTCTGAACTTTTCAAAACAATTTGTTCTTCAATTTGGAATAATGACAGTAAATAGATCTTTAAATAACCTAATTTGTCAGCTGTCCACTGGGATTAGCTAACATTAAAGAGCTGATCTCCTTTAACTGGATATTTTAGCTGTCTAGTGCTGACCTTCCACGTGATCCCAGGTAGGTGTTGCTCTCTGGGGGTCTTGGGTTCACCAGTTATAAAGTTGGAAGGGACAACTCTAATTGTTTAGTTCTGAGACATTGAGAGCTGAGGATTTCCATGAATTCAACCCTTTTTCAGTATGCCAACTGGGAAAAGACATCTCATACTGAGTAAAATACTCCCTGTGCTGTGCTGGAGGTTGTACCATCAACTAAAATTTGGTTGTTTCAAGGATAAGTCATAGTTCTGCCTGAACATTTGCCCCTTCTTTTTGGCCTAGCTGTGTTTTTCTTCTACCTCTGCAAATGGGCTGTTGTTATCTATGAATTCTCTGGCTACTTTTCCCTGTCTATATAAATAAAAACTTAGAATCAAGGTTATGCTTGTGAGCTGTGTCTGGACAAGCACACTCTGCTGACAGTAGCAGATATTTTAAAAAAACTACCAGGTTCCAGTTATTTTGAGTATAATGCTTATACATGATATCTCCCCAGAAACTTCAGGACTTTTGTTATTGTCACCCTCACGAAGTTTACACTGAACTTCTTATACACTGTCTGATTAATCTAAGCATACACTGCAGATGTATTCTTCTGACATTTATGGAGCTACATCAGCATGTGTGGAGCAACAGGGATCCAACAAAAGATCTCAAAATCCATCTATAATGGAAGTCCAGATGAGAAAAGGGAGCGTAGCCAGGAAAAAACCCTATTATTTCCATATCTCTGTATAGCAACTATCTTGTATAGCAATTATCTTCTGCCAATGTCACAGGCCCTTCACAAAGGTGGATGTCTTGAACAATGCCTCAGTATATTGGATACAAGCTCTGCTCTCTCCCTGCTTCAGCTATCCTTGATTGCACACTTCCAGGTGCTGATTTCCAGATTAAGAGAGTCTTTATTTCAGACTTTTCACACGCTGTCAACGTGGTGTTTGATTACATCAATAGAGGCAAAATATCAGTGCTTAGTGGAAATAAAGAGATTTTTTTAAGCAGGGAGATCTATTTTTGTCACTTCCTCCTGTGGGGCAGGTTATCAAGATGACCTGCAAACAGCATTGCAGCAAAGAACAGCTCACTGTTTCGGGAGGTGAGGGGAGACAGACAGTATTTATGGTGTGTCATAAACAGTGAAGGACTCTTTGGACAATACCCTAATAAATACTCTAAAAAGAAACTGCCAGGCTCTCATAACTCAACATACAGACTGTCATCCTTTCCCTCCTGCTCTGTGATCTAGTTAAGGTTTGCCTTTTGGTATTGCCACAATGAACTCAGCTATAAGGACAAACTGTGGAGTCACTGATAAGAGATTCTGAAGGACTGTTTATGGGCAGGATCTATGCAGGAATCAGCAGAAGGAGTGTGCTTATCTTTAGGCTGGGATGCCTTATGAGGCCTGCACCCACGCCTCAGAGGTATTTTTCCAATTGTGGTGTAGACCATAGACCCAGCAGGTCCCATAGGTCCTACCTTAGCCTGGTACAGTGTCAAAAAGCAGAATATGACCATAATTCTAGGACTGATGATCTCCCATAGAGAGAGGTGGACTCTAGTTGTGCAGTGCTTGGCTCCAGGTTCAGAGTTCTTTCAGGCTTTACCTCTGTGTGATGGATGCAGAAGTAAGACTGTTGGCTATTTGGAGGACATTGTCCAGGAGGAAGCCCCCAGTCAACTCTCAGCAGACCTGTAAGGGAGGGAGGGAGCTGAAAGGCAGTTAGTGCCAACATCTGGAAGACAGCCCACGTGTTGTCCTGAAAAAATGGTTCCCTTTTTCCAGTACAGGGGGCTGCTGTAACTGTCCTCCTCATTTTTGGGTTGAAACTTTCTGGTCCTGCTTCTGGGTTGACAAAATCTGCTCTTTGTTAACCTCTAAGTCCCTCAGAGGGAAAGAGTATCATAATTTTCTTGACACAGTGGTCGCCTTCCTCCCAGACCCAATTAGCTCCAGGAGTGGAGCCTTGAGACTGCCTTCCTACTTGGACTTTCTCCAGGGAGACCACTAGGCCAGACAGCCACTGCTGCCGTGAGCAGGGTGTTTCTACCAGGAGTGCTGACAGCCTGTTTTCATCAGCTCCGAGTGGAAAAATTGTTTGGAAAAAGGCCTGAAATGTTTATCAAAGAACCACGGCATTTAGTGTAAATGATGAAATGACGGCAAATTAATCTAAACCCAGCGTGGCCGCTATCAGGAATCACGGGCTGGAGTAGCTGTGAGATGGCCAGTGGGAGTTTCACCCCCAGGCCTGTGTGTAGTGGTTTCAGAGGCAACTCTTGTCTTCCAGCTGAAATGCAGCTGCTTCTGGGGTGGGTCCCAAGCTCTGCAGGGGACCAGCAGGGTTCAAAGGTGACCATTGCATTGATCATGGCTACTCCGTGCTGCTGTATCTGCCCATGGCCTTTGGGAGCCTTTTGCCTTACACTGTTAAGTCTCTCATGACAGAGACCAGCCTGTTGTTTTATGCTGTGATGAAGATTAATAATCCTCATCATGGTTGATGATGTAAACATGAGACTGAGTTGTAAGGGCTAAAGGCCACAAGGAGAATGGCTCTTTGAATGTCTTGTGGTAACCCTAGGGAAATCTTTCCTTTCCTTAGCAGGCTGTTCAGGAGTTCAGGCTGCTCCTCTAACAAAAACTACCCCTCAGGCTTTTCTGACTCATTTGCAGAGTAATAATTAGAAAAGAAGAGTTTCTTCCATTCACTTGGCATCACCATTGCTTGTGAAGTCCTTCTGGTAACCAGTGTTACTTCTGTGACAGACAAAAGGTTTTAATCTAGCATGGGCTTATAACAATCCCATTTAAAACATACAAAAATTGCATTTTTTAAAGTTATGCTTCTAGCTCTTATGGGCCAAGACCTATCTTCTAAACTGGGAACTGTGTGTAATGTTGTGGTGGGATATTTCTCTTCAGTGTGCAGGCAGTCTGCAGTTACAGGGCTACACTTTGCACTCACCTTTGAATGTCAGTGTGATGGTGGGTCTACACACCCTGGAGACATCACTGGCCATTTTCAAGAGCAGAGTTGATGGAAAAAAAAAAAAAAATCATGCAGCAGACAAAGGAAGAAGAAAGGAAGATTCACCAAGCCTTTCTTGTACTTCTTGTACCTGTGTTCAGTGTTACCTCAACAGATGCCTAAGAAGAATGTGATATCTAAATTAATGTGCTGGGTTTGAGCAGGGAATCTAGTCTTTTTTTTTTTTTTTCTGAATGGTTAAAGCAGAGAGCTCAGTATTTTGCTTGGAGATTTCCCCAATGCCTAGAGCTGACCAACATTGTCTCACCATGCCTAGAGAGGAGTGATGTGCAAGTGGAGCACTGATGGCATAGAGGCACCTCACCTCCTCTGCTCTGCCTGCTGCCCTTCAACCCTCACTCCAGACTTACTAAGCTCAGAGTTCATTAAGATTCACTTCTGTTTTGCCCTTGCTGCTAAGCATTTGTCCAGAGCTGAAGATCTTGAGAGGTGCTGGAAGTGAGGGCTGGAGGGAAAGCTATTGTTCTTATCGCACTGTGAGGTTTGTTGCATTCCAAGGAAATCATCTGGTACTTGGCTTGCCCCACTTCCCTGGCCACCGTGAGGTTTTAGTACAATCCTTAATCTGTTCCCTTGTGAACACTGAGGGCCTTTCTTGTGGGAAACAAGTTTGCAAGTTCAGTTGTTTCTATCAAAGATGAGAGAACATCCAAGCAGCGCCAGACAGTACAAGCTTCCCCCGCAGGCGCTCTGGCATCCCACACTGATCTATCACCACCAAGACCCACAGCTCAAGCCAGCAGCTCTGTCCCAGGCAGCCACCTCCTCCGCCTCCGCTCATAGCCTGCGTTCCTGGCTGCCTACCTCGCCTCCTCTCCGGCAGCGCTGCCAGAAAGGAGACACAGTGCAAAGCCTGGGAAAAGCTGACAAGGACTGTTCTCTCTCCTCGCAACTGCCTGTGCACAAAGGAGCACCTGCAGGCACACAGACTCTTGTGCTTGAGCATGTGGCTGGGACCCATGTCCCACTTGATGGGATGGCTGTGGTGTCTAAACTCTGCAGGGCTCTGGCTGGTACTGGGAGTGGAGCAGGGATGTGTCTTGCTGGGGTAGGGGAAGAAAGGTGGCACTTAGAGAGCAGTACACTGATTAGGTGGCAGTGAAGATTGGGATTCAGATTCTTTACCCCCTGACCTCCCCCCTCTTCTCCTTCTGCCCCTCACCAAACCTGCCCTTCATCTCCTTATCACACAGTGCTTTTCACTCCCTCCTCACCACAGGGAGAGAGAGAAGCAAGGAAGAGTGTCTCACTCTTGATGCTGTCAAAATAATTACTGTGTTGCTTCTGAAGCCTTGGCTTTGGGTATTGAAGAGCACAATTCCAGCCCTGCCTCCCCACAGACCACTTCTGTCATCACCCAAGCCCTCATCTCTCTTGCAAGTGGTGCTGGTGACAAAATTCAAATCCAAAGATTTGGAACACTTCCCGTGCTTTGCCTATCTTTCCCTTCTCAGCTTGGTCATGACTTTGCATCTCAGCCCCCTGTCAATGGGGCCATTTGGGAAATTTGCTTCCACCCACCTTCAGGATAAGTCTTACTCTTTCCTCCTCCCATTGCACTTGCTGAGCAAACCTAGTCCACTCACTCCACCTGCGTCAGAGATGAGGATCGAAGGATGCCCCTGAGTTCTCTCCTCAAAGTCCTGCTGCAACAACAGCAGCACATCTGGTTGTGGTTTCCCTTGGGAAGGCTCCAGATAGTGGCTGTGTTACCACAGCTGTGTTACCTCAGCCAGCTGCCCCTCTGCCTGCTCCCTGCCCCCCTGCCCACCCCTGGCCACTGCATTACTGGTGCTCCTTATCTCTGTCACCTTCACCAACCACAGGCTGGACAGAGAGGGGAAGAGACAGGATGAAATATTGTGGGGTCAGGAGGTAATGAGAAAACTTGTTTTTATCTCTTGACTCCCACCTGAGGCTGTAATTGGAGGAGCTGACGACATGGGACAGAGCTCCAAACTGAATCACCCCTTGAAGATGTCCACCACACCAAAGGACAGAGGGGTCTGGCTGGAAGGGGAAGCTCCTTTTGCATCTCCTGATACTCCTCAGTCTGGATCTGAGCAGGCTTTGCCACGATAACATCAGCAAAACTTCATGAAGTTGCACAGGGAAAAGGAAATGCATGTGGAGTCCCTAATGTGGCGGCAGTTGCCAGTGATGGAAATGGGAAGTAAAGCAAACCATCAGGAGTTCTTGTCAAAAACACAAGGCTTGGGAGAATGGGAAGGAGTTGATTGTTTGCTGGTAAATCACAATGGGTTTCATGGAGAAGCACCTAGGGCAGCTTTGAAACCCATCCATTAGTTCAGTGGGATTTAATGTTTTCCAGTATTTTGTTAGCATAAAGTGGTCCTCATCAAAGTATTGGTAAGATTACAACATTTTTTCATAAATCCAGCAAATTGCAGTCTGCCTACAGTCATCCACTGGAGTCTTTTTTGTCTTACTTTAATTGAACTTTGTATGGGGGAGGGAAAGGGGATTACATTTTTTATTGCTGGGTGTGTTTTATGGGAGATCTGTCAGCTGGAAGTGACAGTGCCAATTAGGGTTGCATGTTTTTGTGTGAGTTGCAGTCTTAGAAAGCAGAAGAAAAAAGGGGGTGCAGGCAAGCCAAGCTATTTACAGTGATAGATCTGAGGAAGAGCAAGATGGGAGATACCTTGGTTGCTCCCTGTGGCTGTGAGACTTGCCCTCTGTCCTTCCTCCTTCCTGCCAAAACACACATACACATTCCCCGGGGTGTGCCTAGGGAAGATTGAAGGTTTATTTATCACTGCCCTAATCACACCTTCCCCAGCCACCCAAGGAAGGCTCGTGACTGCACACAGGGTATTTTGTGGTCTTCTCCTACGTGTTTCCAGAGGTATGAAGCAAACACCTTCTGAAGGGAACTCCTTAGGTCTTCCTTGGGTCACTCTCTGTGATGCAGGTAATCTCAGAACTGTGTTTTGGCACAAAAGCCTACAACACTCCAGGCTCCCTGGTGTCTTACAATAAAGTGGTTCTAATTCACCTAGCAAAGGACAATGAGCATGAAAACTGCTTGATTTGCAAGTATCTCCTCATATTAGTGAAAGGACAAGAGAAAGAGAAGGAAGGGAAGATACTGTATTTTCAGCTAATGTTAACCCTTTGATTTACTCTCTTGAGCCAAGTATCTTACGACAAATGCAGAGTCAAAGCTTTACTTTCCAATCCCTGAGATCCTGAGTGCTCACTATGACTGCTGACAATCTCTCCCTTCTTTGCTCTGTCTCTACAGCCATCAGCTCTGCTTCTGCCCTAAAAGACGTTCCATGCAAGAAGCCTATCAGACAGCTTCATGGGCTAGATGGCAAATTCAGCAATCTGAACAGAGGGGCAGGTGGTGTGGAGGGTCACAGTATGCTTTGAAAGTCAGGCTGCTTCCCTTTGTGGAAGGGATGGGTGCTCAAGATTTATGCTGCTGCACATGAAAAATAAACACTTGGTCTCCACATGCTTTGCTAGTCACCGTGTGCTACCCAGCTGATTCAAACACCCATCCATCAACCCTCCCTTGACTCATCACCACAGCACTGAAGTACCTGGGGGAGTGAGCACTCCCACATGTGGATGAGAGAAGGCTCCATTTGCCATGAGATGTTGAAATATCCCTTTGAGCCAGCTCCTAATAGAGGCAGTTGGATACAGTCTTGCCTTGCTGCTGTAAACCATCACTTCCAGCTCTGACTAAAAATCCATTTTTTATCTTTCCTTGTGACACAGCCTATCTCCTTTGGTAGGATCAGGGCCCTATGGGCCAGTGCAGGAATTTGCTTTTGTGGGGCAGATGGGATGTTCTCTGTGGCTGGATTTCAGAGCTGCTGGCCATCATGGGTGGCAGAGGAGAAGTTCCTTTTGACAAAGTGGGGGTGATGCTGTCTCACCCATCACCCTTTGTTTGGCTGCTTCTCTAGGTTTCCACTGGAGCACTCTATTAATAGCCTTGTTTCCAAACAACACCGTCACTAATCATAATTTATTAGGACTTTAATGACACATTTGACAATGACACTGACTGCTGGTGTTTGAGCACCGAACAGGAATTTTAATGAGAAAAGGAGTAAAATGAATAATGCGTTAAAAGGGAGATGGGTTTTACCAAGCTTGTGTTTAAACAAGATGATGAAGAGTGTGATGAAAGTTTATCTGCATGGTAAGACAGATGTATGAATTTATTCTGTTCAAGGCCAGGTGGCCCAAAGTATTAATTCTTCTTTCCTGGGACTGGACAGCTCTCAACCTGTGCCTTTGGGAGAGTAGTGAAATATGAAACACAGACAATGGGATTGAGTGCAGACTCAGCAGATCCCCTGATGACACCAAGCTGTGTGGTGGGGTTGACACATTGGAGGGAAGGAATGCTATCCATATGGACCTTGACAGGCTTCTGAACCTTATGGAGCTCATAAAGGCCAAGTGCAAAGTCCTGCACCTGGGTCTGGGCAATCCTGAGTACAAACGCAGTCTGGGCAGAGGACAGGTTGAGAGCAGTCCTGAGGAAAAGGTGTTGGGGTTGTTGGTTGACAACAAGCTCAACATGACCTGGCAATGTGCACTCACAACCCTGAAAGCCAGCTGTAATGTGGGCTGTAAAAAAGCAGTGTGGCCAGCAGGTCGAGGGAGGGAATTCTGCTTCTCTACTCCACTGAAGTGAGAGCACACCTGGAGCCCAGCACTTGTATGGCTCTGGGGCCCCAACACTAGAAGGACATGGACCTGTTGGAGTGAGCCCAGAGTAGGCTGTGGAGATGCTCCAAGGGCTGGAGCAACTCTCATATGAACACAGAGAACTGGGATTAGAATTTAGAGAACTGGGATTGCTCAGCCTAGAGTAGAGAAGGCTCTGAGGAGACCTTACAGCACCTTTCAGTATCTAGGGAAGCCTGTGAGAGGGCTGGAGAGGGACATTTTACAAGGGTATGTAGTGACAGTACAAGGGGGAATGCCTTTGACCTGAAAGGGGATAGATTTAGATCGGATGTTAAGAAGAAATCTTTTAACTGTGAGGGTGGTGGGGCACTGGAACATGTTGCCCAGAGAAGCTGTGGCTGCCCCATCCCTGAAAGTGTTCAATGCCAGGCTGGATGGGGCTCTGGGCAACCTTGTCCAGTGAAAGATGTCCCCACCCATGGCAGGGGGATTGGAATGAGATGAGCTTTAAGGTTCTTTCCAAACCAACTTTTCTATGATTCTGTTCTATAAAATGAGAAGGTGGTCTTCAACAAACTGCCCCCATCTTTGGATGGGTGTTATTCCTCTGACACAGTGGCAACATTTGTGCATGGGTGCACAGCCCTGACCTGGTGCTGTCTCCTCAAGGCTGCTGTATGTGAACAGTTTTATGGGGACTCAACTTGACAAAGGACTTGGAATTAAGTGGATTCACAGACATCTCCAGGGCACTCCTTGAAACTGGTGGGGAGTCGGTGCTCCCAGTATTTTCTAGATGCAGGTGATGGTTGGCAAGTTGTATAATAGTAGAAAGACCAGGGAATGACTAGAACATTGTTCTAGGAGCACCCTTGTTTTCCATGAAGCTGTGCCTTGCAGTGACAACACAAACACATGTGTGGGACTAGGCTGCCTAAACAGAAGAAGCAGTGTTGTTTTAGGAGCAGTGGAATGTCCACCTGGCCTCTATTGGATATGCAGAATGAGGAGAGTGGGGCATCTGTATCTGGCAGGGCCATGAGGATGCTGAGGACACCCTAGAGGGTCTAAAATGGCTCAGGCAATTTGCTCCTGCCTAAGTTTCAAGTCAGTGTCTCCCTACTGACTATCTTGTTTCAGGTCCTGCTGCATAACAGAGAGAGGGCAAAAGCTAGAGAAGATATCTCTGACCAGAAACTTACAATACTCTTGTGACAGGAGTATTAGAGTTCAGACAAGAACTTCCCAAGTTTCATCTCTACCAGTATCTTGTCTCCAGTGATAATGGATGATTCAGGAAAGTGTGACCTTTTCTTTGCCCCTAATCTTCTGTTGGCACTATTTCCAAAACTTTTTTTCATCCCACAAAGGCTGTTCTGTATAAATACATTGAAGTAGATTCCCCAGAAAGAGAGTTTAGAATTTTTCTACCCTCTATTCCCATCCAAATAAACCTACTAAAAAAATAAATAAATTAAATGGCTACCCAAATATAGCAAATAAATCAATCCAAACACGACTCCAAAACAGATCTTACAGCAGCTTCTCTTTGTGGTGCAGTTTAAGAAATGCATTTATTCTCCCCTCAGAATGACAACATGTTGATCCTGTAAGAAGCATGGAGCATCACCTTCAAAACTGCCTCTGGTAAAATTTATCTGGAAACATTCCAGGGGCAAAGTGCTTGCCATGTGTTTCATGTCCCATGCAGCATGTGAGATGGAGTTATTTGTTTGTTACTGCTTTGTCTTTGTTTGTGCAAGCTGACGCCGCAGGGACTTTTTTTGAGGGCATTTTTCAGCCAAGAAGATTATTCTATATAAATACAGTTAAATAAATAGATTTATCATTAGAATAGCTTTAGCCTGTTCCTTCCATCCATCCATCCATCCATCCATCCATCCATCCATCTAATCTATCTATCTATCTATCTATCTATCTATCTATCTATCTATCTATCTATCTATCTATCTAATACTTGTCTGCCTTTGTAGATGACCGAAATAAAAGTCCTATCACTGACTAAAACAGACATGTTGGGTTTACCTTGTTTTGTGTCTATACTGAAACTGTGAGCAAGAATTGAGCTAATTAAATCAGGCAGATTTGTCAGCCTGAGGTACACCTTGGAGTTACTGCCCGCAGTGGATCATTCTGTTCCTTTGCCAAAGGACATTGCTTTTTTAGCTAAGGGACAGAGAGGTGTCTGGGACCCATAAGCCTTTCAGTAATTAACCTTGATCTGAAGAGGAAAGTGGTTGAGAGTCACAAGCTGCTAGCCCAGGGAGGAAACTCCCATCAGCTCTGAGGCACTCCTGGCTACTGTCACCTTTCCCAAGGTTTTTGCAACAGTGAATTCCCTTTATTTATATGTTTTCACTGGTTATCACAAATTATTTTGGAAGTGCATCATGGGTTTTGAGCTGTTGGGAAGCCAGCATGAAAGTCATCAGAGAAATGAAAGATCTTTCAGTCCTGCTCTTGGTATTGCCTCTATCAGAATCTGATGCAGATGAGGGTCCTGCTGGTATGTGACCCTGAATAAGCCACTTAGAAGAATTTTTGAAAACTAATCCATTAAAAGTCCCAAAAGGACTGAGAATTAAACTCAAAATAAATACTCTTCTCCCAAGTTTGCATGTGCAGTCCCCCACATGCAAGCCAACAATCAAAATAGGAAAAAAAGTCAGAACATGAAGTTTTGCCTGACTTCTAATGAGATGTGATGAAAAGTAAAATAGTAAAACTATGCAAGCAGACCTATACATTAGTTTTTTCTTCTGAATGTCCCTCCCATTAAAAAGGTTTTTAAACTTTCATATATCCTTAGGGAATGGAGTCATTGCCCATCAGTCGTTGCACTCAAAGGTGTTTGACCTGCTCTTCACCATGAGGTAAAAAAGGTTACCTTAAACCTCAGAGGAAGAGGGAGTAACTTGCTAAGCTGCCATAATTATGTGTGGGTATCTGTGGGCCCCCAGTGTACTTAACAGCTTTGCTTTCATGGAAATGAGTGGGATTTTTCCACTTGGGTAAATGTCAGATACCTAATAAAGATCTGGACTTGGGGAGAGCCTAAATCTGTCTGATTCCTAGCAAACAAGTGTTTTCCCAGCCATACTGGGAAAATAAATAGAGGGAGAACTGTGAGACAGTCAGAAAATTTGGCAATAAGTCTGTATGAGTATCTGAGACGAAAGACAGTCCCTAATTCTGTTTGGAAACAAGGACTATAGGAAGTTTCATGAGCATTTTGGGACCAATCAAGGTTGAGGCTGTCATCTCCTAGTTTGAGAGCTAGGAAACACAGAACAACCCAGGTCTCTGGCTCCAAAACAATGAAATCATTTTCATGCCCTTTTCTTTGCTGCAAGAACTGCAAGTGTAGAAAGAAGAATGAGTGGCTGAATTCCAGTCATAAGAGGTGAAAGGTGCAAAGGAGAGAAAGGATAGTGGCTGGTACAGCTCTCCTGGCTTTCCCCACTACACCATGCATGCACATGGAGCTGTGTTTTAAGTTAGATGAATCACTGAAAATTGGAAAGTCTCAATTTTTGTTTGTACAAGTGCATGAATAAAATGAAAGATTAGGTTATTACAGACATCAGTCATGCTTTAAAAACCCACGAAATTGGCTGAAAATGAGACAGAGACAATATGAATAGATACAGTGTTACTATAGTCTATTTCCCATCACTGTTGTTGCACTTATCAGACAGAGTCAAAACTGTTCCTTTGCCTTTGTTAGACAAATATATGACTGTGAAAAAGCTCTTTACTTAAGGACTTTTTTTGAGATTTTTTTCATTTTTCCTCTATTGAATTGTCAAAATTAATATGAAATAAATAATTCCTTTAGATGGAAAAAAAACCTGACCAAAAAATCCCCATCAATAACATAGGTTTTTGAAAAGCCTTATTTACATTTTAACCTTTAAATGAAATTGATCTACAATTTACAGTTCAGTATGGAAATGCATCTTAAATGAAAAGAAAAAAACCTAGAGCATATACTTTCGGCAGTTATGACTTTCAAAGACAAATTTAGTAGCATTAACTTTTTCTTTTCAACAGGCTAATTTGAAATGCGTTTTTCTATTAAAAATGTAATACAATCCACTTTGATATATTCTTATAGTCGAAAATCTTGAGTGATCTGCACCCCAGCCACTTTGAAAGTTATGATGTAAGGGGAAAGAAGACCCAGACTATCCTTAGTTTCTTGAGCTGACTTGGAGGTATGTTGTCTAGGCCAACTCCTCAGAGGGTACCTTAATCCTGTTTTTCTTAGATAGGAGTGTGTCCTGCCCCCACCCCTTTCCATGAGTTTCAGGAGAAGGTATCTTGGACACAAAGAAATGACAGCTCTTGTTATAATATCCACCCCCATGGATCTCCTGCAGGTAGAGCTGGGCTGGTGATCCCAGAGGAGATTAACTATTGCTGATGATGCTGAAGTACAGGAGATGCACATGGCTTATCTCAGTCATCCAGTTTGTGTCTGAGATGAGGCACTGGATAAGGACACAGAATTTGTGCAGACAAAGCTGAGCAACTGAATCATTAATAACTGGAGAGGAGGAGCTGACATTTATTTGCTCAAATATCCATAAACAAAGACTTTCAGAAAATGGTTGTTTTCAAATGAGTCATTGAAAGGGCATGGTGGTTGGGTCTGCAACAAATCCTCTGCGAGACACCCGAGTTCTCAGTTAAGAGCCTCTTTTTCAAGGGAGAAAGAGAAGTTTCAGATTCAACATAGAACTCCTCCATGCTGGCAGGGATTTTATTTCTCCCTGCTGTGACCAGTGACACTGTGGGTCAGGGCTAGAACTGTCTCTCTGCTCCTAAGATTCATGGTCTCTGTAATCTTATTCGAATTAAAAATGGAAATGTTTAAAAATTGAAATGTTGGGCAGTACTATCTCCTGGCACATTTCCTGTGGTGTTTACATGGCTGCATCAGTGGACATTTGTCATCTAGACTTTTCCAGGATTCCACGTAGACTTTGTCATCCCACTTGCAAGATGGACACAATCTGGTCTTTAAACCAATTCCCCTCCTTTTGTTCTTGATATAATTTCTTCCCAGCTGAACAGCAGCCCGCAGGGAGAAACAGCAGGTAGTTCTGTTAGAAGGAACTCTCACTCTCTGCGTGATCCTTCCTCACATTGCTGTTGCATTTGTAGCTCAACCATCAAAACCAGTTGAACCATGAATAATGCACATGCAACCCTATGGCTCTTCATGGCTGTCCAGAGTGCACAGAAACAGATACTGAAGAGCCTGGGTCAGACCCAAGAGTGCTGGCCAAAAAAAAAGGGCTTTGATTTACTTCTACTCTCTTTGTTCCAAGTTTCCCTCTGAAAACAAAGAAAGGTATATATGGTCTCTTGACTTTGTGCAAAATATAAAAGCATTTTCATTTCTGCAGAGCCTCTGTTGTAGAACTAAAGAAAGGATGCTTTGTGAGCAATTGGTCGGTGCATGTTCTTTAAAAAAAACCTCAGCAAAAACTTGGCTTCTGTGAAATATAGGAGGACCAAGAGATCTGATCTGTTCAGCACAGGTGAGTGGGAGCGATCTAATCAGGAGGGGTTTTTTTATTCCTTTTGAGACATCAGTCTGGCTCTTAAATGTCCTCTGGCTGGCAAGCTTCAGCAGGATATGAAGTGTCTGGGCTTTTGAGAAGAAGGCCAGCTCAGGGGCCAGCTCTGGTGCCTCAAGGGCTCGTACTGGCATCCCTGATGAAGACAATCTACACTTTGTGGAACAGGGCCACCATCAAAATCTGTGGTTCTGCAGGGTCTGCTGGCTGGAAGAGCAAATGCCTAGCCATGTTTGGCAGCTGGTGACTATAACATGCAGTGCTGGTCATCTTGCTGGTTTATCAGATTGATCCTTCTCCTTGAGGTCCTTTCTCTGCTGCAGCTCCTGCTGTCTCAGGAGGTTAGGCTCAAGTCAGAAATGAATCCCTTGGGAAGTGAAGTCTGTAGTACAGTCAGAGGCGTGACTCAGCTAGTGTAAATACACCTGCCTGGGGTTTGTACTACCTTGTTGAAGGCTTGTGGCATTATCTGGGGAAACTTAAACTCAGGAGTGGCTGTCGAGCTAAAAGGATTTAGGAGGAAACCTCAGGTAGTAAAATATACGGAATATCGTGATTGCATGTTTATAATCTTCACAGTGCCCAGGTGAGCCACTGTGAGACTTGCTAGGTCTGCCCAAGGGATTAGTTGCCTCTCATTTGCCTGCCCTGTAACCCAACAGAAACTCATGTTTATAAAATACAGAGGACTTGAGTAAATCAAATCACAGTTAAAGGGTGGGCTGATTCTGTAGACATGAAATGCACAATAGTTTGTTGTTCTCCTTTTTTTGAGAATTTGTCTCTAGATTTTAGGAGACTGGTGCTCAGATGCTACCCAAACACACAGCATCATGAATAAAAGTGTTTTGGAAATTTCCCAAGGAAATGTATTTTCTCTCATAAATTAGAAATGTATGGAAAGAGAGAAACTCCAGAAACACTAAAGGATTTTGCTTAATATCTATTTCAAGCTAAGTTTTTGGTAAAGCTAACATTTTCTGGTTAGAAAATAATTTTTTAGATGCCAAATTTTTAAAAAATATGGCTTTTATTTTATAATAAACATTATAAGATGAATATTAAAAGTACAGAAAATAGGACCCATTTTTTCCCCTAGAAATGGAATATTTTAACTGCCCTGAAAAGGTACTTGAGACCCTTGCCTCAGAATTTGATTGATAGGAAATCTTTTTTGTCTGATGCTGTCCTGATCCAAAACAAGGAAAAAAATATGGAGTTACAAGAATTCTTCTACAGAAGAAACTTTCTGATGACAATTCTTCCTTTAAAACACCAGAGATAAAAATGCCCTTTCTCAGTAGCCATGGAAACACCATTATTTAGTACTTAAATAAGAAGCATTGATTCTCCCCCTACAGCAGAATGATGACATATTCGCTGGTCTAGGAGCTTATGGCTCTGTGGAACTCACACTGGTTTATGAAATATGTGATTTCCATCATTTAAGAAAAGCCCCAAATGTAGGAAGAGGTGTTGGTGATGCCAACCAAGGTGTCTCTGTACAGATCAGCTGTTTACAGAGTATGCAGAGTTTCTTTAAGAAAATACAGAGTATGGGGCAATGGATGCAAACTCTGCAAGAGAGGAAAGAGTTACTTGACAACATAGAATTGGACTGGGTCCAGGAGGATTATCAGCAAGAAAAAGGGGCTTTAGTTTAGTTTTGCTATCTTTGTTCCAATTTTTGCTCTGTTAAAAAAAAAGGAAAATATACAGGCTCACGTCTCTGTGCAACATATAAAAGCATTTTCACGTCTGCAAAGTCCTCACTGCAGAATTAAATAATGAAGGCTTTGTGAGCACTTGGTTGGTGCTTGTTCTTAAAAATAGCTGCATCACAGACAAATCAGCTTTTGTTCAGAAACAGGGCAGGCCATGTGACCTATTCAGCCAGGACAGGTGATGACAAGGACTGTGGCTCATTACTGTGTTTGAAACTTCATGTAATATTGCTATGCTCTGGTCCAGGACCTCAGCAAGTTTCCAGCTAAAGAGAACCAGGTCTGTCCAGGTGCACTGGATATTTTTATTCTCAGGACAGGAAGAGAGAGGACCAAATCACTGCTGAATTTGGGACCCATTCTTCCATAAAAAGCAGGTTCAAGGAGCAAAGAGGTCTTCACTCCTTATACATCAGCATTGTACCTTCCCTCTTGTTTATACCACAGTATATTTTAACAACTTTATTGTCTTGTTTATAACACATAACAAACTGTATCTTATATACCGTGCTTTGCCCATGTAGTTAATAACAGTCATCTTAAGTTCCACAAAACTACAGTTTAGCTCAGAGAGGAAGGGAGAGTGTTAAATTGTGCTCATAGGAGGCAGGATTTAGGAGGCTCCTCTTCCTATTTTAACACTACACAGGTGGGCTGGAGATTAATGAGCATCTGTCTTGTGACCACATGAATCTGTTCACTGTTTGATGGGTGAGGTGTGTTCTGGCATCTGTCCTCATAGTTACTGAGCAGAAAAGATGATGCCTAGACAAAAACCTGTTCTCCAGAAGCGTCCAGGAGTGGTTTAATAAGAATGAGCACAATCAACAGGGTCTACAGGGCGTGTCTCCCTTTCAGTTCCTTCTACTGAGATTGTAGATTCTGCTCTCACCTGATTCTTGGTGTTTGGTTGCAGTGAAGTCCGTGGCTACGTGGACTAACCAGCCTGCTGCACAAGCCAGGATTTATGTTTCCCCCAGTGTTTCTTCCTCCTTGAACACATTGTTTATTTTGAGGAACTAACTGGATCCTGACTGGGGATTGTGCAGCAGTCCAAGGCTGAGATTTTGATTCTTAGTCAGAGGCTCCTTTTTCCATGTTACACCTTTTTTCCAGGCTCTAACAGAGGTCAGATTAGTAGCATGGACAGGTATAGGTGTATCCAAAACTGTACATTAAGATTAGTGGCTGTGCAGACTATCAAGACCACAAGAAGAAATTTAAGAATGACTGACCTAACACTTTTGCTGGATTTTCCCTACTTCTGTGAGAGCGTGTTATCAATTTTAAAATTTAATTTAGTAGAATTTAATTTATTAAAATCCGGAAATTCACCATGTGCCTGGAAGTTTCGTTGTTCTAGTGGAACATGACCTGGAAGCTGTGCCTAGACAAAGCATGAAGGTAGAGCATGTGAAATGTGCTTTCATTGACCGCTAAGTGCTGGCTGAGGTCCTTCATTGTTTTGTTGTGGGTGATGGGGTCTGTGAGAGGGCCAGGCAGTTTCATCAGCCCTGGATCCTGGCTCCTGTTCTTGAGAAACTCTATAAGATGACATGCCAGCCTTCACCTCCTCTGCATGTCATACTAGGCAGGGTGTCAGGTCAGCCTGTCTGCAGAGCTCCTCTCTGGCAGCTGGGCCTTTGCTCTGGGTGCCCACTCAGCTTGACAGGAAGATGAATGAGGACATTTGCAAATTTTTGTCTTGTTCAATGTACAATCTCACACAACCCGGCTTCCTTCCAGCCCTGATTTTGAAACTGACATGTGACTGGCTCACTTGAGTCTTCCCATGTCTTTCTGACATTCCTTTTCAATTTGGGCATATTGTTCTTGGTGATAGTGGCCCTGATAATTGCATGAGTCAGCCATTTTGCGCAGTTTGGCAATATTCTGGTCTATTGTTTTTTCAGCTCTTTGGACAATGTTCCTGTTTCTGTGAATTGAAAAGCACTTCTAGGATTTTACAGAATCTTTCCTGCTCTAGTCTTGTCCCCATCAAACACTGCAGATGCCTGTGGTGTGCCTTATCTTAGAGAACTGAAAACATGCCTGCTTGAACTTAATTTTCTTTTGCTTTTACTATCAGCTATTTTAGTTCTATCTTGCAGGCAAAAAGGCACCAGCTACTGACCACAGACTCTTTCACATTTCTGTCAGATGTGAGACAGTGCTGTGCCCTTGACCTTGCCCTTTTTCCTTCTCTTTCTTTCTATGACAATGTTGTTTTCTTGTGCTTGCAAGTCCTTTTTTCTCCCTCTACCACCCTCCATGATGCAGCGGAAAAGGTGGCTGCCCACAGAGAGGTGAAAGTGTTGCTCATGAGTGTTGGTGTCCTTAATTATCACAGAAGTGCTCCCTTGAACTAAGTGCTTTGTGGTTATTAATTCATGCTATTAAACTAGCTGTGAAGAAAGGATGGCTCACTGTTATTTTGCATTTATTTGATTGGCACCTTGTTTGAAAGTAGGTTTTATCAAGTTTTATCTTGAGCTGAGTGACACAGCTAATTATACTTGTTTTCACAAGCACCAAGCTCCAGTCTGAAGTGGAGTGAGCATATAAAGCACCAGTGTCATAATTCTTACAGATAATGTTTGGTTTTGCAAAATGTTTGGGCACATGGGTATGAAATGTGACTTCTGCTAGTAAAAATCACATCACAGGGAGACTCTGTTAGCAGTCAACAATTTTGTGGTGCTTTTTACCCTTAATAATCCAGGGAAGAAGTGGAAGGGGCAGATCTGCTCAGACACATCCCAGCACAGAGGGAAGAGCTGAGTGATCGTGGAATACTTTGCAGGAGATGCCATGTTCTTTTTCTTACTCCATGGAGCCTGGAGGACCTATGAGTCCAGGATTATGTTGGCTGTTGGAAGTGAGATCTAAGGGGTCCTCATCAAACACGTCCACAGAAACTAGAATAATAATATAGATGACCCTATGTGGGAAGTTAAATTCTTCTTACACACCTGGTCACGGGTCACCAAACAATCTGGGCCAGGAACTGTGTCTCTAGAAGATGACCCAGGCAAGTATGCCTGCTCCATTAGACCACATCTACTACTAAAAAAATAAGTAAATCTACAGAAATAGCATAACATCATAAAAGTCGACAATTTTTCTATGCCTGCATGCCAGGTCATTTGGTGGCAGTGCTAACTGGGAAGAAAGATAATTTCCAGTCAATGCATGGATGACTCATCAGCACAGCAGGTCAGAGAGCTCAGGGCCGTAGATGGGCTTGAAGAAGAGCTGAGATAATTTTATGACCTGTGAAAGCATTTGCCTAGCTGTTCCTATATCATCAGTAAGAGAAGGGTAATCAAAACTCATTCCTTGGGGCATCAGATAATGATACTAATTAGCACATAGAAAATCTTTGCTGAAAGCATTGCACTCAGGCATGTGATAATTAATTAGCTGATTGTCTGGGGAAAGGTGTGCCCCTTGCCTTTTCCTTCTCTTCCAAGATTGTGCAATGGGAAGAAAGAAGGATTTTATGCTTGCTCACAAAATAGATGCCACATCTAAAATTGATGTGGATTTACTCCAGCATGGTGAATCTGGGCAGCTTCTCCAGGAACGTGAATTTGTGCTGAGGTTTAAAGAGATCTCTTGAACTACTGCTACAATTTGGATCTCTGTGCATTGGGGGACAAAGATATGGCTATTAGATTTTTTTGGTCTGTTTGTCCTCTTAAAAAAGGACTGGTGCCAAAACCAGATATTTCCACCCCCTGTGTACTCAGGCTACAGCCAGCAATACTCAGCCACAGTTCTGAGCTTCTGGGGACAGAGGTTTGCATGGGAAATAGTTACTGCTAGTTTCTGTGGCGCAAGAGCATTGCCACTCACAGTGAAACAGGCAGTGGTACAGGCTTTTGGCACCACCTCAGGAAACTTTGCAGATCAAAGATCACTCCCTCAGATGGGCTGTGGGGCTGGCTGCCTTTCCCAAGCAGAGCTCCCTGCAAGGAACCCAGATTTGATGAAATCCAATGCCCCGACATTACAGTGACCGCTTTGGCTCCACGGGGCTCAACTCAGACAGCGGTACTGGAGTCTGGCAGTGACCAAGTGTTTTCTCCTGTTGGCTTTCTATTTCTAGGAGATTGTTGGATAGGGTCCCAAGTGATATATCTGGCTTCTTGTCCAGGCTGGTTTGTGTGTGCGCATGTGAATGTGACTAGGCAGAAAATATCCCTCCATTGTTATATGGGAGAGAAGCAAAGAAACACCAATTTAAAAGAGCAGTGTGAATATTAGCAGGGTATAATATTCTTTCAGCTCTGTACAAACCCCTGCCTGGCTAGACCTTCATGGTACTCAACGTTCTGCCCAACCAAGTCACAGCCAAGCTTTGCAGCTGTATTCAGGGTTTCCCACTCCCTTCTCTGCCTTGCACTAGCAGAGAAAAGAGAACCTCTGTTGTGTCTGGAAGTGTGTGACATACAGGTTGGCTGGTTCTACAGGGGGCAGAGGAGAGAGAACAAGATGTTCCTTGTAATTTGAGAGGTCCTGCATACAAGCTACTGTGTGGGAAGAGTTTTTGATTATCAGAATGACCTCTGGTCAGGTCTTGAGGAGCTGCTGGGTGGTCATCATTTCTGGAGAGGGTGGGTAGTGGGAAGTCCCCTTCTCTACTCCTACAGAGGAGTCATGGAAATTTCACCTCTGGGCCAGGTCTTTTCAAATTAGACAAAGCCAGTGTTTTGTGAGCAGAGTTGGAAGCAAGAAGGAAATATCCTTATGCCATCAGTTCCTTTAAGAGGGTGATTTTTCTGTCTTGTGAGTTATAAATGTGCCATGAAGCAGGACTGCCTTTGATATACTTTAGGCTTCTGTCCAGCCCTCTTCCAGTGTGGCTTGCCTGGTTTTGGGTTTGACTTTGTACCCAGACCTGTCCTTTCTGCTCCTTGGAGCTAGGTTTAGCCGACAGATCTCTGAGCAGAACTGTGGTGATCTGTTCCAACATTTTCCCACTAAGACAAAGCCAAGCTGTCCAATGCTCAGTACTGGTTCCACAAAGGTGAACATTTTCCAGCAGTTGTGTATGCAGATGTATAACCACAACCATCAAAAGCAGTCATAAACAGTGTCCATAAGGACATGAGGCTCAGTCAGTGCCCCTAGGGCTGACTTTTACAGAGCTCAGATTATCACATGAGGGGATAGTTGTTTTCAAGGCCCGAGTTATTTGCTTAATGGGCCCTATTTTTAAATGAAGGAGGCAGAAGTGGCAGTGTTACTGGGAAGGAAGGTAACTACCACCTTTGCTGTGACACTGGGGGCATTAAGCAAGGTCTCTTCTTCCTAAGGTGGTACTCCATCCTCAAGCAGAGGCGAGTCCACTTTGCTTCTGCCAGCATTAAGACAGAGAAAAACACATACACAAGGGAAGACTAAGCATAAACCACTGCATTTTTGATTTGCAGAACTTGTAAAAAAGCTGGTAATATGTCAAAAGCTGGAAGTTGAAATCTTCTCAGATGTCTTACTGAAGTGCTGAGTAACATATTTTAGAGTTGTACATTTGAGATGTGTGAGTTATCGTGTGTGGCAGAAATAAACCACCTTCCCTTCTCTTATTCATGTTGCATACAGACACAAATGTGTCATTCACATAAATCAGGCACAATTAGCCAGAGGGCTCAAATTTACAGTGTTTCTGATAAACTGGACACCTAAGAAATTCTGTGATGGGAAAAGGCTGCACTCTGCAAGAACACATCAGGTAACAGTAGCCTTGTGAACGATAGCCCAAAGCCTCAGCTTTTGCCCCGGTACCTGAACATCTCACTGTCCTGAGGGAAACATCTGCGGAGCAATTATTATCTTGGAAAGAGCCATGGGAAAATAAAGCAGTCGGTAACACTTGAAAAGCGTCCCAGATTCCCACTGAAAGGCTTTGTCAGAGCTGTGAACCTTCACTTTATTTAGCTGTATGCTTTTTTTTTCTTTTTTTTTTTTTTTTTCTGGAGTGGGTAGTAAACCAAAAAAGTATCCTGCAGGTTGCTGCAGTGGGAAATCTCAGCCATGATAACATTCAACTCAACGTTGTTATCTAGTGGATTGTAACCTGTGGAATATGGGAATATTTCTCAAAGGAAAAGCAGGGCTTGTCACTTGGTGCTCTTTAGGAGCTTAACTGTGTCACAGCAGGCCCCATTGAATGAGCCATGTAGCACTCAGAGGAACAATGACTATGTCGTGCTGACCTGCAAAGGGACTGGGTGTGTTCATCCCTTCTCTGTAGGACACAGTCTTCTTGTCACAGATGCTCTTCTTTTTTCCTGAGTTTTTTTATGCTAGAGAAAAGGGAATTTGGGGCTTTCAGCCTGCACAAACCTCTCTGCTTCTGTCTCTGCTGACATATGTAAATTACCATGGCAGGTCATTAAATACGTGCCTATCACAGCAGGAGAAATGACAGAGCTGCCACTGAACATGGTGTTTGCTAGCAGGACAAGCAGAATGGCACTGTCCCAAGTGCTGCTCCATGCTCTGGCAAGTGTCCTGCTCATGGTCTGGTACAGCAGGAACAGGGTCACATCTCTGATGTGCTGGGCACAGCCAGTTGCAGTGGTGACACACAGGTGCCTCGTGGGCTCTGCAGAGGTGCACTGATCTGTGGGGCACACCTGCACCAAATCCCACATGGAAATGTCACCTCAGGCTGGGCAATAGTGCTTGGCTCTTGCCTTCAGAGGCTACCAAAGGGCTTTGGGCAGGAGGCAGCATCACCCCACCCATTTTCACAGCTGGCAAAATCGAAAAACAGGGCAGTGAAATAACTTAGTTAAGGTCACCCAAGGAGGCAGTGGAGGAGCTGGGAATAAAATGCAGGTTTCATGAATCACCAAACCACACGGCTTCCCCTTAGGGCTATGGATGTATTATAATAGAGCAAGATCCAGATGTGGTTTTCAACTGTCATTCAGTACTGTGTGTGATATTACTCTGCCTAAGAAAATATACAAATTTGGACTCCCTGGAGATCTGACTAGTTTGGGGAGCTTGATTAAGCCTGTTTGGCATGACATTTTTCGGCAGAACAGCACACAAAGGGACGGGGGGCAATTCTCAAATACACTGGCAGGACCTGCAGATTGCTGAGTCCTTTGTGTAACCTGAAGGATGCATAAGAATTTGAGAAACACAATCTCAGAAGATGAAGGAGGGAGCAAAGTCAAAGCAAAGAAGCTGGACCACATCAGGAGGTAGGAAGAAAACAGATGCTTGGCAACAAATCTATGATCAGATGTGCTGTTCAAGTGGCAGCCAATCCCCTTAGAAAGTTATTATTCTCCAGCTGTCCATCCTTGTTCCCTCGATTCCCTTCCCAGCCCACCAACTCAACTGCTTGTTAACTATTCCAGATATCAACCTGGGCTATTCGGAGGGAGCTCTGCTTGCAGGCAACTGCAGAGCTGCCTATGCTGGCTTTTTGGCAGAGAAATTCAGCCGTGCTGATGAGGAGGAGACAAGGCAAGGGTCCAGGGATGGCCAACTCTCCACCCAGCTCTGTCACATCTCAGCAGCTCTTCTAGCTGCATTCAGAGGAAAAGGGCGTTAGCTGGGTAAAAAAAAATTGCTCTGCATGTAAAGCTCTTAATGCTTTGATATTAACAGTAGGAAGTGAGCGGGCCAAAATCCCAGAGCCTGAAGCCATGATTTAAATTGATCTCTGTTCACATTTCTACCTCCAGGTTTGTTCTGGGGGGAAGGGGAGAAGGGAAAAATTGCATCCTTGCATCAAATTTCTACATTAAAATTACCACTCACCATACCCTGACAAACTGTGCTTATTTTTTTTTTCCAAAAAGGCTTGTTCTTGGAGTCAGATGATTGCATATCATCTCTGGTTTAGTGAAATAATGAGCTCCTTAACTTTTGAAATTTATATACAGTTAGAAAGTTATATTCATTATACTAAAAAATTAAGTCAAACGCTATTCTTTTCATATTTCTTCACGTTAAATAATGGTTTGTGTTTTAAATTTTAATTACCGATTTCTGCAGCAAAACTCATGCTTTTGGATGCTTGATCTTAGAAATGCAGATTTCATACGGGCTCAAACTGGAAGCAGCACTCTTGCTTTCCTTCCTGATAGGATTATGTGATTTTCCTGAGTGATGTTAAAAAAACATTATCCAATCTGTAATGGAGACACCTTTGGGCCCAGATGAACAGAGCCATCCTCATCCAATCCAGAGACCATGCAGAAAGCCTATACCAGAAACAAGAGTCTCATCCTGCTGTGGGGTATTTTTATTGAGGTCCCAGAAGAAGCGATTCCTGTGGATACTGCATTTTAAAAGCCTTTGAGGGCCTTTGACAATGAGATGTGCAAGTCTCACTTTCTGGTGAGACCTTGTGTAAGACTCTTTGCTGTGTTGAGGGTCCCAAGCAATGGAGAGAGGCTGACTTTTTTGGGGAAGCAGTGCAAATTCATGGCTTTTAGTCTGCAATACTCTGGTCCAGCCCCTGTAAACAAAGCAGGAGAGCAGCTGTCATGTGTACTGATGGCAGTTCATACTCATTAGATATAGGTGAACTGAACAATAGTTTGACGGGAATCATAGGTGGAAAGCACTACTTTGATATTGGCATTAAACCTTCCTAAACAACCCAGTCATATCAACCTCTTATTTTTAAAAATTAGAAACCTCCAAAGCTTCCTGAGTGTTTATGCTTATTTTAAAAGGTCACCAGAAAGCTACGGGAGAAAATTTACCTCTAGCTTCTCTGAGGACAAGGGCAGGAGTCATCTCACCATACTCTAAGAAGTGAGTGGTTTCATAAATTTAACTGGCTCTATAGCTGCTAAAGAGATACTGACAACTCTGGGAGAGGATTTCTGCCAGTCTAACAAATAAACCAAAAATGACAGGGGATGACATGCTTTCAGAGGGTCTCTTTTTCCATTAGCCATAGGAATTTAGATCACCAGTTCAGTACAGGTGGCTACAATTTAGTTTCAGTGAGCTGAAGCCACAAGCTGATAGTCCTGTCACAGAGAGGGAATCTGCCTGACCAGGAGAAGAAAAACAGGGGCTTAAAGAGGGAAGCAGAGAGTGGCCCCAGAGAAGGTAAAAAGAGACAGAAAGTTGAAGAGTTACAGACAAAAAACAGAACCTTTAAAACAAAGCCATTTCAGAGGTTGTAAGGCAATGTGTCCTTCACTATCAGGTTAGGTGTTCAGTGGCTGGCACTTTGCACCATGTCTAAAGATCAGAGCGAATATCTTTGATAATCAGCCATGCTGTACGGGGGGCACTACTCCTGTATGCCCAGCAGGCAGCTGTGGGGAGAGGGAGCAGAGCTTTCCTACCATTGACAGACACCCTGCTGTCTGTCCTGCTCCCACTCACACTGAGTCATGACTCCAGGGACATCGCCCTGGGCGCTGCAGAAATCCACAAACCACTACAGCATGACATTATGGACAGGGTGGAAGTGATGCCCTTCTTCTTGAGGCTCCTGGAGGGAAACTTTGCCAGGGTTATGGATCAGGAGGTACTGTGAGTGTGAGGGCAGGAGAACAGCTGAGGATGGGATCCAGAAATGATAGACTGGATCTGAATGTCAGAGATGGCACGCTGCAGGAGGCAGATCTTGATGGAGAGACCAAACTTGAGAGCTTGCTGCATCTACCTGCATTAGCCAGCATTTGGCTGCACATCTCTTTGCAATCGAAGTAAACTGTTACATTACAATAAATGCAACCCAGCCAGGTGTTTGCTTGCTACTTAGCAATTGATTACTGGGGCACTTAGTACAATATTATAATGCTTAATGCTTCTGCTCACAGCCACATTTGTCTGCAGTGCCCTGTAAAATCAGTCTGAGCTCAGCTTCTCAGGCTATGCCAATTAGCCTGATTCCCCAGGAGACAGGTGGGGGGATGCCACACGAGTGTATTTACAGAGGGGCGATATATTAAACCTTCACCCTGCTTGTAAATTAAATGCATGGTTAAAGCTCTGGTCAGATGCTCACCCGACCATCCTGCCATCTCCTTTGATTTATCTCTGCAGCAGATGCAGACCCACACTTCAGTGGTGAGCCCTGCCAGTAGCAAATCTATTATTCACACTCCTCTTTGCCCAGGAAAATAAAAAAGTCAAGTTCCCTTTGGAAGGGAAGAGGGAGTGGCATGGTTTCATGGAGTGGTGGAAAGGCTTATCTTTGCTGAGCTCCCACCTGACCTGCCAACATGAACAGGTTGTAAGGGAAGGCGGGCAGCCAGTGAGCAGCAAAGCCTCAAAAACTCACAACCTGCTAAACAGGGAATCCTGTGTGGCTTCAGCTCTCTTGTTCCCCTGGTGTTGCCAGCTTGTAGGGTGTCATGTGGCAAGAGATCTATTCCTCCAACCACTGTCCTTCCTCTCTTGTCTATGTGAATATCTGTGAACCCCCCTTGCCAATGGATGTCTCTACACTGTGCTAGTGATGATGAGTTAGACAGAGCCCTCAGAAAAGCCCTTGTTCTTTTAAAAACTGGAAAGGGACCTCTAGCTCATTAAATGGGCTTCAACCTTGTCTGTTGCTCAGGTCCTGGCCATGCTGCAGGATGGCATTACATTGCCAAAGACCACATTGTGATATTCAACATCCTCACAAGGGGAAGTGGAGGGGCAGGTACTGATCTCCTCACTCTCATGACCAGTGACAGGACCCAAAGAAATGGCATGAAGATGAGTTGAGGGAGTCTTAGGCTGGATATCAAAAAACCAAAATTCACCCAGAGAGTGGCTGGGCACTGGAACAGACTCCCCAGAGAAATGGTCACAGCACCAAGCCTGACAGAGTTCAAGAAGCTTTAGGACAATGCTCTGAGGCACATGGTGTGACTCTTGGAGTGTCCTGTGCAGGGCTGGGAGTTGGACTTGATGATCCTTGATGGGTCCTTTCCAACCCAGCATATTCTATGGTTCTAAGTCACTTGCTTTACTTTGTTGGTTTTTTTTTTCTGTCTTCCTCTCTTTTCTCTGGATTCCCTACTCTTTCTGCTATTGCTTTTTATGATGCAGAAATGAGTAAGGGAGCAGATTTGCATGGCGTGAGACATTAAGAGGAACCTTATGCCACACTGGCACGGGTACTGTGACAGGCAGAAATGCGTATTGTCTGCATATTTGAGACCATTTGCACAGGACAGCAACCACAGGATCGTGGGGATAGAGAAGCCTGATGTCTTGAATACTGCAGGAATATTTAAATACAGCCAGCCTTGATCCTCATTCTGGGAAACAACAGCTGCTGCCAGGATAATTTTATCCTCTTGCTTACACAAGAGAGAAGATCTATTTTACAAACATCCCGTGATCTCCTGGACCCATATATGCGGTTATTCCAGGTCAGAGTTGCATCACTGGAGTAGCAGATCCATATTCTGACCTGTTTTTTTTTCTCTTGTCCAGCAGACTCTTCCTGTCTTGAATGCTCTGAGCCTAGGAACCCTATTTTTTCCTCTTGTGGTTGAATTGGTTATCACTGCATCCTCTTCCCAGATTGTCTCTGTGACTTAGGAGGACGTTGGGAAAGTTTTGCTCCATCGTATTTAATGTAGTGACTCACTTAACATCAAAAACAAACAATTATGGAAGAAACTGGTTTCCCTGTTTGCAGGATGCCAGGCCCTAAAGATAAGAAGGTGTATTCCTGCACTTATCAGTTCTCATGTTAAAGTATTTGGCTTTTCTGGCATAACACTTCCACTGTCTGCCTGAGTGCAAAGGAAAAGACACTAATTTATTAAAGAAAGAAATTTCCCAGCTCACTGTCTTTCAATTGTGACTTGCTGCCCTGCTGCACCTGTAATCTTTACAGGATGTCTGATTACCTTCCAAAAACAATTCCAAAATGGAAGTTTCTCTAATGAAAAAACACAGAGAGACAGAAATATCAAATTTTGTTAAAAGTTTTTTGGGGGAGGGGAGCAGAAGAAGAAGACCTGAAGTGTTCCATTTTATAATCAGGCACTTTGATATTTTCTTATTTCTTTCTTTGTTTTGAAATAACTTTGTGGCTCCATATTTCCTTTTGTAAACATTTAGAAGATTAAAAAAATGAGCTAAAAATGAAAACTGTTGGCTTTTTCTGGAGAAGCAAATTCCCTTTAGAAGGGACAGAAAATGGCATAAAGTTGAGCAAAACTTTGTATTTCAAGAAACTAGATTTCCTTGAAAATGACATCTCCTTCAGATTTGTTCAGCACCAAAGTTTCTCTCTATTTTATTTTTTTAAATTTTTTTAAAATTTATCTCATTTTAACTCTTTCCTTGAAATTGCTGATGAGTCCAATCACACATTTTTTCTCTGAACTGTAATTACCACATTGGAAGGTTTGTGTAGCACAGCAAAAAGCAAGAACCCTCCTGCTCATCCTCTGAGGCTGCCCAGCATGAAGGGTGCCCTGGAGGGTGGCTCTGCAGATACATTTTTATTTGATTAGCAATGGTCACTTAGCATCTGTGCAATCAAAGTATTCCCATATCTAACACCA
Organism: Toxostoma redivivum; assembly: GCA_013397375.1. Taxonomy (NCBI): domain Eukaryota; kingdom Metazoa; phylum Chordata; class Aves; order Passeriformes; family Mimidae; genus Toxostoma; species Toxostoma redivivum. Next base: position 2,684,118 of record VXBI01001279.1, read on the forward strand.
ATATGCTAAGGCTGACAGTCAGTGGGTTAATCATTATGGAAATACTGACCAATTCTTGAGTCAAATATCAGGTGGTGCCAAAAAACAGAGCCCTGAGACAAAGGACAGAGAAGTTCATCTCTGACTAATACTGCAGATAAAATGGCTGTTATGCAAAAACGTGTCTTCCAACATAACACTTGGGTCACAGCAACATCTGAACCAGAAAAATTCATTCTTCTTTCCCATGAAAAGCAGCAAATGCCATGCATTGCTGAAGTTTGGGATTCTGAAACCCTTTAGTGGGGGACAACTTACAGCCCTGATAACAAACTGTCCAGGCTACTGGGGGTTATTTATATAGAGCTTAGACAAAAAAAAAAAAAAAAAAAAAAAAAAAAAAAGAAAGGTCTTCAGATATAGCAATGAATTAACTTAGAAACTAGAAATTAGAAAAGGGTTTCTAAGCAGCAGAGGAGAGGAGATCTGGAGCACGTCAGCTATGGGTAGAGCAATTGTCAAAACTGGTATCAGGTTTTAAGATGATCTGCATCAGTCAATGAATGACACAAATGGCTGTAAAGGCAGGCCAGGCCTCTTGATTTAGCTCTGCCTTTCTATAGTCCTGTTTATTGAGGGCTGAAGAACCAAAAATAGAGGCAATAGTCATAGCAGTCAATGCTTTCAGTCCCTCCCCGAAGTATTTAAAATAACAACTTCCATCTTCAACAATCACTCAGGATTTGGAAGGTTTCCAGTTTTGACAGGCCAGTGTAACAGAGAATAAAAAGTGTGTGATTTCCCTGTGTGATTAGATGGTCCTCTCTCAGCAACACTAAGCTGGATACATCAGCAGAACCTTTAGAAAGTCTTGGTTCACCCATCCACTTATGCCCACAGACATTTGCCCTCTATCACAGCAGCAGCAGCAGCAGGGTGGAACACACTCAGTAGCACTTTTTGGAGGATGGCAATTTACTGGGCAAAAACGTTCCAAATCTTTCCCTAAGCTTAACGTTGGTTGCAAATACATGAATGTGACAGGGTAGGGAGAACAATATGTGAAATGTACTGTGGGCTGCGTTTCTGATCCCATGAGTCTGTGTGTATCTATTGTTCACCAGCCTTAACAATGGGATTCATGTCATCTAATTTTGACTCTGCTGCTGGAGAAACTCAAGTTATTTTTTCAAATCCCTGGCCATGGCTGGAGACGGTGGCTGTTGCTTAAGGGACGATATGTGAGGCACAGCTGGGATGGAGCATGAATGTGCTGCGACAGCATGTGGAAAGAAGCTGGCAGCTCTGGATAGCAGTGCATCCTCTCTGTCATAGAGAGTGTTCTTGGAGAGAGGCAGATCTGCCCTTCAGCAGAGGGAGATCCTGAATAGCCAGCTAGGAGTAGATGCTGAATTTTTAAGCAGAGAAGAGATAGTGTGATGAATCCCATCTGAATAGAATATGGTCATTAACACATCATTAAAAATGCCTTGTGCCTTACAAATGCAAACAATAAAATCCTTCCGGGAGTGTCAAAGTCCCCTTTCTCTTTAAAAGCAGCTGTACTTTTTTAGTACATGGTGACCTTTCAAGACCTGCTACTTTTATTCTTCCTCACAGCTCTGCTGTTCCCCAGATAGGTAGGAGCAAGGTGTTTGCTCTCTGTGCCCTACAAGCAGTGTTGCATCCTTACCTCATCCTCCAGAAGGCTTTACTATTCTGGACCCAGTGCAAAGCAAATCCTTCTTCATATTCTGACTCTTTGGCATCTCAGAGAGGATTACAGCTTTTGGCCTCACAAGGGATAAAGCCCCCTAAGAGAAAGGTGGGTGCCTCACCAGATAGTGCCACAGGCCAGGACACACCTAAAGAGGAAGATGGAAACTATGATTTTGCCTCGGAATAGATCTCTGGAGAGCATGTGAAGCCCAAGGGTAGCAGGTTCATACTGTCTGCTGTGTTTGTAGAACAGTTTGGTAGAGTAGGATGCTGTCATCCAATTTGAAGTCAGGACCTCGATTATCTATCCAAATTATTGAATCACAATGCTGTGTTAATGAATCACAAAAATAAAGAAGGACATCATTAATATCCCTTTTATATATATGGCCAGCTCTTCTACTAGAAAATACTGTTACAGTGATGTTCCAGTTCCCACCAACTCCCATATCCCCTTGCATCCAAATTCAACTGGATAAGGGTGACTGGTAAGGTTCCCTTAAACAATAAATTCTGGACAGCTAATCCTGGCATAATCTCCCCAATGTTAAAGAAAGAGGAGGTGTAGAGGAAGGGTCCTGCAACAGCCTGGAGAAGAGCACATTCATATTGCAGATGACAGGAAGACCCCAGCTTGAGCTTGTTGAGTTTAATGAAATAAAAGCTGAAGAGGGTAGGATTGGCTGCCACAGATACTTCAGGGGCCTAAACGTTGGGGAGGAAATAGAGCTATTTAACTCAAGTACAATGTTGGCGCAAGAACAGCTGGGTACAGGCTGCCCATGAATGCCTTCAGACAATGGGAATAGACAGAAAAGAGCAATACAAAAGTGAAAAAAAAAGAAAAAGAAAAAGCAAGTAATTTTCAGATTATAGAGTAATAGAAATGGTGCTGAGGAAGGCCTCTGGAGAGCTGCTCATTTTGGGTTTTTTAACCTTTGGTAATATGACAATCACTCCAAAAAGAGAAAACCAGGGATTATTTTATCAGTGTGGCCACAACACTTTAAATTCACAGCTTACTAAAGCAAGGACTGTCCCTGGCATGTTCCTCTTAATATTTTTCCAATTTTGGCTGTATGTTTGCAAATGAGAACATGAAATATTACAATTAATAATTTGCAGTCATTTCACAGCCCTTCAATCTGACAGTGCTTAATTGGGTGAGAAATACTGCTCTACTGCAAACCTCTGCCCCAAAGTCGCAGGCAGCTGGAGCATCCCTCACACTCGATACACTAATGAGAGGTTGTGGAGATGTGGCTGTTGCTGACAGCGGGACTCAGACTTTGTGATTTCTTCTAGCACCAGACAAGGAGGGAGGCTTGAAGAAATGTGAGGGAAATTCAGCCTCCACTTCCTCTCAACCACAGGCAACAGAAGGAGTGCTAAGCTTGGCCCTGGCTCCCAGTCCCAGCTCTGCTGCTCTGTATCCCCATCATGCTGCATGCAGTAGGACTGTGGCAACAACAGCCAGTTTTCCCACGCTGCTGAGAAGCCTTGAGCCCTTGCTGGGATCTGTGTGACCTTCCTTATGCCTCTTTCCTCCTTCCATCTGCTTGTCTTATTGTCTGTTTAGCAGTCATCCTCTTCCAAAGCTGGGAAAAAGCAGTGGGTAAAAAGAGTGCCCAATAACAATCAAGTCCTTCATCCACTTGGAGACTAGAGGTGCTACTTTCTACAAATAAATATCAGTAGGAGCTTATTTTGGCTTCGTCTGTGCCTCTGCACAGGAACCTGTGTCACCAGTGGCCCTCCAGACTGGGGTGAGATAAAGTGTCAAATCCTGCTATTTCAAATACCCATGTATGCATTCTTTCCACAGGCTGTGAAAATACCCCCAAAAAGCTCTTCTGGGGCTTAGAGCATTACTGTTCCAGTCTACACTGTCATTTAGTTCCCTGGGTATTAGAGAAATCAGGAGGGGAGAATGCCAGATCTGGCTTTATTTTGGCCATGCAAATGTATTACTGAGTAGTGAAAAGTCAGGGAGAAGCATAAATCTCACTGCTGCACTCCAGTGCTCTGGGAGTTTTTCAAGTCTCTCTGGAATTCAGAGGCAGTTTTCAGTTTGTAAGTCTAAATGTACTTTACTGACAGGGCCAAATCCAGCCTTAACACAAGGCCATGGAAGTCAGAGGAGTTTCATCAGGAATGTGTCAGGAATTGCACCGCTGCTTTAGGGGCTATATTTTAGGGGAGCTGCTGAGCAAGTCTGCCTTTACAAAATGTCAGGAGTAATAAAGAACAAGCCTTGTACCAGTGTATTTTCACTCCTCACCCTGAGATTATCAGATCACCACAGGCACCAAATCACTCTTGCAAGACAACAGTAAAAATGCTTTGCTCTGCTCTGCTCTACTACCCTGTGCCTCAAAACCCCTGCAGATGTTCCTGTAACTGTATCACTTTCACCTCCTAATCAGCAATGTGGTATTTTCTCCATTTAACAGGGCAAGAACTGGACAATATGCAGTCCCGATGGTGCAGCCCCAGCATCTTCTCTCTTCTGCACAGTGTGAGGGTACAAATATCCCACAGAAAATGGAGCTGCAATGCTGGTGGACAGGTAGCAGTTGTCTCCTCACTGCGATCCTTTTCCTTGTGCCATTGTGACAAGCTGCTGCCCCTGCAGAGGTCAGGACCCTGGAGAACTGCAGCAGAGACATCAAATACTATTCAAGGCTCCTGCAAAGTTGTTGCATCTCAGACATCTCAACTATTTTAAATTTTAAACACAGTGTTGGAAGGCATGTCTCTCCTGCAACATTCTTCCCATTGCACTCATGTGCACAGGCTTGGCTTTCCAAACAACAGCTCTACTGAGGAGCTTGCTTTGTTATTAATAAGATGGCTGTGTTTATGTAGTTCAAGTGATGTTAAAATTAAAGTGAAGTTATGATTCAGCTGACTTCAAGTTTTCTCAGCTCCCTTCCTTAGCACACACAATTTGCCCTGCACTTGTTTGCCTTGGCAGGGCCTGGGTTTTATAGTAACAATTTCATCTTCCATTTATAGGCATCTGCACACCATGTTATTCTTATAAAGCAGAGCCCTCCTCGGAGCCAAGCAAGGGGGACATGTAAAGCCATGCATGTGAAGGCAAAAAACTTTTTGAGATCTCAGCTTCTTCACGTAAGGAATAGCTTTGTCTCTGCCCTTTGGGAAAAATTAGTATGAAGGGAAAAAAGTCCCGTCTCTGACTCTGGATCTTGAAAAAGAAAGAAAAACAGTCAGAAACCTGCAGTGTATTAAATTCAGTGTACACTGTTTGGCAAACTTCCAGGGCAAATGTAGGAAAGCTGTAAACCGGTGGAGTTAGATATTTTCTGCATGGAGAGAGGAATTAATTTTTTTTTCTCAGATATTTAGACTTCAAGTGACTACTATACCAGCACCTATCTCTTCTAAGAGACTGGGCTTGGGTTCCCACCTAGGCTTGTCTTGGGTTCCCAGACAGCCTTCCTAGTACCTGAGCACTGTGCAGCCCATGGAGGATTGTCTGTTCCTGCTCATCATTAGCCAGCCCTTCTTGCACCTCTACCCTTTGAATCAGTGCTCATGCTGGAGCTTCTAAATGATTTATTTTTAAAATTTAATTAATTAAAAAAAAATTAACATTAAAGGGGGCTTGTAAGCTGGGGATTTGACATTTTGAAAGCCAAGACTCCAGGGGGACCTTTCGGTTTTGCCTTACATATCCACAGTAAAGAAACATGAAGGAGAACCTGGCTGTAGCAAGGGGAATGGCAGATGTGGCATGACCAGCCTGACACTAATGAAAATGAGATTTGTCCTCCCTCAGGGCCACTGAGTTCCCTCTGAGGGAAGTACTTTTGCTTCAGCTAAAGCCTGGTTGCCTTTGCACTTCAAGCACCCATCATTTTTGGCAAGCAGCCTTCCTCACTAGCCCAAAACACTGCTAGCTCCTTAGCTTAGTGTTGGTTGAGATGGGCTCCTGCCTCCCCAGCATGGCTTTGCTGAGAGATCCTTGTCTTCAGGAGCCCCTAAGCCAGGCCTGCTGAGGCAGGACCCCTCTTGCAGGCTGCACTGGGGTTTGGGTGATGCTCAACAAGCCTCAGCAGGGGCAGTTTTCACCATGAGGGTCAATCAGGGCAGCCATCACCTGACTGATGCAGCAGGACCTCCAGTTCAGGACCCCAAGCTGATCCAACAGCCCATCTGACTAGCTGAGACTGCAGATCCTCAGAAAAATGAGTGTAAGCTTATTATTTGTCTTTTCACTCAAGAGCATGGCCAAGGCTGCTTCTCTCAGTTCCTGCTGATCATGTGGATACTGATGCCACAACAGCAAACTGGGAGAAATTACCAGATTTTGTAGCCATGGGGAGGACAGAGCAAGTGTAATATTTTGGGTGTAACTGAATGGGGTCCAGATGTGCAGGCAGAGCTCATGGTAGAGTGCTCCTTCCTTTCACTATCCTCTTCCTGTGGTGTGTCCTGCCTTGGTGTGCCTTTCTAGATGGGGCCATTTGACTCCTGTGCCTGTGTGTGCATCTGTCATGTGACTCCCTCTACGTGTCACGTCCCTGTCCCAAATCTGCTTCCCATTTGCCTGGAATCAGATTCCCTGCTGTTTCTGGGGGACTTTCTCCGAGCTGCTCAGCCATGACCACAGCCTGAGGCACATTGGATGGCAGCTCATGAGTCTCACACTGCAACAACTGACCACAAACTGAAAACCTCCCTGTGGAAGGCTGCTCTTTGGGAGTGTGTAATGCTCCTTCCCCCAAATTACTGGTTACTCAGTCACTTGTGCATAAACAGGAACTTTGTCCCCTGCTCCTTACCAAGTGCTGGAAGGCCAGCAGCTGGCATGCAATCCTATCATCTTTGAAACAGCATCATCCCCCAAAACATCAGAAATGTATGGATAGTGTCCTGGCTTTCCAGTAACCAGATTCACTTGCACTTTCACTGATGTTAGTCCATGGAGTCAAGCCATCTACATTTTGCACAAAATTGGCAAGCTGGGGCTGCAGCTCTCCTTTGCTCACCCCCAGCAGATGATCTGCCTGGCTCTAGCTGTAAACTCTGTGGGGTAGAGGCAGAAAGAATTTTGCAGTGATGAAGTCATATAGGGCCTGTTTTAATTTAAAATATTTCTTTTCCTTAGCCTCCTCCTTGCTGCTGAGGGACTAGCTGGGAGACAGTTTGTGTCACTGCTTCAGGGATTCTCAGCAGAAGGCGCTTGCCCCAGGGGTATTTGGGCCTTTCTGAACAACCTTTGAGTGCTGTGTAAGTGGTTAAATGAATTTTCTCTCCTGATTCTGTGGGTCTGGAATAGAAATACTCCCAGTGTCCTATTCATTTCGTCTGAGGCAGGGGTGTGGGGGTAGTAGGTAAATGAGTTTATAATTCCTAATCCAGGTGCAGCTAGTGGGAAGATAGTCCTTTTACCCTCCTGTGCCCTCTCTGCCTTCTTTCCTCCTTTTCTACAAGCACTTTCCATCTCGACATTTCCCCTGCTTCCATCATCTCTCACCTTGTCTGCCCTCACCCTCTCCTTTAAATATCCTGCTTCTCTCTTCTTCCACCCCCAATGCCTTTCTGCCTTCTAGCTTTGCCTCTGGTGAGCTCTCTGGGTGTGCCAAGCCACTGTCTCCTTGTTCAGCAGCAGCCTCTGCAGCTGCTCTGGCTTTCTTGGCTCTCTTGGCTTTCATTTCTTTTGGCGTCCCCCCGAATGCCCGGAGGTGGCAAACCTCAGAAAGACCCTCCAGCAGAGAGGTTTCTGACCCACTCTTCCCTCAAAGGGAGAAGCTCAGCTTCTCTTAGGAAAGTCTGGTGAGGCTTTGTCAGCAGAGGGGATGGGGAGACCCACAGCACTGCCCTGGGAAATCATAAACTCCCCATCTGAACTGAGCAAGGTGCTGTGAAGAAAGTGTGTGAACACAATGTTTTTCATGAAATAGTTTGATCATATGACTTGTAGGGGGAAGAGAAATGGACTAAAAAGGAGAGAAAAACTCAGGAAGAGCTAAATATTCAGGACAGGGATAAATAAACTCAGACAAAGAGGGCAGAGCCCTGATAAGACCTGTCATGGAAAAGTTTGGGAGCCCAAATGAACAGCAAAGAAGCTCTGCAGCTCTGGTTGCAATAGATCTGTGGTGAGTGCTAGTGAAAAGTTTGAGGGGATAGAAGAACAGATGGACAGGACCCCTTCATCTCCAAATTGTGACAGGCTGCTCTGTTTAGAAGGTATTAATAGCAAGCAAACAAAAGGATGGCTTTTTTGATTGTTTGTTTGGTTGTCTTTTTTGGTTTGTTTTGAATTATTTTGTGTGTTGGTATGTGTGTTGTTTTGGTTAGGAGCTCAGTTTGGTGTGAATTAAATATTTTACCTGCCCTACAAATTAGAAAAAAGGACTGCTCTTGTCCTTTGACATTTGGACCCAAGGCATCAGAGATGGATTTTGATTTTAAAAGCCAGACAGTGAATCTGTGGGAAACCAGGTAACTGAACAACATGGAGCTCAGAAATCCTCAACAGCCTCACAGGCCTCTGTGATTGGGAGAGACCTCTTTCCAACTGGTGTTTTGTTGTGAAAAAGCGGTAAGAAGTCAGCTTGGTTTCAGGTCACTGCCAGGAAAAGAGAGACACAAAGTGGAGGCAGTTCAGAGGAAGAATGACCAAAATGATGAGAAGTGGCTGAGCTAGCTTAGTTTCTGAGCTGCAATTGAGAAAGTGAAGCCTGCCAGGCTTGGCCAACTGACAGTGAAGAGCTCAGAGTGACAATCAAGTTGCCACAGCTTTATGAATAGCTGGTAAGGTGGTTGAGGCAGTGGCAAAGTCTTGATAAACCTCCAGATTGCTGAAGGGCGTAAATACCAAGGTACAGAGAAAATGGTTTTGGCCCTGGATCAGGTCCTGGCTCAGGCTATGGTGCTCTTTTGTTTTTATCACTGCAGATGGCCATGCTGAAAATGAGTCCACTGCACGCCTGTAGCTGTAGCACAGGCTGAGCTTTACCTCACCACCACTGGAGCCACAGGAAATATGAGAGTCCTTGTTCAGTGTCCTTTCCTCTTCTTTGGATTCTGAGCTGTAATCAATATGTGCTGGCATTGCCTGTGAACTAGAAGCTTGAATGCAAATCCTTGAAGGCAGCAGCAAAAGGCTTTTTTTTTTCAGATGCTATAGCAGCACTGAGATTGAATGTTGAGCAGTGTATGCATGGGCTTGGTACCCCACAGGACGGAGGAAATGGCTTACTCAGGTTGAATGGGTTTTTCTTCCTGATGTACCCTAGTGGATCAGCTGAGGGGATAGGCTAAATCTTTCTGAATAAAAGCACACAGTCCTATGCAAGCTCTCCGTGAGTGATGCTGGCATAACCATAAGTGAGCCTTGGAGTTAAAATTGTCTTGATAAACTTGGAACAGATTGCTCTACATTAAACTTTTGTTTCCGGATGTGTGGAGACTCAGGCAGATGTCACACTGTTCATTATGCTTAAAAAAAAATCTCCTTCCAAATCACAAGGGCAAGAAATGTCAAAAGCAATCAAACCAAACTTCCAACATAATCACCTGACTCCAGGAGATGGGGCTCTAGACCTCAGCTGATAACAAAAGGATTTGTAAATGCAATGGTTCATTTTACAGCTGACCTAAATAACAGGGAAGAGAATTGTTTCTGTTCTACAGAGAATATTTTATTCCTCCAACCTGAAATGGAGCAAGCCATTTTGATTTGAGGTTTGTTTGTTTGTTTGTTGTTGAGGTTTGTTTTGTTTTGGTTTTTTGTTAAAAATGCTAATTAACAAAAGACAGGGAAATTTCAAAACAAAAGAAATAATTTAGGAATACAAAACCAAAGCCATATGGGAGCACATTTTATACACATTTTGTTTCCAAAATATAAAAACTGAATTTTGGGATGAGGGTAGCTAGGTGGAGGGGTGGAAGGCTGGTGGGCATGATATTTTTTCCTCTGCTTCTCAAGTTGGACTTAATTACTTCAGTGATTTCTACTCTTGAATCTCCAGCAAATTGTTTTCTGCAGGCTCATTGCATGATATTCCCAAAGGGAAGTCGAGATCCTTTTTGCTAAAATGTGCCTATGCTGGGAAAGATGATGCACATTATCTGTCACTACCTCGTCTCCCACTCAGAAACTTACAGGGCTGTCTTTTCTCTCACCAGAAGATCTGTCCTTCCTGGAATCTGGCACTGCTTTCTCATCCCAGCTGCCTTTCATCCATGCAGGAGTGTGGGGCAGAACAAGCCTTGTAAAAAAGGTGGTGATGCAGTACAGGAGGAGAAGGCTGACCTTAAAATATTTGGATTTCTGAGGTGTCTGGTCTAATGAGCCGAGCTAGCTGAAGCCATGGGGCAGAGAGCAGTGTCACCATATTCAGCTGTCTTGCAAACAGCCTGCAGCCAACCTTCCTGGAGGGGAGAAAAATCAGAAAACAGCCACCATCAAGAGAAAAAAATAAATATCCTTTCTGCATGAGTGAAATTTATGGGAATAATAGAATGATGCTGCTCCACAGATGGTAGGTCAATAAAGTGGGCCTTACCTGGCCTCAAATCTTTGGTATTTTAATGTATTTCCTGATTCTGTGAATTACAGCTGCCCTGTTGCAGCACATATATGCACATAGCCCTTAATGCTATAGAGGAGAGATGGAGCAGTATTTATTTCCTCATTCCCAATGTCCCCTTTATCTTTGTTTTGATTCAGCTTTGAGAAATCTGCCTTGCTGTAAGTCAAAGTAAAAGCATGCCCTGAAAGAGGAAGACATTCGTATTTATTTTAGTTAATTGCTTGTTTGCATAATTACTCATTCCAAAATCTAACTTACAATAAAATCTTCCCTTCCATCAATACAGCCATTGTTACAGCTTCCAGCATGTCTGCCCCAGCAGTCATTTGCAGGACTGGGAAGGGAAGGCTGCTTTGTAAAGGTGAGCTTTACAGTCTAGCTCTGTGGCTCAGCACGTCTGACCCACAGAAACCAGGTCAGAGAGCTTCCCAATCAGCTCGAGACTCACTTGTCTTCCAAGTCCTTCACCATAATTCACTGTAATAAAGAAAGAGTAAGGGGATGACAAAGAGCATTTGAGGTTGGTGAGTGTAGAACAAGGACGGCTTTTAGAGTTAAGCATCTGGTTTTTGACTTTGCCATCTCTCCTGTAGGTGTATGGGAATGTGTATCCCTACATATTAAAAACTAACCAAATCAGAACACTGTTTGAATGCGGAAGAATAGTGACTTGAAAGATGTTCTTTATGTTCTTTGTTTTTATGTGTGTGTGGCTTTTTTGGTTGCATGTTTGTTGTTGGTTTCTTTTTTTTTTGTGTTTTTGTTTGGGCTTTTTAGTGGGTTTTACTTTGTTTAATTTAGTTTTTGTTGGGTTGGTTGGTTTTTCTATTTATTTTTTTGTCTTTTTTGTTTGGTTTGTTTTTCCTTTTCTTTTTTCTTTTTTTTTTTGTTTTTTACTTTTATTTTAAATATGCCCAGTCAGGGAAAGAACATTGTAAAAACCTGCTTGGACCTGTGGGGCTTTGGGAGCCCTTGGCAGCACAGTGCTTCAAGACAGAGATATTTCCCCAGTACTAAAGAAACTCATAGAATCTGTTTTGAATGTCCAGTCCAAGTCAATGATGAAATGGTATGTTCTGTTAGGCTAAGATGACAGCAGAGGGCAGGGAGTGCAGCCTAGAAAATTAAAATTAAAGCAAACAAAAGGTTTGCTAAGCTTCTTCGAACATCATGTTAGCCTTTCACCCATTCTCAGCTCTGAGGTGTGACCCTGCCTGAATTGGCAGGGTCTGCCAAAGGATCAGGTTCTGGCCACGTTTATTTTGGCTGTGGCTATCATAAACCCAGGGGCAGAGCTGGAAGTCTTCCCTCACCCCAAGTGCCCTTTGGGATACACCCTTCCTGGGCCAAGTTGAGCCAGGAGACAGCATATATGGATGTACATCTGAGAGCTAGGGACAGCCCAAGCTCTGCTTGTTTTCTAAACATGGCCAGAGGGTGTCTTAGAAAGCCAACAAGGCTCCCAAACTTGATGAGATAAAGGCTGGTGCAAGTAAGACACAGTCAGGTCACTGGATCTGGCCTTCAGGTGAGGAACTGGATCATACTGAGGCATCTGAGATTTTACATTGGTGATAGCTGGAGCTGCTCTCATTTTGTGCTCTATTCTATTTTGCCCTGGGGCCTGTGCCTTTCCTTGCTGGAAATATCCAGCACCCTGGTGGTCTCCCACTTCCCTTCTGTCAAAGATACCTGGCTGAGAGGAAAGCTGGATGAGATGACAGAATAGTTTGCTTTGTGATGTGTTCCAGTGTGCCTGGACTGGGAACTGGATATGGCAAATGCATTGTCCAAGCAGAAAAGGAAAGGACACTGTCTAGGTGTCTGGTTGGATGTCTCTCAGCATGTGCCTGGAGTTTTACAGGATAAGCCCTGTGGCTGTCTCCTAACTGGCAGAAATGGCTGGCACCTCCTAGGGAGTTTCTGCCCCCATGTTTCCCAACATCTCTTCCAAACATGTGGGTATCCCAGGAAGGAGCCAGTGCCTGCAGCAGTGTGGGAAGGGGAGGAGGGAGAGGAAAAGAAGCCCTGTGTCCTTGTAAGCGTAACAGTTTAGTCTTTGCTCTCAGGAACACAAGCTGGCAGTTGGCTTTGTAGTAACCCACATGACAACAGGAATAACATCAGGCATAATTAGACAAAATGATGGTATAAGTTCAACTCTTTCCCCCTAAAGCACCCAGCCCCCTCAACCCATTTTGAAACAATGCACCTTTTGTGTACTCCAAGTAGCTTTAAAAAACACAATTGATTTCTTTCTTCCCCATGACAGAAAAGAGTTTGCTGCTAGGATAACTAAAGTTGAAATGTCTCAGGCAGGATACAGACTGAAGCAGGGAGGGAATGGGATACCTCATCCCTCCCAGCTTCTTCTGATGTCCTCTTCCAGACCCCCCTTACCTACCACCACCCACGAGATAATCATTGTTCTTTGTTACTACTTCTTTAAATGCTCTCCCTTTCCACCCCTGCAACCCAAAACAGTATCCCCTATTGTTCTGGTGCTAGAAGTGTACATGACGTAGTCATGATTCTGCCTTTTCTGAGGCCTTGTCAGGTTATGGATGATTGATCATGCTTCATCCACCCGATGAAGCCCATCAAAGAATAGTACAACATTTTCCTCTCTGTCTCCTTCCCCTAAGTGTGACTTGGCTGAGAGGACTACTGTGCTGGATTTGAATGGAAATTATCTAAGTGTGTGGCTCCGGCTCCCCCTGCTAGCTCCCCTCTCTTTAAAAAATGAAACTGAAATGTAATCACATTTACTTTAATGAAGGGGGACTGAGAAAATTCATCCCATGAAAAAGAACTTTGTGGGCAATCCAGGTCCCACACCATAAACAAAATCAAGTCACTCTATATTAGTGTAGAGAAAGCCTCAACACAGGAGAAACTCTGTTTATACCTCCTCCTTAGTACAGCTTTCTACCTAGCCCATTAAACTGCTTTGTCCCCACTCCTGTGCCACCTCCCCATGTAGATGCCTGGGTACGTAACTTCTGGGGTAACAGAGCTGGACATGTAAACGCAGCACCAGGACTAAAATGGACCAGACTCTGAGTGCTTTGATTTCAGTTTTAGATGGTTTTGAGTCCTTTGCTGAAATATGAGTCATTTTAAAACTACTAAGCTAGGAACTGTGGGGGTTTTATTGGTTTGGCTGTCTTGTTTTTGAGCATCTTTAAGGCATTTAGACATGAAGTGTGATGCCAACCACTGCAGGATTATTAACATTTTAAGTGTTTGAAGACTGCATGTGACTGTGTAATGCTATATCTATATATGTGGGTGCATGTAATGTCGATAACTGAAATTGGTTTATAGCTCTATCTAGTTATATTCTTTTTAAGGTCCCAGTGAGATACCCAGGCAATCAATTTTGAAGACTTGCAGTGCAGTCATGCAAATAAAACTTGGGAATAGTGGAGTCTGACAAAACAGTCCTGAGAATCATGGACATGAAATTTCTTCCAGAAGTCATCCAATAGCTGTACATGTACAAAAAAGAGAATAAAAAATTATATCCTCAGAATGTTTTTTTTCCCAGTGTTCCTAATTTCGGTATATCCATCAATTTTCTTTCCTCAAGCAGGACAGTTATTACTTGTGCAAAAAAATACCTGCCCTGGCAAACTTTACTCCCAAACTGATGCACATGATTTTTAGTACTGACTTGAAAATACTGAAGTAGAATCTTTGGAAACTGTGTTCTTCCTTTTGCTCATGTAGGATTTGATTTTGCCACCCTAAAATTTCTGGCAAGTTTCAGGCTAACAAGTGATTGTTCCAGAACGTTCAGTGTTATGGCAACAAGGGATTGTTCATAAACTCTTTTCCAAACATAACTACTAGGTTAACTGTTGACCAGATAGTACCCAGAAAGTATATTTTATTGACTGTGAATTCATTAATAGTTAACTGGTGTGCAGACATTGAAACAATGTGCTGATTCTTCATATTGAATCCTATCTCAGACAAATACAATAAGATGCCACGGTCTGTTGCTTTCTCAGCTCAACATTGCTGAGTGTTGATGTCAGGGAAAAGTCTTACTCAGTTAACAGCATTCCTAGAGCACTTTGTGCAACTGAGGGAGCTACAGAAATCTCAGAGATTTCACTGAGATACACAAGCTGAACCTGCAAAACAGCATGACAAAAAAATCCCAACCAAACAAAAACCCCGAAACAAACAAAAAAACCCAACTGAACAAAAAAAAAAAAAAAAAAAAAA
>VXBI01001279.1:2708155-2832608 GCA_013397375.1 Toxostoma redivivum
AAAAAACCCCAAGAAAAACCCCATAATTTTAATCAATACAACAAACACAAATCCTTTGTGGTTGGTGGAGTTGTGTGGTTATTTCCCACCTATATTCTGGTTTCTAAGCAAGAAAGGAAGACCTGCCTCTTTTTTACCAACCATGTATGTACAGAACAACTTTAAAATTCAATAATCAGTGAATTTTAAACCGGACCTCCCCACAAAAAAAATTCCACCTCCCTTGCAGACAGACTAGAGGATGAGCCTATTTAATTTTTTCTTACACCCTGACATTGGCTGGCTTCAAACACCTTGTCCAGTATTGCAGAGTTACAGGATGTAATGTTACCACATATCCTGAATTTAGGTTTTGGTGGGAAACAAAGGCTCTATGTCATTCTATTGGGGAATTCACTAGTATTCCTGCCAGCTCATCATCTTCCTTACGTTGCCAAGTAGTAAGTGATTAATTGCCATGAGACAGATGAGAAAAAAAGTCACAAGATACAACAGAAAAAGAAACATTATGGAAATGAGCTAATACAAGATATGTTTGCTCACACTTTGATATTTGAATCCTTTTTGTTCACGTCATCAGGCTTTTGACAAAGTTCTGATGTTTGTGTGCATGCCTAGTTTATAATGAAAAGAAAACAGAAACTATCTGGTAACAGTGAGGAGTTAAGAGGCTGAGGATTGAAGGAAAACAGCAGCTATCACAGGAATTGACAACCTGCATGTCCTTTACAACAGAAATGCCTAAACTGTGGGTCACTGCTGGTGTCTAAGGCCAATTCACCTGGTTCATGTTTCAGCTGAGATTGACTTAAGAAAGTATGAAAAGTGATAGGAACAGATATCAGCCAGTGGTCCCAAATCACTCATCGATACCAAGCATGTGGGACTAGGGGGATCATTGTCATGACTTTGGCACCATCCCTCCTTTCCTGCAATGACACAGCCTGAGTGCCTTGTCAGACTAAAGCTGGGAAAAGCCAGAGACAACATGCATGGACAGGAGGGTTTGCTTGGCCCTGCATAATTCTATGTTAGCTCTCCTTAAAAATATTCCTCAGAAGTAAATTTATCTGCCAAGTTTTAGCATGGCATGAAATATGTATAGCCACATAACCCTCCATCTCATTCCAAAAATGGAGAAGGACTAAGAAAAGACCAACTCAGGTTGAGCTATCGCAACACAGAGGTCCTGAATGTCAGTCAGCCAGGGGCAGACTGTGATTTTACCATGCAGTTTCAGTTGCAGAGATCCCTCCCGTGCTGAGAACTGGGAAGGATGTATGTGGGATGGGAAAAGAAAGGAGAACAGCTAATGTGGAGGGCAAAGGGGGTGACAGCATGGGAAAAGAAGGATGCTGGAGGACAGAGAGAAGTGAAGTTTTTCAACCCCTCACCAGCAGTGGCACCTGTCCCAGTTTTGGACTCACTTGTGTTTCAGTGGCTTGTCTTACTGCCATGGCTTTGGGAAAAAGAGCCTGTTTACAGGAAACAAGCTCACTGTGCTTCCCACAGCCTTGCTGGGCTGGGCTGGAGGCAGAGGCTGGCTCTTTTTGCTGCTGAGAAAGTTCCAGCTTCTAGGGGTGTGTGAATGCTGCAACTCACTTCTTCCCAACCCTACCTCCTTCCCTCAGTGCTGACACTTCCCCACCCTAGCCTCAGCCACATGGGTGTTTGCAGGGTTTGAGGTTCCCAAAAAGGCTGGAGGATCCCTGGAAGCTGCTGGGCCCATGTTGTGGCTTAATCCGTGGGGACATCTGCCTGGTATTACCATCCCTTGCATCCTTAGGCTTCATTGAAGACGTTTAATGAACAGATTTCCTGTAATAGATGGCAGCAATGACAAGAAAAATAAGATGTTGCACCACATCTTGGCAGGAGTGGCTCAGAAGGACAATTCAGGCAGCTGTCTCTTTCTCCCAGCCCTCTCCCTCTGTTCCCATGCACACTTCCTTACAGGTCATGCTGAGGGCTGAAGAAAAAGCTGTGCACTGTCTTCTTTAGTAGCAGGCACAGAGGTTATCATCCCAGCCTTGAAAACCAAGGCTGCAAACAGGGAAAGGGGGAGGTGACATATTTTGGTAGAAATGAGTATTTAAAATACATCATATTTGTTCTATTGGCCTCTTCCCTACCTCCCTCGCAGCTTGTAAAACTCCTGCTGTCTCCCTTCCTTTGGAGGCAGATGCTTGGCTTGTCCCTCCCAGCACACTTCCCGTCACCCTGTCCCTGCGGCTCCGCACCCACCTCCTAGAGCTCCAAGAGAAGCTGTGGGCCAGCTCCTGTCCCAGTGCTCGCTCTGGCTGTGCTTGACTTGTGCACAGCAGTGTGTGCTGGATGGAGCTCCTGCTCCTGCTGAGCAGAGAGTGCCAAACCACATGAATCTGGGGTTTGGCAAAGTCCAGCTGCGCTCAGCCGGAGAGGCAGGAGCGCCGGGGGCAGCAGCCCCAGCACAGTGGGTTTGTCACCAGCCGGGAGGGGCTGGTCCTGGAAAAAGGGAGATGTCCCCGTTAGTCACGGCCCACCCGCTGGTAGCTGGGAGGCTCTCGCAGCATCTGCTGCTCGGCAGGGCTCGGGCAGGCTCAGCACTGCTGAGGGCTGGTCCCTGAAGAGCCCAGGGCCACTGCTCCAGTCCAGCTACACATTCTCCACTCCCCACAAGCCGTGGGGCTGCTGCCAAGAGCCAGCAGTCCATGAGCCTGGTGCTGTCACGATGTTTATTCAGTGCATGTTCAAACACATCGGGGATGGCTGTAGCATGCACATTGCACATTGCACTATGTGGCTGTGCAAAGGGTGTGGGACACTGACAGGAGGAAAAGGGTGTCCGGGATGACAATCCATACCTGCTTTCTGCATGGCTTTGCAATAGCTCCATATTCCAGGTATTTCCAAGAGTTTCAGTTTGAATAGCAAACAAAAGATATTGAAAGCACCTTGGATTTACTTAAAAATACGCAAAAAGAGCCTCTTTCCAAAAGTGAAGGACAACAAAAAGGGATCAAAAACTTCTCAGGTATTACACAAGTATATTCAACAGGCAAGAGGTACATGAATAGGATGCTGTTTTTCACAAGCTGTTGTTGTGTTCCTCACTTGTATCTCCCAAATACACTTTGGAAACATCTTTCTGAGGAAATATATTATTGAGAAAGCTTTGGGTAAGAGTTCATAGATACAAAGAAAATAGATTTTTAAAGAATTTACTTTCAGTGAGGACTGATGGGAACTGACTTAGGAAACCAGCTGCCTGTCTGGGATTTCTGGGACACTTCTACTTCAGCTGCCCATAGATAAGGTCTCCAGAACAGAGATGCCGCTGTGATAACTGCAACAATACTAATAACAACCAAAAATTAGCTAATTGGAAGTTTAAGTCACAGCCTGGAGAACAGCTATACAAGTTTTTGATCTTATGACACATATTTACCCCTGATGGGAAAAAAGTGGAAAACAAAAGTCATGAGACAAAAGGAGTGTGGACCTCATCACTAGAGCCTGGCATTTGCAGCTTGCCTGGGGATTACACTTGTGCATTGAACTGTACAGGTTGCAGATGCCTGCCAATGTCAGTCTCTGCTTCCCCTTCACCTCCATTTCATAAAAGAAGATCTACAGTACTCTCTTTCATTTGAAGACCTTTAAAAATCACACAGAATATTCCATGGCTTCAGACCTAAGGCATCCTTCCCTTGGGAAACTACTAGGTAGGTTGCATGTAACCCTGGCAAGACACATTGTCCTACAGTCTCCTAACTTTGACCCTTTCATATATCCTTTTATTGCCCACAAGAAAAACAGACTCATAAAATGCAACTCATTAAATGCCCACGCATTGTGAGACACTACTACTAAGCCTCTGCTGTTAAGGCTTTCAAATTTCACATGGCATTAAAAAGTTTACAGGACACTTGGTCCTCTTTAATATTGCAAAACAACCTTTTGGGTCATTTGTGCTATAAACTAGCAGTGAAAGTGAACCAAAGAAACCCAGATTTTATTGTAATCCATGTTACTAGGAGTTGTGCTTTAACACTTCAAGACTTGGCCTGAAGGTAAAGAAGCAGTAGCTTTTACAGACTTTTTTCCAACAGAGAGAGAGGTTGGCAAGGTACGGAATGAGAATCCAAAGAATGCCACCCCAAATGCACTGAATCCCATGGAGAATTTGATGCAGATTGCTTAGAAATCTCATGTCATTTTTTCTGCCAAACTGCAAATCAGGCAAGGTGAGGGAAAGGTCCTTCTAATTTGGTCCTAAGGATCCCATTTTGAGGCAGTTTACCAATATTAAAAAAGACAGCATTTTCTTTGCTGCTCTAAAAAAGTTGTTGCAGGCACTACAAATCTCCTTTCCACACATCAAAATGCATCTTGAGTATCACAGATTCATCTGCATCTCATGCAGTCCAGGGCTTTCCTGCAAAGACTCTTCAAAATCTTTATTTGTGTGATCAAAGACATGTAATGTCATCATATCTGAGAAAAGAGCTTCAAAACAGATACAATCTAACAATGCAATCTGAAAACCTGTGGGTTTTTTCACTTCATCAGCTGGTTTCAATGCCTTTCCAGGTCGATTTTGTGTGGGCAAGAAAATGGTGAAAATAGTTCCAAGACATTTGTGAGGGTTTTGGCTCATGTAAGTGCGAGATTTGAAAAATCTCTTGAAAGCCACCATTAGAAACCTTCAGAGAAGAAGGTAATTCCTACCCAATAGCTCTTCCATATGGAGTTTTGTGATCATAGGAAGGGTTAGTCAAGAAAGGTAACCAGAAACATTGGTTGAACAGGGGGCAAAAAGGGGTACTGCAAGAAGGGTTTTTGAATCACCACTAGGTGCTGGAGGTCTGAAATCTGTGAAACATGACCACATGCGGAACCTTTCTTCATCCAGTGGCCCTGCTTGAAAAGCAGGGCTTCACTTCCTGGCTTGAGTCAAAGCAGGTGTTGAGCAGCTTGATGCCTTAAATGCTGTGATATCTCAGGTCATCAAAGACTGCTGAGAAATACGTGCCCAGGGCTTTGGGGATGTGTCAGCTCCCCAGCCATCAGCTCCTGCCCACGACAGAGGATGCACAGCAGAAGGTACACAAAACATCCATGGCCCTGGCTGTGGTCCTGGATTGGTTTGGGACCAGTACATTCCAGCAGATGAGAGACAGGCTGTGGTGTAAATGGGAGTGTACATGCCTCCAGTTGCCCAAGCTTATGACATAAGACCAGTCATTAAAATACTACAGAAACACTGATTATTATAAATTTGAGGAACTTGGTGACACAAGTCTGTGTGAATGTACCAACCATTCATATTCTGTCCAGTACATACCTAATGAAAATGTATAACTCTGAAACAAACAAAGCCTTAAATCACCCTGCTTCATAATAATATAATAATAATAATAAAAAATATAATCTTGGTAGAGTGTTAAAAATATTTGTTGCATCATGTTGCTGAACAAAACAGAAAATGGGTCTTCTACTGCTCTCATGTCCATAGAGTTCAGGGCTGCTATAAATTAACTAGGTTGCTGGGTTTTATTAGTATAAGTTGAACATGTGTAACATGATCCAAAAGACACAATGCAGTTCCTGACCTCAGATTCCACTTAAAAAATTGGACAGCAATGACAACGAGCTCAGAGAAGATCAGAAGAAGTAAATTTTGCTGTAGGAGTGGAAGGATTTATGCTGTAGCCTGGCATTTTATTGTCTGTGTTGGGCTCTACTGGGAGTTTGTCATTGGTTTGTGCCAATGCCACAGAGCCTGTGCTAGTCCCAGAAGGATTTTGATAGGGAAATATATGGGAACTTGACACTCTGAGACAAGGAGGTTGATCCTTGGCTGTAGAGAAGGAAAAGATCAAGGACGTGGAAAGAAAAAAGGAAAGTGGCAAGTGGGAAATTTTTGCTTAGGGTTGCAGCAATTCCCAAACTTGAAACAAATGATGGCAGTTTTTCCCTAATTTCCACTGGCAGCTCCTCAGGAGGGTTTCGTCTTTTTGGCATGAGGTATAGGTCTCAAGTAGAGTCTTTATTTCATAGCCCACTTCATCTTCTCACTGCTATCACAGAGCTCCAGACAACTTTTCGGTTGTGTTTTCTTCCTAGAGCCCCCAGTGATTTTAACATCTGGAACAGCCGGCCCTATCAAAATATTTGGACTATATTTAAGAAATTCTTGTGAGAGGTACTGGCTGTTGATGTAAAGGAGGCTGATGATCTAGGTCAAATCAGTGTACCTGTAGGTATTACCATTTTTCATAGATAAAGGGAAAATGTAGTGTGGTATCTCAAAGACTGGAAGTCAGGTGTAAGGCAAGAGTCAGTACCTTAGAATCTTTACTCCCAGTGCTGCTTTTTAAGCCCAAAACGGTCCTTCAGAAAAGGTACTAAAGATCAATGCTTTGGTTATCCTTTTGAAGTACTTGCATGTTGGCACCCTCTCTTGGTTCTTCAGGTATGATGAATAACTTCAGGGGTATGAATACCCCTATGCTGTATCACAGTCTGAGACCTATGTGCCAAGCAACCCTGCCCCACAGGAGGTGATGGCTCACACTCACACATTTAGTGTCATTCTCTTTGCCCTGTAAAAAAGTACAAAAGAACAAATGCATTAAAAATCAGAGTTGTGGTTCAATGGAATAATTCAGCAACAGCAGAGAGAAAAGATAATTTCAGGTGACACCCATGCAGGACAGGCTTAGTCAGGGCTGATCCCAAAAATATACACAGGGGATATGATATGGAAGCAGCTATTCTGCAAGAAAGTGTGAGAACCTTTCTCTGAGGAACCCTTACCCCAGATCCACATGAGCACAAAGGAGAAAATTTAGGCCTGGAGGTGTTGCCAGAAGAGTAACATACCTTATGTAAAGCACATTACAAAAGCAAATGCTGAGCTAGCAAGAATCTCTCTCTAGTAGCAGTGGGAACCCCCTCCTGCTTTATTTTGTGAAGTATCTTTCATATCTTCTGCCAAAGACTTTAGGCGACATCAAGTTTTGCAAGGAGGCGAGTAATAATAGAGCCAAAACTTGGTTCAGACTGCCAATAAGGAGTCATTGTAGCCTGGAACAGTGAAAGGTCATCCACAAAGACATGAACACACATTTTTTTGCCCCAGATTCTGGACCAAGTGTTCTGAGGAAGAAGCAAACAGTTGGGCTGGGTCCAAAGCATGGGGAGAACTTGTAATTAATCTTTTTGTAATTCTTTTCCCACCCTAAATCTTCCACATTTCCTGCCTCACTTAACTCTTTCCAAAGTATCCTCCTGCAATGTCACAGTTGCTGAGGCTGATGCAGACCAGATACAGGCCAGATGGCTCCCTCAATGCCACCCTTAGGCACCTCTTATGGGTGACTGGTTTTTGGTGTCACAACTGCCACTCTCCAAGACTGCTGTAAAGCTTGGTCTGAAAAATTAATCTAGCCCTTGAGCTTCAATAATTGCCTGACAGTCAATTTTATTTTCACCTTTACTGGGCAGTTGAATACCAACTTCTTACACAGCTGCACATTTTTAGGAACAGGTTCAACAAGATGGCACAATGAAGTTCACCAGCACGCAGCCGTACGCATAAACCTGTCTCCAGGGGTACCCAGCAGGCACTCAGTGAATCACAGAGTGCTCTGAATTAAAAGAAGTGTAAACATATTTCCAAGTCTAGAATTTAATCTCATTTGCTTTCCTTTGCAGTAATGAAGTTGGAGTTTCAGTGCTTTTTATCACCTTCTCTGTGCCTCTCTCTTTTCCCAGCTCTGGCTGGGACACAAGCAAAGAAGATAAAACACAGCATCTTCCTCCTGCTTCTCAGGTTAGGAGATCTGCTAGTACTTTAAAAGGACAAGAAAGAAAGAGAGAAAGAGAGAAAAAAGAAAAAGAAAAAGAAAAAGAAAAAGAAAAAGAAAAAGAAAAAGAAAAAGAAAAAGAAAAAGAAAAAGAAAAAGAAAAAGAAAAAGAAAAAAAACCTGTTTTGGTTTGAGCTGTAACCACACCTGTGGCTCCCTAAAGGCAGCGAGTCAAACGGCCACGGGTGCAGCAGGCTCATCTCTTCAAAGTTTGTCCCTTTCTGTGGTTTTGAGCATTTTAAACCTTTTTCAAGTCCAGATGTACTTGCAGTGCTGGAACTGGAACACTCAGAAGATGTGGAGTGAGGCTACCATGGCTGTGCTTACCAAGCACATCATGTATATATGTCAGTTTCTAAAGCATTTGTCTCTACCTTGTGTCCATTTAGATTAACATCTGGACTAAAAACCTGGGTGCAAGAGGTCAAGAATTTCTCAAATAATCCTTCTATTGTGCAAGGTGGTGATGTTTGTTTAGAGCAGGTGTCTCTGCTCTGAGGGACATAAAATTGGCCTTGCTGCAGTTGGATGGTTTCTGGGGTGCACTTCAGAGGTTCTTTGGGAAGGCAGATGCATGCTTTAACCATGCTGGAGGAAGGATTGAGGACCCCCAGGCTACTGCAGGAGTGCATTCCAGTGGAACAGAAAAGGAATGGATAGGTAAAAACCCTCTAGGTTTTCCAGTCCTTGAAAATAAGTGTTCTTCTCTGGAGTAAAAATGGAAACAGCAAAAAGTAAAATTTTATCCTGGTAAATAAAACAGAAAGAAGAGGGAACTAGCGGAATGGGGTTAGTGGAAGCACCTTGTAAAGCTGTCTATAGTATCCAGCCTTTACAGTGAAGGTCAAAGGCTTGATCTTTTTTACTACCTATGTTTCTACTTGCCAAATCTCATCTTAGCGACAGGTTTTTTAAAATGAGAGAAGGCTCTGAAGTGATGGATGATACTCCCACCACCTCCAAAATGCCAGGGGAGAGGTTCCAGGAAGGAAAGAAAGGCAGTTTTTCTCAGAAGAGTGCAAAGAATTCAGTTTCCAAATATCTATCTGCTTCTTCAGAGCAATTTAGCCTGTTTTTTGTTGTTGCCTGCTGTTGATTTTTGTTGTTTTGTTTGGTCTGGGTTTTTTCCTGTTTACATCCAGTAAAGTATTTTCATTGACCTTGATGCACAGTAAAGATGTGTAGTCAAATGATGAGCGTCTTTCCTGAAGACCCCAGCAGAACAGGACCTTTTCTCTGCTTCTCAGCTATCCAGCTTTGTGAGGAACAGCTCAGGCCCATATGTGTGTTCATTGTGGATTTGGTATCTTGCTTCACACACCTCCAACCAGAACTTGCTATCCTGAATCTCACCCTGCTTCACTGCTGTAGTGAAACAGTATTTGCAGTGTCCCACAAAACAGGATTAAAACTGTTCCAGGAACTGTAATGGAGACTAGAACAACACGTTGGGCCTCTCTTCATAACAAATCCAGAATAATCCAAGGCCTGCTTATCTTTGGGAAAGTTCAGGTTCAAGTCAAGGACTGATACAAATTCTTCCATTGCTCTGTTGGACAAATCTGAACAGGTAGTTCAGAGATGCTCAAGAAAGGAGGTAACTTGGTTTTGGAAGCTAAATAAAGGTATGATCTCTCAATAGTCAAGAGGTATGAGCTATAGAGGTGATGCTGCAGAATTCTCTTCCTCATAATTTGGTAAATAGGCTTGTAGAGGACTGAACACTTAAGACTAGCCTGTTGCCAAGCCCAGTAAATTCCTTTCTTGTAAGGATGGCACATTCCATAATGAATAGCTAAGACGATCTGTTCAATGAGCCGTTTGCAAAGTGCAGACTATCTTTAAAGTAAAAGCTGTTACAGGAGTTGTTTCTATCATAACTGTTCTGAGCTATAAATACACAGTAAATTATCAGTCAGGTGTTTTCTACATGGCTGCACAGTATTCCTAACTTTGCACATAAGGATATTGTTTAACCCTTTCTTCTCTCTGGCAGTTCATGAGGCAGAAGGGAGGACCCACCACATTAGTCAAATTCTTCAGTTAGCATAGCTGGAATACTGAGGAGTCACCCAGGA
Source organism: Toxostoma redivivum (assembly GCA_013397375.1). Taxonomy (NCBI): domain Eukaryota; kingdom Metazoa; phylum Chordata; class Aves; order Passeriformes; family Mimidae; genus Toxostoma; species Toxostoma redivivum. The sequence continues at coordinate 2,718,087 of VXBI01001279.1, forward strand.
TAGGATGTGGAAAAGGTTACACTAAAAGAACCTTCTTCTATCTGTTGACAGGCATGCCTGATACACATCACCATGATGTAGAAGCTTGTGGTGGCGAGTTTTAGTGACTTCTCTTCACCATTTTGACATCTTCATGAATAACAGTGGCCCCAAATATAATATCTGATCTGATTCTGCTCTCTTTCTCTATGAGAAATCATGGAGTAGTGCTGTCTGCATGAGGCTTGTCTCTGTGATGGATCTGAACAAATCTGCACCAAGAAAAGCAGAAGCACGACCGTTGACAAGGGAAAAATAAAAGTCACCAGAACTGCAAATTGGTTTCTGAGGTTAGGGAATCTCCATGTGACTCTGGAAGATCATTTTTAACTGAAAAAAAAAAAGGGGGGGGAGAAAAAATTATTCTTTTTAAAAACTATTAATAAAAATTCAGCTTACAGATGCACCATCTCACATTGACATTTAATTCTGAAAAAACAGAATGAAAATTTACTGGATTGTACATAGGGCTCCAAAGACAAACAATTTTGCAATATAAGATGGTGCCTCTTGGTTGCAAAAATTTGGTTTTGTTGCTTTAAATTTTAATTTCTGCAGCCTTCAGGCATTCAGCAAGGAAGATTGTCTGAAAATTTCAAAATTTGTATTTCAAGGACCGGTCACCAAAATCCAGAACTTAACACTGAAATAAAACTTGCTGACTTTTCCTAGCAATATTAATTAGAAAGATTGTCACTTTCCAAACAAAACCTGATGCTCCCAGGTGTATGTGGAAGGACTTGGTCTCATTTTCCCATCTTCACTGCTGACTGCCAATAACCAGAAAGTAGGTATCATTTTGGGAGGTGCTGTGTTAGCCTTTCACCTTAAGAAAACCCTTCTGCATAGAAAACCCCTTTCATTGCTTTGTTAAGGTGATTTGCACTGGAGTGTTAAAAAGAGCCATTTAGAGGGTCATGAATTTCACTCAAAGATCCTACACGTGGCACAGATCTGACAGAAAGTTGTCAGAATGCACAGACTTGTATAAATCCAGACTACAAAAACTCCAACATCTCTAAGAACCTTCAATAACACTTCACTTCAAGGATCCCATATGCCCCTCAAAGCATGGCACCTTAATCTCAGTTTGGCTATCAAATTCAACTGGTTATGGTCCAGAATTGGAAATTCAAAGCCCCAGGATGAGTGTATGTGGCAAAAGGCTTTCAGCCAACAAGTCTGGAAATCTGAAATAATGTATTTTGAACTATAAGTAGTCTGAGAGTTGAGATATTTAATAACAATGACAAGAGTGTGTGAATTTCTGGTTTGGAAAACAAAACCAAGAATAACTTTCAAAACCATATTCAAGTGCGAAATTTATGATAGAAGGTGGTTGCCTTAGTTTGAGACTCCAGGTTTAGAGACAAATAATAACAACCATTTTACTGTCAGAATTGTTTAGAGCAATGAGAATACAACAACTAGGTCAGAAGGATTTTATTTCTTAACTTCAGATTAAATTAGAGCTGCTCCAAAACCACATTGCTTTAGAAGCGACAGATACATTCGCTCCTGCGAAAAGCCCAGTGTGAGTCTTGGCAGACAGAAAAGGCTTTTGCTCTGTCCATGGAAACATCTGCACGGGCTCCCTGGACCCTGAATGAGCAGTGGGGACCCAGCTGGTACTGAGAGCAGAGCGGGGGGAGGGAAAATTAGCATCCTCCTGGGATGGAAGGCAAATTGGGTTGTGTGGCTCGCAGCAGCTTCACATGGACAAACAGCACTAGCTGGAGTCCCAGAGTCACCAGGCAGCTTGTTTTCCACAAGGTCATGCAAGGTTCACTCACATCCTCCTTGCCTGTTGATCCTGAAACTACGTTAGCCCTGTGCCTCTGTCGCTGTGTCTGTGCACATTTTCAATTGTTTAATAAGCAACTGCCAGTACCGAAGTGGAGCTGTTTTCACAGCTAGAAATGTACTTTCTGCTCGGGTTGTTCTCTTTTGGGTATGTGTAGTGCTGCTTATGTGATTTTTCTAGATGGAAGTTATCCACAACAGCTTCTTCAGGCTCTATCACAAATTTTTTTCTAAGAAGGCTTCTTTACACCTGAAATAAAATTCACACTTTGCAAATGACAGTATTAGTTTCCAGTATGCATCTCTAACACTGTGCTCTGCTCCAAAACATCTTCCTTTTCAATTAAGGAGATTTGTTTTCTGTCACCACAAAAGACACCTGGACTTTGACCTTTAGGGTTGCTTTGGCCGGACTATTGAGAGAACTTTTCCAGTTTTTGCAAGGTATGGTAATGCCTGTTGGCTGATGGGGTGGTGCTAGAGTCAGTAAATCAAATTATTGTGATGCTAAGGTGCTGATGACCATTCTCACTGCTGTCTTGTTTGGCTGTAGTTGTGGGGGTTTATATAAACAGGGAAATTTTATTAAGAAGCCAGTGGAAGGAAGAGGGATACCTTGACCAGAACTAGACATATTCTGGATGAAGTGTTGTTCAACATTCCTTTGGAGCCAAAAAATATTGACTTGAACAATGCAAATGGGACATTTTGAGACTGTATAAAACCCGTCACTCACTGAATCCTAAATAACCACAGCATAGTTTTATCTTCAGTGTTACTTGGAATTGTATCAAGGAAGCTTTTTTTCCCCTCCTTTTTCTTTCTTTCGTTCCCTTTTTTTTTTTAAAAACCTCAAGGTCAAACAAAACATACGCTTAAAAATAAAGCTTTATCAAGAGAGATGGAGAACTAAAGGGCTTCCTATTTATAGTAAAGGCAATCTAATCTAGGCAGAAGTTGTTTTGGGCCTCTCTCTGTTTTCCATGAAAGGTAGGTGCTCCTGGGATTGTTCCCAGGGCTTTCTGTGGCTTCTGTTTTCAGATGCAACTCAAGTTTTATTGAGCAAGTATCCTGGAAAGTCCTGAGCAAAATGAGAGACAGCTGATAGTCTTAGAATACCAGTGCTTTTAGTAAGGTCCTGCAGCTGTATCTCTGGGTTATGAATTCTCATAGGCTTTGAGCCAAGCTCTTTTCCCCAGTCCTCCCCCAGCTACTGATATGGTCCTTGACAGGGGAAAGCATCTGTCCAACTGAAAGCACAGAAAGTGATTAAGTGCTTTCTTAATCAGGGCCTTGTAACTCTTATATTTGACTCTTGGCTTAGTCAAAGCCAGCTATTTCAGTAAATTTAATGTGGAATTGGATGGAAATGGTAATGAGACAGAACTTTTCACTTCTAGGTCATCACTGAACAATTTTTCAGGAAGGAAAACCCTATAAAATTATTGCTTGAAGGCAGTCAAGAGTGCCTTTGAAATGTTGAAGCACAAATATCTTGGCTGGTCTGACTGCTTTGTATTGCCAGCATTATGGGAATTTGCTTGTGAGTTTACTATGCAGAGACAAGAAAATTACTTTTGAAACACCCAACAGACAACTGATATAAAACCCTAAGATGGAAAAAAAAAAAACCAACACAGTTCTTCTTTTGTAACCAGGAAAAAAAGAAATTCCTCTCCCATTAGGCTGAGACTTTAAGCTATATCCCATATAGAAAGAAAAAATGCAGACGAGGTCCCTAAGAAATCTATTTGGTTGGTTCTGACCTGTAATTCCTGGACCTGTGGGGTCTGTGCACTGCCTCTTTTAGGAGGCTGAAGAAGGCAAATCATGTGATTTCTGGGAGGATTGAAAGTACTTTACAGGAAAGAAAATGGTTTAGTGAGCAACAAAATTATCACCAGTGTGTTCAAACTTATATTAAAAAAAAGAAATAAACCCAGATTTCTGTGTAACCTGATGACTTTATGCTTGGGAAGGAGTAATCATTAAGCGGAATGAGATATCTGGGAGTGGGGAAATAACAGAGAGCCAAGGCTGCAAACCACCTTTTTTTATTCTAATGCAAGAGTAAATCTCATCTAAGTTTGCAGGAAAATTTGCCATGCCTGGGTCATGTGGAAAGCTGAAGCAGGCTGCCCTCCTTTCCACCTCTTCAGTGCTAAGCAATGATCTGCATCCCTAAAGTTTGGAGAGGAAATATACATAAAGCCTGTAAGTATTTATGAGTGCTATAAAAAAGAGCTTTGCAGTAGTTGACATGGGAAGTGATTAAAGTACCTTATAGGCAAAGACTGCAGAAAAGAGAGAGAAGTGATGCCAGAAGAGAATCTGGCTACAATCCCGAGGTAACGATAAGTGACTTTAAGAAGGAGGAGTTGTGGGAGGAAAAGCAAAAAAAAATTAAATTGAAGCAGATTGCAAGACTTTTGGCCTTGGGGACTGAGCTACAGACGCTGTTGATTGCTGGACTTGCAGTCACAAAAGGAAGGTGATGTCTTACCCTGCTTGTGACTCAGAATTTACAGCGGTTCATCAAGATTAACTTGAATTTGAAAGGACTCCATTTCCCAGGCATCTCAGCTTTCTCCATCTGTGTTTACACAAATGGGTCTTGGGTCTCTCCAGGGCTTAGCGAAAAGCTGCTCTGCATAGAAACACATACATGGGCCATGTTGCCAAGGGGGATCTCTCTGAGTCACTTGTTTTCCCAGGCTGATCTTCTTTGTTTCCTGTTTTTCTCTTGTTTTCTTATTTAACAGGTGGAACATGTGTTTAGACTTGTCCTTAGACATGACATGAGCATTTACAGATGAAATGATACATCAGAAGACCATGAAGTTATCATGATCAGTATTGAGTATAAAAGTCTACCTTGGGAGACTGATTTTTGGACTTGATTTTTGGACTCTTCATGTCCCAAATAGTACAGATATGACTTCTGATCAGATGCTCTTGCAAATGGGGAGGAAGAAATGTACAGGCAAGGAGAATGGTGTGCAGAAAGAGAGAGCAATAGAAAGATATAGACAAATTTCAAAACTATTCAGGAAATAGTTGTGAGCAAAGGGTACATTTACTGAAATTGGCCCAGCTACAGGAGAAGAAAACAAGGGTTGAATTCATCAGGACATACTGAACAAATGCTTTAGACACTAAGAATTGGCATATGTCCTCCCCAAAACTCAATGGTCTGCTACTTTGCTTTCATCAGGGTTTGCTTATGGTATTTTAGTTTAGGTATTTCAACTGTACCAGTGTGCAATCTGTCTTCTGTTGCACTGCTGTGTTAAAAAGACGAAGTACAATGACACAGTGTAAACTCATTGATCTGTGAATATTGAGCACATATGTCTTGATAGGCAATTATATCTCTTGGTCTTTGGCACTTTTGAGTTTTATTTGGGTCACACTAATGTCAAGAAGAACTTCAGGTTCTGAAGCATGCTGAGAATCAGGGTGTAGCTGTAGGTTCATGTTTGAATTCAAATATCAACCAGCTGGGTTCAGATCATCATCATCATATTGCAGGAACACATTTGGTGAGCTTCTGCAGTGATATCCTTCGAACCTGTTACTATTCATGATTTTTATTATTTACCTGGAAATATGCTATTAAAAGTAGCAGGTAACATAAATTTGAAAAGATAACAAAAGAGGACAGTCTTGTACTTCAGAATTATCAAATATAAGTGGAAGAATAATCCAGGGGTTTGTGAAGGAACAAGATGAATCCAATAAAGAGAAATGCTAGATACACAATTCTGTACTTAAACAAGAACAATCAGATGTACAAACAAGGGATGTGAAGTAACCAGTAGAGAAAGAGCTGGAGAAATTGTGAATCAAAAGCTGAAGAGAAGTCAGAATTAAGATTGCCATGAGAAAAGCAAACACCATACTGGGATATATAAACCACAGTACCGTCTGCATGACATGGGATGTGATTTTTCTGCTGTACTCTCGTCTCCAATTTTGGTCACTGTTGTTCAAGAAGGATGGAACTGGTTGAACAATGTCCAGAAGAGACCAACAAGAGTGATTAGCAGTCCAGAGAACATGACTAAGGAGGAGAGATTGAAATATGGGAGTTATTTAGTCTAGAGAAGATCAGCCTGGGAAGGGATATGATAACAGTCTTTAAATACATGAAGAGGAAAAGAACAATTTGTTCTTTATGTCCAGTGTGCAGAGGAGAAGGGTTAGCATATAACAACGTATAACATTAAAGTTAGATTTAATGAAAAAAATTTCGTAATAGGAAAGATAAATGAAGCCCTGAAATAGCCTGGAGATTTGGACTTCACGGGAGATTTTTAGAGACAGGTTGGACATAGCATGTCTCAGGAATGACAGAGGGAGGACTGGTTTTGTCTGTGGCAGGCAGACAGAGTTGATGGCACTGAAGAAAGTCACTTTCAATTCTACTTTGTTCACTGTCTACAAACAGCTGCGACAAGTTCTTGCTGAGATATAACAATCGCAATAATATGGAATTTCATAGGAGTAATGGGTAAATCAGGCTGTTGTTTTTGCCCTTCTGTACCATCAAATGTCATAGTCACAACAACAAACTTAGGCATCTTCTCAGGTCTCCAAACTTAGTGCACACACAAATTCCTATACAAGTGGCCAAAATGCTTCCTTCTACCCTTGGATAATTGAGACATTCAGCAAAGCAATAAGAATCTGGACCATAATCCAAATGCCTCAACACAACCTGGATTTCTATTGATATTTGAAAAACGTTTACTACATTTTTGTGATGTTCTAGTAAGAATAAGAGTACAAACTAAAATAGTGCAAAGCACCTATCTATTTGTGGACAGAAAACTCTAATTCCTCAGTCTTGGGAGAGACTAGAGTCTGTCTTCATAGGTTCCCATCTTATGCTTGCTAACACTGGAAGTGTCACCAGGCTATGGATAGGATCCTGAAAGGTGCACAGGTTGTCAGCATTGCCCATGGATGTGGTAGCCTGCATTCACCTTTGGGGTAAAAAAATTAAAAGTTGGAGAGGAACTACTAAAATCTTCATCTTGGCTCCCTGTCTAGGCATTTATTTGATTTATTCTATGGAAGTAATCTCTGTTGCTGTGTTGCACTGGATGATATATGCTGTGTTAGAACCATTTGAATGCACGCTGGAGACCTTTCAGGGCTGCTGGGACTTGGAGGCTGGTCCTTGCTGAGAGGTGTGGGTTTAGTTACTGCATTGTTTCCCAAGTGGTGGAAAGCTCTAGGTCTGCAAATGTGTTCTTCGACCCTATTTGAGTACCATCAATACCCGAAAACTCAGTGGGGGGGGGGCAGCTTTCTCCTGTGTTTTATGGAGAGTTTTTGTTTCCCTGGCAGCCACAGAAGACCCAGCTATGTCCTGCCTTTGCCCACAGGAACGTGCCACCCCCAGAGCCCATGTGCTACAGGCTGCAGTGACCAGCTGCCACCCAATCCTGCCACAGGCAGTGGAGGGGGGCAGACCTCCTGCCATTCCACCATGACTCGGGGAGGAGAAATCTCTCCCTGCCACTCCAAATAGAAATAAGCTAAATTATGCTTCAGGTAGAGCCAGGAAGAAGGATGATTCAAGGCCTCTGAAGGTAGGCAGAAGTGAGCTAGTTCATGGGATGAGTTCAGTTTTAATTTGCTCTGTTCTGTGGGCAGGGGGCAGCTGTGATGCACCATTTTGTCACATGAACCCAGGAAAGTGGTTTTGTCACTGTCAGTAATGAATGTTGGTTTTGTTATTACAGCCCCAGAAGGAGAAAAAGACAGAATTGCTGTGCACAGAGGGCCCAAATTTCCATAATTTTTCCTTTTTCCCCTTCCCTGTGCACCATCCTCCCTTGTGCTGCCAAAGAAAAGAGCCCCTCAGAGGTTACCCTCCGCCTTCCTTGAATTCACATGACTTTGCCGCTTCGGATCCTTCACCCCCTGTGTTTAACCGAGGTTATGAAAACCAAGCTGCTTGCTCTCTGTTTGTTTTCAGTGATCTTCTCTGTGTGCTGCCAGCAGCCAGAGCCATGGCCTTTCCCAATACAGGGCACCACAGTGAGCTCTGAGTGCACCCAGGGCTGATGGGAGAGGTCCTGGAGACAGCAGCCAAGCTGAGCTTATGTAAAAAATTAAGGTCAAAGCCTCACCAAGATTTACAGTGCTTTGTCTTCAAGGTAATGGTGGTTGAGCTTAGGTCGTGTTTTTCCTGCTGCTCTGAGGCAGAGCCCAGCTGCAGGGTACAATGCAGGGACACAGTGGCTTTCAAATAGCATGACCAGTCAGCTCTGCAGCTACACTACTCTGAAACTGGGATGCAAGAACCAGAAGCAGCTGGGATTTGCACTGGAGCAATTTCTATAATCCTTGGGCATGCTGCAGATATGAAATTGTTTGTGGAAGAATCCTGGTGGGCCAGCACTTGGGAAACAATTTGGGCAGTTGCCTACAATGATGGCAAATCCCCACTGCATTGGAAAGTAGCATTTCCAAATTGTATTTAGGTGACTTGAAACCCACACCCCATCTTCAGGCTTGGCAGGCTCATATCTATGAAGCATTTCTGTTGGGAAATAGGATTCTAAAACTTTTGACACTCAGCACTAAGTTAACTTAAATCCCACTGATTTTGGCATTATTGGAACATAATTCCTTCTACAGCGGCTTTAAAAGGAGTCCCAGTGAGAAGGAACAGCGGGTGAAAAAGTCAGAACAAAAATTAGAAGGGCAATAGTTTATAGATGCATTGCAGGGTAAGATTAGAAATGTATCTATTTATCTCTGCTGTTTTGCTGGCTTCTCTTTTGGTTTTGACTTTTGTGGAATATATTTAATCACTCTCAAATGTCAGAGCATGAATGTGGGTGATGCTGTCCCAGATGGCTAGCACAGAGCATGGGCTTCTCACACAAAGCAGGGGGACATGTGTGAACGCCTGGAGGACTTTCTGTGCTGATCCCATTTCGTGACTTCCTTTGAGACCACAAAGCCGTGCATGAGTCCTCCTTTGTACTTTCTGGTTCAGCTGTGTCTTGAAAGCTGGCTAGCACGCATCCTAGGGAAGATTCCCGAGGTTGACTCTGTGCTGTAAGATACTTGTCTTCTATGGTAAGCAGGGCACCTCCACCAGGGAACATCTGGGGCAGGGGATGAAGGAGACCATAGGGGAGAATGCACATCAGCTAGTCCTGAGCTGTAGCAGCTACTCAGTTCTCCGTGCAGCTGCACTGCACAAGAGATCAGGCTGTGCCTTGTATCTTGACATGCAGTTCAATGAGAGGAATCAAGCAAGCTTGTTATTCCAGAGCTGGTTATTGATCCTTGCTTTGTTTTCTTTTTTTTGGGTGGGGTATGGGGAGTCTAAAGCTCATAATACATTTTTTTTCTGTAGATTGTAGTGGCTCTATTCCTCATCAGGCCACAGACATAGGCAGGCTGTGGCCACTTCCCAGGGGAGCCTGCTCCCATGCCCAGAACACCTTCTGGTGAAAAAACTTTTCCTGATATCCAACCCAAATCTCCCTCAACTCAGCTTCATGCTGTTTCCTCAAGTCCTGTCAATGGTAATGAAAGGGAAGAGCGCTGTATTTGCCCCTCCTCTTCCCCTCATGAGAAAGTTCAGACTGAATGAAGTTCCCCCTGTCTCGTCCAGGATAAATGGACCAAGTGACTCAGCTGCTCCTCAAACAACTTCCCCACCAGGCCCTTCACCATCCTCGTGGCCCTCCTCTGGATGTTTTGGGCTTTGATATGGGAATGTTGACATAACTGATCCATAATGCCAGTGACCCATAGTAAGATATTTGCCTTTGCTGAAAAGCATTGCTCCAGGCCAGGAGTTTGGATCAGAATGGGGTAAAGCATTAGGAAAGCTCCTGGTGCCACATGAACGAGGCTATCCTGCCAAAGCCAGAAATGGTACCTGCTTTGGTACAAAGATTAAGTCCTGATTTGTGTTTATATTTCATTTAGCATGCTGGTCCCAGTGGCAGTATGAACCTGTAGATATTACTGGAATGCAAATCTTAAAAGTAGTTTTTGCATTTGTTCTTAGAGTCCTTCATGCTGAAGTTTTACTTCCTGCTGACTAGGAACTGTCCATACTAGCTTTCTGCATTTGCTACGTGAAAAAACTTTACCAGTTTTCAGTCAATTTAAATTATCTTTTCCTGAAAGGTAGAGGGCTTGAAATGTAAAGAATTTAAGTAATTAATTTTCTACCTTTGCTACAACTGGCTTTGTCCCTCTAAATAGCCATGGAGCAGGTAGGGAAAGTCTTGAATTACCTAAAGTTCTTGGAATAGCTTTTGTAACAATGCTTTCTATGGTAGAGGTTTTCATCTAGTGTACTCACCATTCTGTCCTTGTTGTTATTGCTGGCCCATAATCATCACCAGCTTATCATATACTAGGAAAACTCCAAACTGTTGTTCTGGAGATGTTTTCACGCTACCTTGATTTGCCTTTTAACTCTGTTTTCTCCTCTTGTAGCTAGCCTTGGAGAAAAAAAAATCCTTCTATGCACAGATAACAGAGTTTCTGTTTTAGCTCATGTAACAAAGGCTTGTGTTTTTGTTGTCATGGCTGCCACGTTTTGTTCCCATAGCACTGTCTGTGTGTACATGGAGGTAATTCATTACCTACAGACACTAGAACCTACACCCTGTCCTGCTGTTTGTACTCAAACTGCTTTGCAATAGAACAAAAAAAATCTCAGGTCTGCATTTTGGTGGGTTCAAGCCAATATCCAAGTTGTTTGGTTTTGATTCTTCTCCAAGGACCTAAGCAGTCAATGCATGTTCTATATTTTAACATAAACTGATGTCCTCCATTTCCGTGTTATACAAGGCAGCATCCACAAATGTATGATTTTAAAGATTAATCAGGGGAAAAGCATAGGAATAGAGCATACTTGTCATGACAAAAGAGCAAAATTTAGCAAGTTTAAAATGCCAGCTATCAGTTGTAGAGGGAGAATATATCTTTACTGAAGATTTTCTGCAATTCCTGAATGGAATTGGGGTGCTTGGTGTAGTGCTTGGTATACTGACTGGAGAGGCTGGAGTGCCGCATGCAAAATCAAATAGCAAAACACTCAGTAAGTTTATATATTCTCTTCCTAGCCCATGTAAAAAAAACATGCCCATTTGGATATTATTTTTTTACAGAGTCACAGAATCTTCAGGGTTGAAAGAGACCTTCAAGATCATTTACTGCAACCACCAGTCCAGCACCACCATAATCATCCCAAACCATATGATCAAATGCCACATTCAGACACCTCTTCACCATGTCCAGAGATGGTGACTTCATCACCTCCCTGGGCAACTGATTCCAGTGCCTGACCATTCTTTCAAGGAATTTTTTCTTCTAATATCAAATCTGAGCCTTTCCTGGTGCAAATTTCTTCTCACTGTTTTGCTTGAGACATGACAGAAGAAACCAAATTCCCCTGGCTCCAACCTCCTTTCAGGGAGTTGTAGAGAGCAATGAAGTCCCCCTTGAGACTCTTCTCCAGGCTATAGATCCCAGGCTCTCTCAGCTGCTCCTTGTGTTCCTGACCCTTCACCCGCTCCACTGCCCTTCTTTGAACATGCTCCAGCACCTCAACATCTTTCTCATAGTGAGGGGCTCAAATCAAAGGACTCAAGGTGTGAACTCACCAGTGCTGAGTACATGGGGACAGTCACTGCCCTGCTCCTGCAGGCCACATTATTCATGATGCAGGTCAAGATGCCTTTGGGCTTCTTGGCCACCTGGGCACACTGTTTTTTTATAATCCAGCTGGCTATCAACCAGCACCTCAAGTTTCTTTCTGCTGAGCAGCTCTCAAGCCACTCTTTCCCGGTCTTACAGCATAAATCCTGCCCTCCCCACCAAGTTACTATAAAACATACTGCCTGCAAGTAGTTGTAGGTGTACACTTAGGTATCACCTGTGAACATGATAAATAATAGAAAATGTATTGTAAATTCACTCTTTTAATGTGTAAGTTCACTACTCATTACTAGAATCTCTTAGCCTCGGAGTGTGTTTCATCTGCTCTCACAAGTATAAAACAGAACACTCAGTCTTCAAAGTGAAACTAAACCACCCCCACTTCAATTTCCTTCAGAATTCTTCTTTTTCTTTTTCCTGTGTTTTTTACTGCTGGTTCCTTTCTCCCCACTATTTTCCTGAATATCTCAAGAAAAGAGCAAAATTCCCTAAATATTTCTTCAGAATCTCACAATGCCAAAACTTAGATCTGCCAAATTTAATTTTCATTTCATAAAAGACAATTCTCCTTCCCTTCTTTCAAGCAATGTAACACATTCATTTTGTAGAATTAGCCTCTGAAAAACTACCCTGAGCTCCAGCTTTTGAAGAAAATGAACTATCTCCCTCCATGAGAGAACTCCCTGGCCTGTACCATTGGAGACATTGAAATATGGGAAAACATGTAATATTTCCCATGGTTGAATCCTGCTAAGTGCTTGTCCTTCCTCATATTTTGTGGCAATAAACTCCATATGCTAACACTGTAGTGGGGGGTTTTTCAGTCAAGTCACCACAAGCATAACAAGGTATATTAAGGAGAAAATAGGGAATAATTTAAAAGAAAGGGTATCTACATCACGTGGAAGGTTTAATTCAAAGTTGGATAATTGCCTGAAGAAAGAGTATTTCAAATTGGAATTAGATGAGAACACTATTAAAGGCTGCGTTAGAACAGAGTAGCCTCTTTCAACTTCTCATGTAGGAAGTATTTCAGTTCCCCAAAACTGCATCATGACTTTCAGCTTTCATTGGCTGCTGTCTGGATAGATGCCAGCACAGAGGAGGAAAGGGAAAACATGTTCTTTTTCTTTCACTCCAGCTAGAAATCTGGTTTAAAGGAAAATATCTGCTCTGCCTTTCATCATAATCAGTGTTGGGCCAGTTGATGTGTTAGGGCTTGGGGATATTCCATGCAGTGTTTTAACAACAGGGACTCATTTGACTGCCATGCATGTCCTCTGTGTGCCCTCATGGGATGGGCAACTCTCAGGTGGCCTTTGCAGGAAAACAGTGTTTTCCTTTGCAGAGGTGGAGTTTTGTGTTCTGCTATGCTTATCTCAGGTAGGTTCCCTCTACAAAGTCAGAGTCTAGGATGCTTCTCATGAACAGGCCATTCACAGCTCTGCAGCAAAGTAAACAAACAGAATCTGATCACAAGCAGCTCATTATCTGCTTCATTTTCTGAATCATCACATCCCTCTTGGAATGGGAATCCCGTCTAAGCTGGTTGTTTTTGGCAAAGCAGACTATCCCCTGTGACCAGAAGTGACTGGTTTCTTCCCTTTATTCCCCCACACTCTGCTGAACATAATACAAGATACTTTCCAGCCTCCATTGTGGGTAAAGACAAGGAACCAAAGGGACTGGGGGCTCTTTCCAGTGGCTGCCCTGCTGGAACAGAGCTCCAAGCAAAGCAACGTGGAAAGGACAGAAAATGACAGCTGCCCTGTAATTTGGGCAGCTCCCTTTCAGAGTAGTAGCAGCAGCAAAAGAGAGGCCAGATAATGGCAATTTGGAGTGGGAGAGATGGGTAAGAAGCCATGATGTGTGCTGGAATGCATCCACTAAGTGTTCAGAAAAGAGACGGTTTTCAGTAGGATCTTGAAATGCGCTGCAATCTAGTAAACATGTGTGTGTCAGCAGCAAAGGCTCTGGAGTACTCTGGGGATTTTCTTATTTCCTGGAGATTCTGACACAAAGGAAAAAACAATAGAGGAAAAAAGAAGAGCTACATGCCAATTTCTGTGCAAAACATGGGAAAACACACTTTGTATCAATGAAATATTTTATCTCTTCTGAAATAGGTCAACTTGTGTCACTCTTGAGTACTTTAAAGCATAAGACAGAACAGAAAATTCAAAATGAAGAGCTCTTTTGAACAGGAGAAACCAAATGTTTCAAAAAATGCTAATTTTTATCTTCGTAGATTTTTCATTAATACAGAACAACCACAAATGAACAGTGTGGCAAAGCCAAAAAGAAATGTGTAAACTTGCAAAAAAATCCCATGTGAAAAATTTTCTCTGGGGGAAAAAAAATTACATTTCCACAGTTTAAAAACATGAAAAAGTTGGGAACAGAGTGTTTTAATCCTTCTTTGTATATCTGGGAAAGTGGGTGTCAGCACCACTCTTTTTTCCCTTCTTGGATCCCAGTGGGTGCCACAAGAAGTAATTTTCCTAGCCATGCTGAGAGGACATAAATACCACAGAGGAATTTCTTCACATTTGAAGCCAGTGTTCTGTCATAACATGGACAATACCTTGGAGGTGCTGAAGTATTAACAAAAGGAGAAGAGATTCAGGCCTGCATATGGGTTTCTGCATCAGAGCTGAGCCAAGACTGCTCAATCCCATCACAGACAGGCAGGAGATCTGAGTCAGTGAGGGTGGTAGAAAGGAATGAGTACATCAGAGCCTCCCAATTGCACATGATGAACCAGTTGGAATATCAGCACAACTCAGCCTTTCCCTCCAAACACACAGAGATGCTTTATGCAGCTCTCACTGTGCAGGGGAGATGGACTGTGCTCCATTGGATACAGAGGAACAACATGAAAGTCCAGCATAAACATGCCTCTGTCAGAGCCATCGCTGCCCACCTCCTCCCCATCACTTACTCATCCCTCCCATGGGCAGGACTGGAGATGAAATAGCAGTGGAAAGCAATAGACAGGCCTGCCCAAAAGGAAATTGAGCAGCTGCTGGAGCCTCAGAGTGACACTGGAGTAAATAGCTTGTGTCTGTAATGACAGGAGCTTAATACATGGATCATCATGCCTATAACAGACACTGGGTCCCTTTGTGTTGTGGGCATATGGAAACCAACACATTCAATTAATCCCATGTTTCTGGACCATGTTGTTGTGTGTGTAGATCAGTTCCAGGAGACAGACTGGAAAGCCCTGGAGCAACCACTGCTGTCTTTCAAGGAGTACATCCAAGCCTCTTTGAAAATACTCAGTGGGGAATGTTTATTACAAATATTGTCCTCCAATGCAAATTGCATTTCCTCGTGGGCCTGGGATAGTGGAGGGGAAAAAGGACTCCTTAGTATAATGGGCTCAGACTGAAGTTCTAAAAGCCAAGCCCATGTTTTGAAGCTATAGGGAACCATCACTGACAATAGCAAAACATGGATGACAATGGAAGGAATTGTAGGAAACACCTAGTGGGGAGAAGATGGCCTAAACAGCACAGTGAACTTCTGTAGGGAAGGAGCAAGAAGCATCACATCAAAGTAAAACTATAAATTACACTTTGTGTAATAAATTACACTTTGGTTAGCCCAAAACAACCAAATCATCACAGAAACTATAACAACAATTTATTTCCCTCTTAAGGTCGTGTTACTCAGCAGCTGGCAAAGTGGAGGCCCTTTCTTGCAGCTCTGTTCCCCAGATACACTGTCTGTCTTACTAACATTAACCTGTTTCCTACAAGATAAATCGAAAATCTTAAAGCTGCTCAGCCAGAATGTGCTAATTAGAAACCGAAGGGGCATTTTGCAAGGTATGATTCACTATGCTTGGACACTGAGTGATAGTACGCGTTGGCAGAAGGTATGCAAATTGACAGCAAAAAGTAATTTGAACCCACGGTATCTTCCCCCAAGTATTCTCAAATTCAGGAAGGTCAGAAGTGACAGAAATAGAAAGCCCTCTTTGTATGATACATCTTCAGAAAAAGTGGAGCAGTCCAACATTGCAGTACACTTTCATGAGGATGGGGTGATTTGCTAACTCAGGGACCAATGAGCCAGAGAGAACATTCTGCATCCCAAAAAGAGCAGACCCTCCTAGCCTGAAGACAGATGAATGCATTATCCATTTAAGAGAGTGCTAAGGTAAATAGACAGGCTGCTGCAATGAAGACATCAAAGTCAGGACAAATGACATGGAGATAAGAAGGAAAATTAAAATATACACACAAAAAGAAACAACCAGTTGCAAGGCCAAAATACCCCCCCATCCTCTAGCCATCATAGACAGAAATTCTGTACACCAGGGTCAAAATTTCCAACCAAGTAAAGGATACTCCTCTTAGATGAACTGGTTTTCCAAAAATTTAGCACTGAATTCCCAGTTAGTAGGTAAGTCAATAGATGATGGTGAGAACGTGTCTTCACCAGACGAATTAGACTCCTTTTTTTAGGGTCAATGAAAGACCGAAAATGCTGTTCAGTGCTCAGTGAGACCAGCTGGAGCTTTGCCATAGACTTTGTTGGTGCAAGATTTCCAGTCTTGCTGTTGATCTGAACCTTCCTCCTGGCAGATCCTCCTCGTCTCCAACCTGAAGCCCTCCCATACAAACTCATCCACCAAACTTTTTTGTCATTGCAGGCTACTAGCAAAAGACCAAGCCCTATAATCTATGCCTTCTTTCCTATAGGGACACCTTCATTATCCTGACCCCTGACCTAGGTACCTCTAATGTCCTATTTTCTCCTTACTTCAGTGAATCCCAGTCACTGATACCTGCTCCTCGCCCATACTGGTCAGAACCTTCTCCAAACTGATTCTGTAGATGTATAGGGCCAGGTTAATCCACACCCAGACAAGGAAAGAAACTGGCAGAGGCCCCCAGGCACAAAATGGTGTTGGGACACACGGGCTGGAATGGTGTGCTACATTAAATGGTGTTGGCAGGAGAAGATGGGGAGAACAGTCTTTTCCAGAAAATTCATGCCTCATGTACAGGTACAGCTCTTCCTGACAGAGCAGAGCAGAGCCAGAAGAAAATGCTCCTCCAGGCTGGACACACTGTTTCACCCACAGCCATCCTGGAACTGCTCTATTCCTTTCTATAACCTCACACAACACTGGCAACAAAGAGATAATCAGAAGGACAATGTCTTCATTTAGCGACTCATGGTTCCCCCTCCTTTCTGGTAAAGACCTAGGCTTGTGGTTGGAGGTCAGGTCAGATGCAAGGGCAGCCAAGTAGCTCTTTCAATCCACAATGGGATGGAGCAGCCATTTTAATAAAAGGGAGAAAGAACTGTTTCCTCTGTGGCTGAAAAAGCTTGTAATTGACCTGGCAGAGCATGCAAACCCTGGTTTGCATGGGAAATGCTCTCTTTTCCCTTACACATGTGCTCCTTTGTAATACTGCTGGGGACTGCTATGCTGCTGTCTGCAGTGTCTAGCTCTTAATTAGGTGCAGCAGGGTCTATCGACACAGTGGGACAGAGCAGGAGACTGCTGGTAAAGCCCTCACTGAAGACAGCTCAGACAGCACAGCCAAACCTGGAGGAAAGTGAAACAGCAAAAAGTCCCATCTCCCCATCCCACAGCATGATCAGAGCAGACTACAAAACCTGTCTCCAAATCTTGCTACCCTTTTTGCTCCACCCTTGACCTGGAAAGTATGAGTGTCTCCCTAGATCAGGCTAAAATAGAGTCTTATAAAGAGCTGAAAATCAAGGTGAATACTTCCTGCAAAAAGAGTTGTACCTGCTTGTATGACTTTCACATCATGATCAGCCATTTGCTGGTTTCTCCTCCCATTTGTCCCAAGGGTTGCACAAGCTCAGATGCAAAAAATCTCATGTCATATCCCAAGAACAAGATCAATACAGAAATAGGAGGACACAAGGTTCCAGCTAGTTTTGTAGTTATGGTTTTGCTGATATCCAAAATCAAGAAAAAGCTAAAGTGAACAGAACAGGGGATGGATGAGAGAGCATAAGTGCTCAGAATGGAAATGTTAAAAGGGATGTGTCCAACCAGAATTAGCTGCTCACTCACTTTTTCATGGAGGTTGCTGGTTCAAAGGAGGGGGATCTAATATGTTTCTTGAATCAGTGTGTTAAAATTCATTATTCATTAGATCCTTCCTTAGCTGAATCTCTTAAATAGGGAAGAGGGACCACTGATTTGCTTCCAAATTCTTGTCAGGAATCTAATTTCCACCCATTTTTTCTTTGTCAGTTCTTTTTCTCTGGTGCATCATTTCTTCAGCTCCTCTATTTCCTTTATCTCCATCTGTCCCCAAAGAGTGCTGTTTGCCTGCTGCAAAATAGATGCAAGTATTGCCAATTTATGCTTAAGTTTCTTTTCTTCCTCTCTCTTTATAGTGTACTGAGTCACATAAAACAGATGAGGGAATCTGCCTGCCTCATGGCAAGATTACCTTTGCTGAAATGATTTGTCTAACCTGCTATTAGAAGATTTCACAAGTGCCCTAGGCAATTCTATTGCCTAAAAATAGACTCCTGTTTATCAAATAGTCTGAAACTATAATCTGTAGCAAAGTATTATCTTATGCTCTACAGCACCAAGGCTGGGACAAATGAAGAGGTCAAAATAATCTTCTGCCATCATTCCAGGGTCAAAAGAAGTTCTTAGAGCACAGTCTTTTGCATTTAGTCACAGCATGTCTCCTGGCAGCTCTGTGTACTGAAGTGAAGATGCTTGAGTTGGTTCTGATACGTGTATGCAAGGACCCATGGTAAACAAAAATCAGTATCTTGGTTGCTGAGATTACAGCTCTGAGTTGTGGCTACCTAGCTCCACACTCAGACACCTACAACCACGCCCACACCTTCCTTGGAAATTATCTTGGGTTTCAGTTCCAGAGGGGCAGCTCTGGGACAAGATGAGATAGGTTTTTTTGGGAGAAGACTGGCTTTGTTAGTAATTGGGATTACTTTTATCCCAGCATAGGGAAATAGAGATTGTCAGATGAAAGATTAAGAATAAAATTGAAGCATTTTCTGTCTCCAGTGTTATAGTGAACACAGATTTTTGCAGGTGAACACATTTCTAATGCCTTCCTGCACATCACACTGCTGGTAGAAAGCTCCAGCATCATGGATCTTTGACCCTCATAGAAGTGCTGGGCTTTTTGGTGAGCATTAAACAAATCAGGGGTCATCCAATGAAGTGTATACTCTGGTTGTGTTTTCTATGAGGTTATCAATCATCAGATTTAGTGTTCTGGACTCTTACCCAAAATAAGTTAAAACCAGATACATATTTTCATAGAAAATGCCAATGACTCTAGCTCTTATGTAAATGAACCATGACTTGCTTAGCCCAGGCTCATGCAGCAGATCTAAAGAGCTTGGAAACAACTTCTCAGTTGGTACCTGAGTAAAATACTCAACATGATAAAATCTGAAAACAATCCCTGTCCTGTTCACTGGTCATAGCTATGGTACTGGAATAATCAATATAGCTGAGCTAGGAGTGAAGGGGAAACACAGGGTCTTACCTTGCTTCCCTACCCACTGAGTTCTTGGTGAATGTTATAATTTATTTGCTTGCAATGCTCTCTTCTCTGCTGACTGTCAGCCACTCTTCAGGATCTTCAGGAGAACATCAATGACTAATGAAGTGAACATGTTCCCCAGAGGAATTCTGCTTGTCTTTTCTGCTCTGGGTAGTCTGGAGGTCTACCTAGGATGGAGGAGCAGGAAATCCCTTGGTACTGAACTGCCCAGCTGTAGAGGATGTGCCCAGTGGTGGCTCTAGACAATGTGTGAACAATGAAATCAAAATAAACCCCTAATTTAAAGGAGTTTTGTTCCAACTCCATGTGCTTCAGAAAACTGTAGGGCAGTCTGTACTGCTCATGAACATACATCCATTTAAACAGAAGCTCTGTGTTCAGTAACAAATAATGGCTTTTGTTCTGTAAGCTGTGCTTGTCTCTTTGGCAAAGCCACTTAACCCACACTCAAGGAGGGGCAGGATTTCCTTTGGCTGACTTACTTTATACTTTTTGGCTATGGAATGGGTGTAGGTTTCTAAAATGAGAATGATTGATACTTTCTTTGCACATCTGCAGCCAGGCTCTAGAATCAGTGATGGTGGAGCCATTGATCCCAGTGGAGTTTTTCCCATTTACTTCAGCAGTGAGTTTGTCTTTCTATGCATATAGAGGTATGAATCCCAGAGTGAATTCACCTGGACTTTCCTTGTTCATAAATGAGCATCCATAAAGTGAATTTATAGGAGTCAGTGCATTTTTCTTTCCAGAATAAATAATTAGGTCCTATCACCTAAAAGTTTCAAATACATGTCCAGAACTTAATGCTGTCTGTCTAGCAATAATTATGACAGATGCTGTGGAATGGTTGGATTATCTAGAATCACAAATAGAAGTTCCATCCATTAATTTCCTTTTGCAAATAGACACAAGAATCAATAGATAAATACTAAAAAATCAAAGTTATCATTCTTATAAAGATTATCCAACATTCCAGTCCAGATCTTGCCATCGATGTTGTTAAATCTTTAGCCTCCTGTCCCAACATGAGGGAAATCAGATGGGAATATTTATGGCAGCTGTTAAGATGAGGCAAAAGGCATCCAGCTGCAATTCTGAATGGCTTTTTGCAGCTGCACATGGTGGTGCTGAGACAGCCTTGATATGCTGCCTAGTGTTCCCAAATTAGCTCCCAGCAAAGATCTTAAGCCTCTAAGCTGAATGATGATGAGTGTCTCAGTGTTCTAACTTCTGCTTATCCTGGGAATTGAGGTAAACATGTCTGGCTGCTTGGACTGTGAAAAATACGATTTGCCATTGAAATGTGTCTGGCCTAATTATCTTGAGGCCAACATGCCTAGCTCCAGAGCGATGTGATCCTCCTAAGGGTGTGATTCCAGACATATCCCCTTCCCCATGAAAGGGGAACTGAGGATCCGAGCCTCATATAAATAACAGTGCAGCACCCTATGACTAATGCTGCTGGAAGAGGGTCTTTGGTATCTGAGAAGTTGAATCTCATGAGGAAAATTTGGCTGTTTGGCTAATGTCCCGTGCCAACCGAGTTCACACAGGCTGGGAGGAATCTCTCACAGCTCATGACTGACCATGAAGAGGACGATTATTGCCTAGGAAAGGGTGTTGTGCTAGACGAAGACGCATGGCCAAGTTTGATGAATTAATAGGATGAGGAGCAGCTTATTTGGATTTCTCTGGAATATTTTTACTCTGCAGACTAAGGTAGTTGCTTTCCATGATGTTCTAAGCCTGTAAATTCCTTCTGGCCTGAACAATATTTTTATTATTATTATTTTTAAGCATGTAGACTAAACACAATCCATACATCTCAGAGCTGCCCAAGCAGTTATTTCCCTTGCATTGGAAAAACAGGGTCCTTTGGGTTGTTTATAGCCAGCTCTGTGCTTTGGATGGCTGACTTTGCAGGACCTCTTTTGCTTTGGGTGACACAAGGGAGGCAGTAAGAAGGTCACAGCACCCCCAGCTTGCTGTGCTTTATTCTCAGTGATTGAATGAGCACCACACATAAACTCTGCTGGGACAGCTAGTCTCTAAGAGGACAAATTCCAATTTTGCACTGAGTGGCACAAATCCAGAGCTGCTTTACTGAAATCAGCAGAGTTATTTTGGATCAGGACTGAAAAGAACCTAGCCTAAGGTCAGAATCTGAGTTAACAATCCTCTGAAGCTGCAGAGACTAGATGGTATTTACTTGGAAAGCCAAGGCATATCTGAAAATATTCAGACTTGAGCTGCCTGACCTGACATAGCTGAAAGCTGTTCTAGTTCTCTAGTTCCTCTCTGGTAAGAGACTTACAGATTCTCTGCTTATCAGCAAGGACATCAATCAGTTCATTATCTCTCTCCAAGGACTTTCTTATAAGGACTTTCACAGGGTCCCTGGGATCATCTTTTTCTGGTTACAGCAGTGGGGCTGGTACAGGACAATATGAGTACTGTGAGCAGTTTTGGGCACCACTATATAAAAAAGACATCAAGCTTCAACATCCTCCCAAAGGGAAGTGGAGGGGCAGGAACTGATCTCTTCATTCTCATGCCCAGTGACAGAACTGGAGGAAACAGCATGAAGCTGAGTCAGGAGAGGCTTAGGTTCAATACCAGGGAAAGGTTTTTCACCCAGAGGTGTCTGAGCATGGGGACAGGTTCCCCAGGGCAGTGTTCACAGCACTGAGCCTGGCAGAGTTCGGGAAGCGTTTGGACAATGCTCTCAGGCACAGGGTGTGACTCTTGGGGTGTCCTGCACAGGACCAGGAGCTGGACTTGATGATCCTGATGAGTCCCTTCCAACTCAACATCCTCTATGACTCTGATTTTATGTTCACCAATGGATAAACAGAGTCTTAGACACAGAGGAAGGGACTGAATATGGATGAATGAATCAACAGAAGAGGAATGGAAAGGAGAGAAACCAATTCCTTCCACAATGCCTTAAAATGGCTCTATTTGACATAAATATAATGCCGCTTCCCCTCAACCCCTCAACCCCTGAAACAGCAACAAACAGTGGAGGGAAGGATTTTCAATTCTACAATAATGTTCATGATATATATTAATAAAAAGCCATCAGCTAAGTGTTTAAAGGCTGCAACCTATGATGACTGTACAGATTATGTTTTCTTGCCTAGTATTTATATATATATATATATTTTCTTTTTTTTTAAGGAAGCCCTCTGTATTTGACTCAGCAATGTTTGGGCAACTTCTAACTCTTAGCCCAGCTCTGTTGGTAGAAAAACTTATACAGTAATATTAACTGAAGAAAACCTAACTTGTCTTCAAACTCTGTCCTTTGTCCTCACAGTGAATGGTCTCAGACTGCTTAAGAAAGTAGGAAGTTAGTAATTAGAAATCCATCATATTTATGTATATGCATTACATTCATACAGTTACATACACCCCCACACAATGTATTCAGTAACATTTGATTGGAAGTTAAACTGCAGAACTCTGATTTGATCTTGACAACATCAATTCAAGCACATCTTCTCCAGCACCAATCACTCTGCCCCTTAGGTTTAGCCCCAAGATTTCAGAAATCCTACATCAGTCTTCAGGTCTGCCACAATTTTACCAGATCACCTCAGAATAACATTTTGATACACAAAGATCCGTTTTCTCATCTGTGACACTTATTCCAAAACTCCTGGGAGGTTTGTCAGCATGCTGGATGTGCAAGAGTCACTTAGTTTTTGTGCTGGTACAAAGAAGGCTACAGGTGAAATTTGGCTGTGGTCCCACCTCATCTGGAAACTTCCAAACAGTGTGACATTAGCTAAATTACGAGTTCAGAACTGGATGGCAAAGATGTTTCATTCTTGTAATGCATAACACGTCCTTCAAAGCTCACTCCTATGTTTTACTCAGCTGTTCTCAGACTTTTCTGAAAACTCATGAAGTGGAAAGTGACACAGAAAACCTGGTTGAATGACTTCCTTTAAAGGCCATTTAAAAACTCTATTACATGTTATAAACAGTCAGCAAGACAAGATTGTAGAAACTTTGTTTTTTGTTTCCTCTCTTCATTACCAGGAACCCCTTTTTCTTGGCTATTCACCCTCTCAAGTTCAGGAAAGCCTGGGCTAGAATCTCACAAAAAGGGGAAAAAACAGCTACTTTGGATACAGTGGGGACAAACAGACAGTCTTCTCAGCAGGTACCTGCTTGGTATCAAAGTAAAAGAAAAGGTATTTTAGATGTTCTTAAGGTTAAATGCTTTGAATGACCAGAAACTACCCTTAAAATATTTTTCAAAAATTATTAAAGACAAATAATTGGTAAGGATTTATTTTTTAGAAATAATACTTACCTTTTAATTAAAATTTTCTGTGTAAGACTAATCAAAATCATTCATTCAAGTAAAACCCATTCTTTCTCCTATTCTTGAGGTCAAATTTGGTTCAGGTTCTTAAACGACACTGCAAATCCCTATTTAGGTAAATTAATATTTTTTATTGTCTAAGAATACTCTTAATGGCTTAATTAAAAAAAGTACTACAAACAGACTTGAATGGAAACAGGCTTCATTTGCACCTAGGTATAAGGTCTTTACATTTTGGCCCAGAGATTAAAAATAAAATGCTTGCAGCTTGATTTCTAGATTTGTATCAAACACAACTGGCACATGTATCAGTACATCTTGTATCTTTATATATCAGGCCAACTTTGTAGGCGTTCAAATAAGAACATTAACGTGTATTTGAAGCACGTATCTTAGAAACCTGTCTGCATTACTGTACTCAAAAACAATTCTCTAGAGTTTACGTAAAAACAAAAAAAAGTTTTCTCTTCCAAACCCATTGGGAAAGAAAAATCAAAAAACATCAAAGACATTAAAGCAGAGAGGTGATTTGTGTCAATTTTGAAAGGCCTAAAAGGTAAAGCGTGAATTCCAACCCAGAGATCTGATATCTATCCTATTTCAAAGGTGAAGATATAGGTCACCAAGTTTTGCTTAAAAAAATGTTATTTATTTTTAATAAAAAGCATTCACTCACTGGCCTGTTAGCTTGGCAGCCACTGCTTAATGCTGTCAACTGGAACATGTGAGTTTGTGAAAAACTCCAGTTCCCAGGACCTAGGCTGGCAGAGGCTAAGTGCTTTTTGGAGATGCTGCATTTGAGTCCCTGGAGGAGGGGAAAATGGCTTTAAAGCTCTTTAGGGATAGGAGATTCATGGGGTCTTGTTGCAGTGCGCTCCCTTATGTGTCATTTGTGTGTGCCTTCTTGGCTGAGCAAAACAGTATGAGTTGATGAGACCATGAAGGAGAACAAGGGCAAGGAATTAGGGAGTTTTTTTGAACAGCAGAGATTGGGGTCTAGATGTTGGGGTTTTTATGCCAGACTATGAAAGAGAAAGAATATTTCTTAAAAGAGGGAAACGATTCAGGGCTACAAATAACTCTGGGATGACTGGTATCTTAACCCTGTGGGTGCTGTCATAATTGGAAAAATTTCTCTGAACTGTGCGTCTTGTCTCTGTCTGAGACCACAGGTAGTGGAAGGTTATTCTGTCATATTGTGTCTTTAACATTTATGACACAGATTTTAAGAAATTCAGCATTTTGAATGTTACTTTGTGCTGTGTGGCTCCCACCCCTTAGAATCCCAATCAAGATTCACTACCTCGTTAAGTTAGGGACTCCCTGGAGTCAAGGGGTGGAAAGTGATTGGCTCAGATTGAGCACAGGACTAATGTGAAACATTGCATTCAATACAACCACATTGCATTGAACCACTTTTCAGTAAGCTGTGAAATTCTTGCTGGATGCTTCTCCTGAATGGGACTTTGGTCCAACCACAAGAAACTCTGAAAAGAGAGGCTCTCTCTGCCTTTTTCTAGGTCATCCAGCTAATTGCATTAATTTTCAGCTGTAGCCCTGTCTGTAAAAAAGCAGCAAAGACAGGGATTGTTTTTTGCCAGGATGATTTCCCAGTCTCTCTTTTGGAAGAGCCATCTGGACTCCAGTTCATATGCTCAGTGCCATTTTCCTGGGTACCTTACCTATTCCCTCTGTTGGGTTTCTGTGGCAGTGAAAATTTCTGGCATGACTCTCATAATGTTAACATTAAACCCATCAGCTGTACTTGAGGCAACCCACACGTCTTCCTTTCTGATGCTAATTTGGTTTCCTCCCTGGAAGTCTAAAATATCAAAGCTAATCCTTTGCAGCATTTCTTTAGAACAGCCATTCTAAAATGAGGCTGGACACCATTTCTTTCCAACTTCTAATGCTGATGTTCCAAGTCACTCATTATCTCTCTTCCTCCCCCCCACTCAGTGGACAAATGAAGTCTTTATAAGAGAATAAAAGAATCCAAATATCCTTTGGTGCAAGCTATAAAAATTGAAATCAAGTTCAATCCAGACATTTCCCTTCCTATCACATTCAAAGCCTCCTTTCTGCAAGGATCTGCTCTTGTGCTCATTGTTTCTGTGCCTGTAACCCACAATTACAGCCTCTGAGCTCAGAGTGCTCGAGAGAAGTGAAACCAGAAGGGACATCTTTCCTGAAATTCAGTAGCACTGAGGTCAGTGGCTTTGGGCCTTAATGGAATATCTCAAAACCATTTTGGCTATTTAGTGGCAGGAGCTGAGTTTCTGAGGCGGGTGAGAGCAGTGAAACACTTTCCTGTGAAAGCCATCCTCTGAGGCAGGAGGCAGGAGACAGGCTGGATGGTTTGCAGCATTGTGCTGAAGGGTTTGGTTGGGTTACCCGGAAGGAACTGGCCTGATGCATCTTGCAGAAAGATTTCGCCACTAACACTTTGCAGAATTACATCTACCAATTATTGGCTGGTATTTCCTAGCAGAAGTAATTTGTACTTGTTTTTTTCCCTTTTTAAAAAAAGGAAAAACCACCACCAGCCTTTCCAAGGGAATATCAGAGTGCTTAACCAATAAAGCATTTTCTTTCCTTCAGGGGAAAAAAGCATCCTTCTATTTCATACAGATTTTACATGCATTGCAACACCCTTTTAACTTTTCCAGGCTTAGATTACAGTGCCTCCAGTCCTGGCATTAAAGCTGATTTACACCCCATAGTAAAGTAAAACACTGTCAGATTAAGAGCTTTGAAGGCCTTGGCTTCATGGAGGTTAATGGAGTGCATCCCGTTAATGTCAGCTCAAGGATGGCTCAGGGGAAAATGGAATAATATTAAAACAAAGCAAATTACAGGAAAAGTGACACTTGGTAGTTTTGTGAGGCTTATTCTTGGGACAAACATCAGAATGTGCCCTTTGCCATATATGTTATGCATTCCTTCAACTTGTTCTGAGATGACTAACTCTATATTCTGACATAAAAGGAGATTAAGCCTCCATGTAAATGTTCTATTCAAATACTCACTCAAATACCCATTGCAGTTCTGGAGGCTCACTGAGGACTTATAGTTAATAAGATGACTTTATGAGAAAGGTTCTGTCACGGACACTTCATCATCACATTTAGTATTTGCTTCTCATGTAAACAAGACCATTTGACTTTTGCACCACCTTTTATATTTCTTCACCTCAGAATAGAGCCTCAGAGCCTCTGCTGGCCGAAAAGTAAGCCTTTATTAGTCTCTTACCTCCTATAATATGTGCAGTCACCTCACAGCTGAAGAAATTATATCACTGGAGAGTGACATCTCCAGATTTGATGAAAATTTCCATTGGAGTTGTTGGAGAAGAGGTAGAAGAAGATATTGTGACCACATGACCTCTTCTTTGAACATGGCCTTTCCATGGCAGTAGTTTGCCTGTTTCCACTGCCAGGCAGTAGACATATTACAGTCCTCAGACAAGACCTACATATTCTCTAAAATGCAGATTCCAAAGTGTAAAAGATAGGACAGCATTCTCCTTTATGTCATGTCATGCCCTGTCCCTCATTTCTTCCTCTCCCTGTCCCTTTAGTTTTGATGTCACTCTCCAGCGATGCCATTTCTTGAATTGTGAGACAACTGACAGGGGAAGGCTGAGAATGCCCATTTTGATCAAAATTTACAAACTCATTGAGCAGTCTAAGAGTCAGCAAACCTGGCTATCCCCTTCCTCCTCAGATACACTAAGAGTTATCATGAGAAATTATCGGGTTATTAAGATATTTTCCAATAACTATCTTTTGGCACTTTTGCTACTTAAATGGGCTTGAAAGCAGAGTCTAGCTAGTAGATCTGTTATTCTACCTATTCTTCCAGTATACTTTTCTTTTTTATTATTAGTTGGGCAAGCTTGTAAATGACAGGTTCATATTAATCTTAAAACTCAACTGACTCTAGTGTACCCATGCTGTAGTCTCTTCTTTTATCTCTAAAGTTCATGTGGTCTTCAAAAGTTTGTGATAACCCCTCCAGTGGGACTAAAGTCTGCCTCATGTTGCCTTGTCCCTGTTATTTCTTCAGCAAGGACACTGGATGGATGATCTGGGCATTGGCAGGTCCTAGTCCTTAAGCACAGATTGTGTTCTTTTGATATATCTAAGGAGCTGCGTTATGAGGAGGAAGATTGTAAAATTAAGGTGGAAGGCAGGAGAATTCAATGCATTTCTCACAAAGCCTCAGCAGATAGTGGGAGTCAGATTGATCTGAATGCATCCAAGTGATTGTTAGTTGATTTTCCAAGAGAATCTTACTTTTCACTTTTTAGAGAGCAAGTCGGATTTATCTGGAGTCTCTCTTTCTCTTTTGGATGAGTCATACACATGTATTTTTATGCATACACTTTGGTATTAATCAGCAATTTCCCTTTGATTCACTCCTTTTCTCTTTGCTCCTCATTAAATGTTCCAGCAACTGACTTTGTGTTCAATCCTGTGCTTATCCAATTCTACAAGTTTTGGCATTCTTTTACCTGTTGAAAGGATGAAACCAGTTTCAGGCTGGAAACTAGTAAATTTGGAGAGAACCTAACAAAGAGTGAGTTTAAAATTAATCATGTGGCCAAGCTGCCCAATCAGATCAGATATAAATCCCAGCAACAAATTGCCCATGAACAGAGAAAGGAAAGGGACTATTTATTTCAATGACTTCACAGCTGGACTCACACAATATATACATTTGAAAGCAAAAAATGAAATGCAAGTCATCCAAGAAGGAACCTGCTATGAATCATTGACAAAGAAATGTATTTGCAACAAGGAGTCTCAAATAGCAAAATTCTTGCATGAGGCAGCATGTTTAAGGTTCAAGTCTTACATGGGACCAAAGCTTCTGAATGGACCCTTAATGTAAAATGCAGAAAAAAACCTGTCATACCTTCAGCTGTTTTATATTTTTTGGGCAAGACATGGCTATTAAATTCCTCCTTTCCTCCTGGTGTGTCTGGTGACTTTTTTGGAATGTTGACAGTTTTGCAAAATGGATGTCCTTTTCATGTCTTGGGGAATGTCTGGGCAAAAGTGACCAATGCTGTACAAGCAGTGCAAGAAGAATGACTAAAATCCTGTACATAGCTCTGAACACATAATCTAGGCTAAGTCACAGACCTGGCTTGCCAAATGGGCATGAATGAAAACCAACTTCTCTTCCTGCTGGCAGCAAGCTTGGAGGAAAGATGATCTGTTTAAGTCTAGTCTCTTTCCTTGAGCAGTCCCTTGTTCAAAATTAAAATTAAAATAATACCAGTGTGCCAATATGTTTACTGAAAAGCCCTGCATGGCGTAAGCACAGTGCAGTCTAGGTAACTCTGCCAGAGAGTCTGCAAGAAAAGCCACAGCAGTTTTCCAACCCCATACACTGCCTGCATGCTCCTCCTAGAGTCTCTGGCCCTATGGACCCAAAGCCTTCCAGTTTAGATTTCAGCCAAACACGTTTCTCCCATGAAAGCAAACTGGAGCAAATCAAAACCAGTTTCTGCTTGGCTGGGGCAACATAGTTCATCTTGTAAGAAGGATGGGATAGGGGCTGACTTTTATGTCTTTTTCTAAAATCTGGTGGTCTCTGTGAAGCCCAGTATGGCTTTTTTTCTGCATTGGGGAATTTTTTCCCTAGCAGCTTAGAAGATTTTTCTGGGAATGAGAGGGCACTGGGGTGAAATGTCGCAGCTTTAAGGACTAGTTACCCAGGCTTCCTTTGCTAGTGTGATGCATTTGCATGTCTATGGAATATTTGCCACACTCTGCCATGAGGCATTGAAGCCAGCTTTCAAATGCTGAGTAAATTTTTATTCCTTTTACATGCCCAGTTTAATTTATTCCATCAGCACTGGCTACATAAAGACATAAATCTTCCCATGGAACCATACAAAGCAACCAGCATCAATTTCTAATTTTGGATGGTTGAGCTGCAACTGCCAGGTGGCCAGAAGTTAGTGCATTTCATATTTTCCTTAGGTTTCATATAATAATGTGAATAACTGAGGTAATCAATTTGGGAAAAAAAAATAAAAAGAAGAAGCTGCACCTGTTTTGTTACAGCAGAATTTGGAGAGTAGAATATACAGGTTAGAAACTATAACATCCTGGTTGGTAAAAGGCCTTGATTGATTTCATGGGGAATGCAAACATGTTGAGTGTGCAATCATCTCTCCAGAGCTGCACTATTATTTGTCATCATTTGCAGATCTGCAGAAAGTCCTCTTGTGAGGTTCCAGCTCCACCGACTGGGGAGTGTGGCAGGAAATCACGGGAAGAATCAAGTATGACCCTTTCTAGTCCCAGCCTTCTAACTTGGCATAGAGCTATTTTCAGCTACTGCAAACATTTGTTTTATCAGAGAGTAAGATTTGAGGAATTTAGGATGTTAAAGAGAAGAAATATTTCTAAAATAAGCATCTTAACAAAAGCACTCTTGAAGTAGTCTGGATTATCCTCTTCCCTCTCCTATTTCAAGTCTTCCTATTAGAAAACACACCAGAGGGAACAAGCCTGTATTGGGAGTGGCTTCCTCATGGTTTTCAGACAATGGCTGTGGGTAACCAACAGCTTGAAAGAGGAGCCCATGGATAACATGCTGAGGAAGTAACCCAGGATGGGTGCGAGAGCATTTCAGAGAGTTCTTTTTCATGCTGCCTGGCAAACTTGACAAGCTGGAGCCAACCCTACAGTAAACTTGGGTCTTTAATTACTCCAGGTAAGTTCACACTAGTAAGGGAAAAGGTGGGATGGGGAGGTGGGCATGAACTTCACACATCAGCCAAATTCCACTACCTTTGGATGTACATTGCTATCTGCCATGGGAACTGAAGGAACAACTGGCAGAGGTAGTATGTTGTTATTGTACAAGAACAGATGGTTAAAGGGAGATGGGATACATACATGTCTCTGATAGCCAGAAAAAATATATGCATATTCAAAATCCTGGCTCCTCTACCTGTTTCTGGGAGGAAATGTGGCTTAAGCAAGTACACTCAACACAATCACTTAGATTTAGTGTGCAATAATTCTAAGAGGCATATTATCTTAAAAGGGATCCTAACTTAGTACACATCTTTTAGAAAACCTTTCCACAATCTTATTTTTAAATGTGTAAATGATCTCTATCTGTCTCCACAAGCAATGATATTGCGCTGACTTAAATGGAAAACTGAAAAACTGAGATGAGACTAACAACCATGACCTTCTGTGAGG
Source organism: Toxostoma redivivum (assembly GCA_013397375.1). Classification (NCBI taxonomy): domain Eukaryota; kingdom Metazoa; phylum Chordata; class Aves; order Passeriformes; family Mimidae; genus Toxostoma; species Toxostoma redivivum. The sequence goes on from VXBI01001279.1 coordinate 2,748,764, forward strand.
CTGGCAGCTCATTGCACTTTTCTATAGCTCAAAGAACAAATAGTGCTGTGACCACCTATACTGCTGGTGTTTCTTGTGGTTATGCCTTTCTGTTTAGGATTTCAAATCCTCTGCCTGCCATGTAAAAAGTTTATAGTACAGACTGGCACTTTTCAGAAGTGCAGAGACTTTGGTGTCTGGACCACATGCACATTGCCATGTCCATGGGCTTAAACCCAATATAACAGCACCTCCTTCTTTCCCAGTTCATTCCCTCTCAGGTTTCCTCCTGAAAGCCTTAAGATTTTACACTGTTTCAAGAAAAACAGTAAGGGAAAAAATGTCTGGTTTAGAAGAGTAATTTATTTTCCTCCATCTCCTTTTTCAGAAATGGCCAGACTGTTAAAACATTAATTACAAAAAAAAAATACCCCACCAAAAAAATTTCCCCCACTAAAAAAAACCCTAAAAAATAAATGCCAGCCTGAGGCAGAGCATGAACATGGAAAGTTTCAGTCCAAATAATTAAAATTTGACAAAGCTATAAATCCATGAAGAGAAGAACTTCCACTGGAGACCGTTAGGAAAAGTTTAATTCCCATAATGTTATTCTCAATGTTAATTACATAATGCATTAATGAATGGGTAGGGGTTGTTGTTCACAGAGGTGGATTTGGCTTACTGCCCCTTAGGAATTCACTCTCTCATAGCAGCTGCTGGAAGAAATGTTATCTGCTGGGCAGACACTGCTGTATTGTCTGGAACTGCCAGAAAGGAGTAAGATCCCATGTAAGGTTAGGAACTCCTTTTCACCTTGTGTTATGCATCATCAATCTTTAAACATGATGTTCCCATTCCCATTCAAGCAAATACCACACTGCCATAAAAGTCTCTTAAAAAAGTATAATAAAATCATGAAACCAGCTATAGAAGTAGTGAACAGAGATGTTTCATTGTAGTAAGTTCAAATGAGAGATAATGATCTAAATATCTACACATTTTAGGAAAATGTGCACCTGGAATTTACCCAGAACTTTCACAATGGGCTGAACCAGCTTCTTCAGACTCTGGGAAAGTTCAGACCCATGTTCCCAGTCTCTGTCTCGGAACCATCTCAGCTTTGATCTTGTGTGTATTTCATCATGTTGCACACCGCTGCTCTCCTATTGTGGCTCGAGTCAATTGCGTCATTTAAGAAAAGTGCTACAGAAGGTGTGGGGAAAAAAAGATGTGTGGGACTATTTTTGTTCCCTGCTCACCACACACACACACACATACACATACACATACACACATACACTTAAAAAAGATTTAAAAAAAAGAAGAGAGAGAAGGAGGAGATGGCACATGGTACAATGTGAGCCATCTTCCATCAGATGTGCTACTGCAAGGGTGAAATGCTGCCATCATGAGATTTATTAACTCTCACTGAGAAGTTATGGGCCTGAAGAGGGGATTTCCCCACGAAATTTTGTGGTCTAGTGTTATGCAGGAAGTAAGACCCTATGAGTTCTAATGGTCACTGAGAGCTTTAGAGACATTTCAGCATTCTCACAAGACACGCTCTCAGAAGTTTCATGGAGCAGGCAACTACAATTAACATCCCAGCAGATGGATACTTTCCATTGGCATCACGGTTGCTTGGGCACAAATCAAGACTGGGCTCCTGGTTCCTGCCTCAGACTGGAACCCGTCTGAGTCTGTGATGGTGTTTCCAACAACATGTTTATTTGGTTCTCTCCATGAGCTCAGCCTGAATCCTTCTGATTTGGAAAAATGAGACAGAGCAAGTGGCCCAGCTTGGGAGTGTTTCCTAAGGGCTGATATGACACATAGAAACAGGAGTTTACTTGCCTGGAGGAGCACTGGCACTATAAGGGATCTTTGAGCAAATTGCCTTCTCTCTGTTCAGGGCACCAAGATTATGTTCCACAAGGTTCTAGTCACAGCCTCTAAATTGCCCAGTTAACCTGGGCTTAATCCTGCCACAGAAAAGAAAAACCCCTCCAGTATCTATTACATTCTTTAACTCAAATATTTTGCAGAAAATGGGGCTTTTTGTTCCAGTTCCCCAGTTTACAATGTCAATTAATAAATGTTCTGTGTCATTGTCTTCAACAGACACCAGAAAAGACGGAATCTTCGCTGGTGAGCCCTGAACAGTTGAAAGAGCTGTATCTACCCCACACCTCTGCTCCTGCAAATGTTCACTAATCTCTAAGGAGCTTGTGGAGCTATGAAGAGAAGTGCCACAGAGAGCAGGAAACCTCCTCCTCCTTGATTCATTCACCTTAAACCCATCACAGAGTAGTAACTGAAGGCAGTACACTCCCTGAGTTGGGATTCCTAAGGAAGGCAGCCCTACATCCATAGTATAACCTGGCTCTAATGACTCCTTGGTTAAAAAGCAACAGGAGTTTCTTAGTGGTAAACAGTATTAATCACCATTTCCCATCGGTGCAGCCTATTATGAAGCGATTACAGACTGTTTACAAGGAGGGAGGGAGGGAAGGTGTCACAGGGGTGGTATTTGCTTTGGCAACCATTCATTTCCCAAAATCCCTGGGAACCATATTCCTGGTTTAATTACATGGAAATCTCTGAGGTCAAAGGACTGAGACAAAGTATAATTTCTTTTTCACTTCCTTCTACCACAATCTCCTTTTTCTGCCTCTGTCAGCCAGTGGCAGAAAGTGACTCTTTCTGCAAACATCTTTAACCTGCTGCCAGAAGGTGGTTGCTGTCTACTGATGGCATCCTGTGAGGAGACTTTGGAATTTGGATGAGCATTTGGGTTACTAAAGTCCATTTAATTCTCCTGGTTTTGAGCACAATCTTGTGTTGCTGCTGTCACTTCTCTATTCCTCAATGCAAACCTTATCAGAGGGTTTCTTTGTAGGATAGCATGCCTACAGAAAATGCAGGCAGGGTGGGTCATGCCTGGAAAAGTTCCAACAGCTAACCCAAGACCTACTCATACTCCAGGAAGTTTTCTTAATGAAGATGAACTTTTGCTGAGGTGGACTTCTATCATCAAGCCTAAAGTACAGGGATCAGAGCAAATTAATTATTAGAAATAAACAGAACCAGAGAGATTACTAATCCATTTTACCATTCTTTGGAATTGTTGGGTTGCTGCAATACTGAGTCAAATTGATTTCTGACCCTTCCCAGCTCCGCATATATTTTCCTTGTTGCAAATACCGAAGCTCTATAGTTTAAAAGAAAAATTAAAAGCACAAAATTTCATTTTTCCTTCTCCAAATATGAAATACAAAATTCCATATACAAAAACGATATATGAAATATAGTTTGGTATTTGTGATGATATTTGCCACTTCTACAAAGGTTTGGAAGTAGTAGCACTTATCAGTGTTTATAGGCAACTTGGTATGACCACCACTCTCTAGGATGACTATCCCACTGTGGCACTAGAATGTATTCAGAGTAAGAAACCATTCACTATGCAGAAGTTGTTTTACTAGACATTCTGGGGAAATTAAAGGGAAAAGAGAGACAGAAATGCTATTTTAATCTCACAGAAGAATGAACAAGACGGGGTGGCATATAAGATGTCTGAAACAGAGTTTAAATACCACAGTTTAAAATTGTAAAATACAGGAAAAGGAATGATTCACACACACACTCTTCCTCTGAGATCTCCTGCTGACAGCAGGAGCTGAAGATAGTCGGCACATTGCAGGATTTAGCTCAGGGTCTTCCAGCAAAGCAAAGTAAATTGAAATCTGTAATACATATTCTACCATGGCAGGAAAAGTGCTGAGATAAGTGCAGTGATGCACTAACTGCAGGTCTTGCAGAGAGCACCTTGTCTGCCGAGGGAAAAAGCCTGATTGTGAATAGGTGCAGTGTGCAACATCAGGAACAATTAACTGCAGATGAAAGATTTAATGGGTTTTCAAAATTTCCATCACTCAGGCATAGGGAGGGGCTTTTTTAACATAAACCAGTGACAAATTGCTGAAGAAAACAGAGCCGAAGAAAACAGAGCCAAATAAATGGTTTCGTTTTGACATCAGGAGTTAATCGACCCAGCATAATCACACACTTTGGTTATATTTATCTAATATAATTCAATGAGAAAAATTCTTGAGTCAAAATAGCAGGTTTCCAGAGTCAGTCAGGGAGCCTGTTAAATAAATACCACGTTTTGAGGAGAAATATATCAAAAGGAAGTTCCGCTTTTCTCAAGCAGAAGGTCTGAGCCCTGGCATTTTTCTCTCTGCTGTTCAATTCCACAAGCATCTGAATTAAGGCAATCTGCTTGCTACCAAAAACTCCCAATGAAACCAGAAAATGAGGGAGTATCCCCAAAAGAAAATAGTGGATGCTCAGGCAAGACACTACACAAAAAATTACCCCTTGCATGGCCACCTTCTGATTTTGTGCTCAGGGGAAAATTTCAATGTCAAATTACTGAGTTTAGCAGTTGTCTTTACTGCAGCTGGGCTATACTAGGGATATGAAAAACTTTAAAAGATAAAACGCCCTAGTTAAGAAAGAGGGTCCTTTAGACATTATTCAGGAACTGTAAGTTTATGTGCCCAAATAATCAGCTCTCATCATGGCTGCCTCTGAGTCAAACAAGATATTTTGAAGAAAACCTGACCAGGTCAAGGCAGAATTATTGGAGGGGCTCTAAGAAACTTGGTATAATAAACTTCACTCCTGCTCTCAGGCACCTGAGCTGGCATTGATATCTCATTTCTGAATCAGGTGCATATGCTAACTCCAAGTCTCCCAGGTAAAGATACACAACCTCTTTTCAACCAAGCACTTCTTGAGATAAATTTATCTTTAAGAACTACTACCAAAAGATTCAAAAAGAGTAAAAGTCCTCTGTGAGTTGTTAATGTAGGAGAGCACTATTGTGAGAGCATTTTTAGTGGTTGGTTGCTTTCTACTCCTTACTTTACTGAAGGGGGCTCATTGCTATTTCATCAGTCCCTGTGCTACCAGTAGCTGAAAGGCACATCCAAAGATACAAACACTCCATGTGGCCTCTCTTTCTCTTACTCCTTTGGTAAACCTCAGCCTATGACCAACTTCAAAGATGGGATTTAGGGTTCTGGTATCTTTGGTTGGCCATTCTTGTATTTTTTATGAGTAATACGTTCTTGTTGAATATGGCAGAGAAGGAAAGTGATCTAGGGCTACATTCAAAGAGTATTTCAAGTTGACATGTTTTTATATAGGTATTCCCTGAAACGTGTATCTTCCACCTCGAACCCAGGAAAGTGCCTAAAATTTTGGACACTTTTTTTTCCCATTAGTAATAAATACAGTCACTTGTACAGAGCCTGTTCTAGGAACAAGGCAAACGTAAACTGAGCAGATTATTATTTCCAGGGGTTGCTTTAGATCTTGTGCAAAACAAAATAACACAGGGATAGGGATTTTGAAGAGATTAGAAAAGAGGTATCGCAAGAGGCTTTGAAGGCAGACAAATGGAGAAGGGCAAAGTGCTATCTGGGAGACTGACAAGGATACTGGGGGGAGTGGAAAACAGGAGAGCTGGCTAAATCAGGTAAGAAAGAGAATGTGTGACTGATGGTCCAAGGACTTTGTTAAGACGCACCAAGGTCAGGGAGACCCGGAACAAAGAGACCTAGGCAAGACCCCTTCAAAGTGCTGACAAGGAGGGAGAGAGGTCAGTAAATGGAAACACTGCTGGGAGCCTTGCCTTGGACCTGAAGTAAAGATCCAGATGATGCCTAACTTACTTGAAGAGTTAGAAGCAAACTTGTTCTGAGGGGAAATTGTGAAAGAAGTTTCTTGAAAAAACGAAGGAAACAAATGGTTTTGCCAGAAGGGCTCCTTGAAAATCTTGCCTTTTAGGAATATCTGCTATGAAATGTTTCTCTCTCCCAGACTGCTACAAAGTGTATTCTGCCTAAGAAGCTCCCTGCAAACCAGCTGTGTCTCTAGGTTCACACATTCTGTGGTTCTGCTCCCCAACACACAGCTGAGGCAAAGACTGGAGGACAGAGCTTATCCCTCAGCCTCAGGTGGGTATTAATCACTCTGCCTGGGCCAGCTTGGTGCCAAAGGCAGATAAACACAACACATTCATCTGTGCTTGGAGGGGATATGACACTAATCTCTTTTGATTTAAAGTTCTTTACACAGTGGAGGAGGTGAGTGCATTTTTTCAAAATTAAGAAACACTCTGCAGACTGGAGAAAACACTGGAGCATCTTAAAACAGGCAAAATATCCAAAACCTCCAGAGAGCTTGAGAAGTTTTCCTGGGCCCTTTCCCAGCATTCTTCCAATTGTTAATTCCATTCCCCTACTTGGATATCTCTGAGCTACTGCCCCTTCCTAGCATCCACATTTCTAGAGAAACACTCTTGGGATTTTTGCACAATTCCTGCAGAAATTAAGCTGAATGATTTACCTTCATGTGTCTTGCAATAAGGTCTGCCCATCATCTCGCTCAATACATTCCCTTTGGTAAAAAACTGACAGTTTTTCCTCCTCTCCACTCACTTATCTCAATGGGTTTATTATAAGCAAGGGACTGAAACAGACTTTTCAACCTCTACTTAATTTTATACTTGATGTAATCCTGCTTGAGAGTTTGTTGCATCAGTAAACATTTGAAAGCCAAGGAGCCTTGACCCAGACTAGATCCATTGCTTTTTTTTTATGGTGGAGATCAATGTGGTGTGCAAAGAGGTCTTCTGGCTGACACAGCCTCCTCCCTAAGTAAATGCTGCAGAGGGTTAAATACATAATAAACCCAGTGGGGAAGGAGAAGAGAAGAGAGGGCTAGCCAAGCTGTTTCTTGTGCAGTGGTGCCAAACTGGTTATTTATAGCATCCTGGACCAGCGTCTGCCATTTTCCCTTTTCTCACTCCCTGTGAGGTGAGAGGCATTTTCACTTTCCCTGCTCCCTCTCACAATTTTGGCAGCTCCTCTCCTTGAACTTGACCGAACGCAGCCAACCTCAACACAGCTGTTTGATAAACAGAAACAGGGGCAGCAGGCCGGGCTTTGAAGAGGCTTTTGCAGAGCAATAACTGAAGGTTTGAATAATGGTGCACAGTTGGCTGAAGGCTCCTCTCATTTGGAAGGACATCAGGCACAAGCAAGAGTTCGTCAACTAATTAACAAAAATGGAGAGGAGAGAGATGCCAAGACAAACAGGGGCTTTTGAAATGGTGCTCACTTTGTAGCCTCTCTTGCAAACATTCACTTATACACATGTACATACAGTAAAGGATTCACCTCATACATGTGTTTGAGCAAGTTTGGTATCCTGCTGAGACCTTGGAGGAAGCTCTTGACAGATCCAGGCAGAAGAGAAAACATGACACAAGTGAGAAAAATTGCTTTTTACCCAGAAATCAGAACATTTCACAAACATCTCTTCTTTCTCATTTTGTTTCCCTACCTACAATTTACAGATACAAAATGGGGTAACAGTATTAGAGAAAATAAAATTAATAAAAATTAATAAAAATATTCAAAGTTGGGGAAAAGTCAAAACAGTAGAAAAACTGTCTACTGTCATTTGCAAACCTGTTGGAAATAAAAAAAACTGCCAAGAAATGTCCCACCCTACCTGTGCATGCACAAGTTCCAATCCTCTGATGTGGCAAGTGTTCTAGAAAAGGAAACTCCTTCCATATGGAAGAGGGAAGAATTGTGATATTTTTAAAATACATTTCTTTATCTGGGCTTTTAGGCTTTTAGGATTGCATCAGGATGTGAAGAAGTTTTAAGAGAAAGGCTGGTGCTTTCAAAATGCGTCAATACCTGCATTCTAATGCTTCTGGGACATCTAACTCAGAGCTCAGTTCTAGCTTGCTAAATTGGCTTTTTGTGTTAGAGGCAGCCTTGGACATCTGGTAGTAAAAGAGTTTCATCCTTGCTTATTTAGATATCATGCCTTCAAGGGGAAAATACCTGATGAAACCCAAAGCTCATGTTAAGACATATCACTCCCAAAGCTTATGTTAAGCCATTTCACCCTAATGAATGCGTGTTCCTACTATTGTACATTGCCCAGTCATGTTTTCAGTATCTCTGGAACTGGATTTCCATTCTTCCCATTATGGTGTTTCCCACTGATCTGGGAACCCCACACCAGAAGATTTGTCAGACTGGTTTTTCCCTGTCCACCTGTAATTTTTCACTTAAGGTGAGGAACGAAGTAAGGAAGGACCATCAATGACTGTATTTTTTCCCCAGTTTCTAGCACAGGCAGAACGTTGAGGTTCCACAAGCAGCTAAAACAATTGCCTTCTATGAACTCCACAGGGGAGTTTGCACAAGCTGTTTATGAAAGCTTGCAAATAGTTTCTAAATTTCAGTGTCAGTGAGCATCTCTGGCAATAGGTTAACAGGAGTGCCAAAGAGACAAGGCTGGTCTTTCTTCTTCAGGCTGACACAACGTGGTCATTTGCAGTTCCCCCTTTCCACCTACACAGATCTGGCCTGGAGTTCGGGCTCCATCACCTGATCAGCCTCAGCCCCTTTGAAGGCCTTTATTTCTGCTCTCACACTGGATCATGCCAGGTCTCTAAGACTCTATCTATGATGCAAACATTTTACTTGGGACCCAGGCTCCTCTCTGTATTGAGCTAAGTGCTTCCCTGGCTGAGGAAGCACAGACGTGTTAGTGCACAGCAGGACCTGGAATCAGGCTCTGCATGGATGAGAGCTTTGTGTCAAGGTTTTCATTTGCTCCAAGCAGTGATATTTAAAGATGTGATCAGACCTTGAAAATAGTTAGGACTCAATGGGATTATGGGAGACTTGCTCTGGCATTGTTTTAACTGGCAGGGAAAATGTAGCGCCCACCATCTGCACCAGTGGCATGGTGCCAGGAAAGGGTTGGGTTTTTTTAGGTGGTACTTAAGAGAAAGACAAAGTTTTACCCCCTTCCAGACCTCAGGATTGTATGTGGACACAGACTGTGCTGACATAAGGCAGCTTTTACTGGCACAACAGGTCATGCAGCCCAGGCCTAACACTGGCAGAAAAGATCTGAATTAGTGCCAGCAAGAAAGGTGTTTTTTTGTACAGTCATCTCAAAGGAAGGGAACTAGAGACCAGCAATTTGCTGAGCAGCCCTCAGATGCTAATCACTTTCATCACCTCTAGGTATGAACTAGATTTGGCCTGGCAGTTTCTGAAGTAAAGCACTCCAAAACCCATTGCCCCTTCTCTTCCCAGTCCCACCCATTAAGGTGAGTTTGAGGCACAGCCCCATGTGAGAGATCAAGGTCATGCCACGCAAGAAGGGGCTGCCATGTCAGACTCACAATAAGTCAGAGAGTGCCATGTTCTTATACTGTCTCCTCAGATTTGAGAGTGGACTAGGAAAAAAGGTTATCTAGGAGTTTCCCCCGTTTCCAGGATTTATTCTCAGGACAAATTGTTTTATCCACAAGATTCTTGCCTGTGAAAACAAGCAAAACTAATGTGTTATTTCTCTCTTTTCTATCTCTCTGATCCATCACTCACTGTAGTAGTATAGTTAATGTCTTTTCAGAGATTTGAAAAAACATTGGCATAAATTTTGGGACTGCTTTTATAAGTAATGTTCCCTTTCAGAGCAGGTGCCATACAGTGCAGAATTTTAAATGTGTTTTCTACTTTCTCTTGGCACAAGGAAAATTTGACTCCAGGCACCTACAGAGGTCTTGATCTGCTTTCTCTGCAGCGCATAAAACAACAAACCTTCAAAATTTCTTTTCAAGCTGTGCAAGACCTACTGAAAGATCCAGCTCCATTGTTGAACCAGGGGGAATTATAATAAATAAACATAGGAGTTGGGAAATTTGGCTGAAGAGAGGGAATTCATGAGCATAAGCATTGGATAGAGGTCTTATCACTTCTGAAATATGCTGGCCTTTGAACCCTCTCAGTAGGGAAGCAAAGGTAGACATGTGGAATATACTTCTTTAGAAAGGTGTCTTAGAAAATCGACAGGACAAGTGTAAAAGCCCTCACCCATCCCTGAGTCAAGAGCTGAATATTGGAATTCAACACTGTCAAGAGAATGAGTGTGGTTCTCTGTTTATGACCGCAAACAAATAGAAATCAGAGTCATAAAGCCATGAAAATGCAAAGAAGAGACTCAGTCTCCATGTGTGATGTAGTAGCTGCAAGGCAGCGAGATCTCAAAGTTTTTCACCCTCAAAGTATTTTGGAACCAATATGGTGCAGCTTCTGCAAAGTCCCAAGGTTTGACAAACATAGCTGAAATCACACCTGTATTTGAGTCCTCTGCAATGGCTGAGATGAATGTCCTGGAGACAGAGATTCTAACGTGACTTTGCCTGCCTCCGGGCAGCTCATGAGCCTGCTGAGGAACACAAGAGGGATACAACATCTTGTTGTGTCTCAATGGCAAGACAGGTTCATTTGAGGAGGACAGGCTATAAAATTCTGCTGTTGTAGGTAAGGAGCACCAAAAACTCATGTCCACCACTGCTCCTGGAGCCTTAAGCTCCAAGATAAAATTATTTGGCATTTCTCTGCCTCCATGAAGGTTATCTAAAACTGCCAAGTGGTAAAATAACTGTTTGTAGAGGACTGGAAGCATTTGCTGAATGCTGACTCATGGCTTTGGTCCCCTGTTGACAAACACACAACTCTGATTCCTGCTGTGTGAGATGAAAGGAGAAGAGAGATTTACACTGTGGCTACTTCTTTGACAGAGTCAACTAAATATTTGACTGAGTCAACTAAATAATCTAGTACATCTGTGTCTTCTCCTGTGGATACGCCTAAATCATATTAATAAGCCATTATTTTTTGAGTAATCAAAACCAGCTAGCGTCTTCTGTCCCTCGCTGACCTCTGTATGAGCACTGATTCCAAATATATGCCCAAATCTCATATAACAAACATGACCAGGCAGTCTTTTGATGTCATTCCTGGTTTATGTAGAGCACAGCACCACAGCAATCCATTTCTAACCAGTGTGCATATGTTCTGTATGTTTTACCTCTATTGCTAAAGTTTCTTTGAAATCACCATGTGTTCATGCAACAAATAATCACATAGCAGTGACAGCAATATGTTTGCAGATCTGCCCCAAGGGATCTGATAAATTATTTTTTTTTTTTTTTAATTGTGGTTTCAAAATAAACCTACCCCAAGCACCAATAACTGGAACAGAAAATATCCTATGTTATAGGTAACTTCTCCAGTCATCTGGAGACATATGCATCAACCCATTGAAACTCATGGAGTAGATGATGGAACAAAATGACTCACTTTTGGGCTTTGACTAGTCTAGCAGAGATAATGTCATTATTCAAACATGACCAGCAGTCCTGTCTAGCAGACGAAGCCTGCGGCATTGGAGTCAGAAGGGCTGGGTTACTCTCCCAGTTCTGGTGTTGGCTTGCTGCTGGATTCTGGACAGGTCTTCCTTCTCCATTTGGAAATAAAAGGAAAAAGGAAAATAATAGCATGGGTATGGAGAGTTTGGAAATCATATAAAGTAAGAGGAGCTGAGTGTAACTGATACAAACAGTGTCTATGGAAGCACTGTGGTATGTTTGCATGGGCCCGGGCCCATGCACGTGGGCACGGACCCAGGCTGACTGCCAGGGAAGGAACTTGCTCATTGCCTTAAATTGGGCCCAAGCTCTTGTCCACGTGCATCTGCACAAGTGGGAATTGTAGATGATGCCTTAGGCTACAGTCCATCCCATCAAGAGTTATTCCAAGTTTAGCCTGTTCTAAACCCAAGCACAGTTTGAGCTGCAGCCAACAGTGTGATGGAGCTATAAGCTATAGGGTGCTTAAGTCTGTTCTCAAACTGCTCTTTGCCCTGGTCTGGACTAACTTCCTTAGAGACTGCTGTCTCAGAACATCTGCAGGGGACTCCTTCACACCGATGGGTTGAAGAAATTGCAGAGCACAAGGGAGGAGTGTGTGCCTGGTGGGGGAGCAGCCAAGGAACCCCAGCCAGCCTGATACTTCCTGCAGGTCAGTATGGAGAATGCGACTGCAATGTGGGCTGGAGACCCACCAGTTGGGCTGTCAGTGGTCAGAGGATCTGTGCAAAGTGTCAGCCACCCTGCTCCACCATGGGGCTGCTGGCCACAGAAACAGCCAGCCTTAGGCAGGGTCATTCAGCTGGTTCAGCTGAGCCAGCTTTTGGAGCAGAGGTTTCCTCAGAGAACAGCCCTGGCAGGGGAAATTCATCTGATGATTTTTTCCCTTCCCACCTCTGGATAAACAGTGAACCTGGGTTTCACTTGAAGGGCTTGCTTCCCATTGAATTTGTTCTATCTTTCCTACAGGAATGACATTGCAAAAGATACCTCCTTCTCCTTTCTCTTAAATGCCTTTCCAGATTTGCACCATCCCAGCCCTACAGGCAGGCTGCCTACTCATACTTAAAGACACAGTACACAGAAACCAGAATTACAGCTGTGCAGCCCATGCACTCATGTCTGCAGGACAAACATGTGCATCAGTGGAGTACAAGAGGCAATGAAGGTTTTGCCTTCCTTTTTTTTTTTCTTTCAGGTGCTATATGATGAAATGGAGATACGTAAGAACCACAGGAAGCATTTATTTTAAGTACAAGCTAATGCCATGAATGTTATTTGCATTACATGACAGCCCAATGAACCACAATATGAATAAGGAAACGAAAAACTAGTGTTTTCATGACAGGTAAATCTCTCTGTTGCTTTCTCAGGTTTCCTATCAATACCAACTTGCATTCCCTTGCAGACCATTAAGGACGTCAATAGGTAACAGAGAGCATCAGGCAGGGTTCAGGCTTGTGAGTAGATGCTGACATATTTCTGGGAGGCAGGAAATGGGTGGGTACAGGAGTTGAGAAAGTAGGTTTTGGTCTGGCTGATATATACTTCCCTTGATGTATAGCTGGTAACTTAAGCCCATCAATGTGAAATCAGTTTTGATATCATGAAAACAATGCTTTCTTTGTTCAGCTGCAAAAGAAAGACAAGAAGGCAGGCAAAAGCAAAATATTCTAGCATAAATATCCTGCTGGTTATCAGGCAGATAGAGAGAATCAGGCAGAGGATAACCTCTGTTTCAAATGGTCAGTGTCCTGGCAAATATCAGCATGAGTAACTGGAGTTCATCAGCCTGTATTTACAATTGGATACAGAATGCTCTACCCAGACGTGGAGTGTTATCTTGCATTACACTCTCAACCACCTGAGCACCTCAAGTGAAGTGTGATTAAGTGTCCTGCAGACCAGCTGCTCCTTCCAGCTGAGAGTAGCCTGCTTTTCAGTAGTGGGTAAAAATCACTTCTATATAATGTCAAGTTGGCATCCTGCCAGGGAATAACCATTCCCTCCTTTTGCTCAGTGAGTCACAGACCTTCTCACAGCATCTATGACTGGGAGGCTCACTTGGTCTCATCTGAAAGTTGCTGCCTCCCAGACAAGGTCCAGGAATATTGCCAGTTTGGTCATAAACTCCTACTCTCACTTCTGAGGATTTCTGTGGGAGCTTACCTTGATTGTCTGATCTCACTTTTCTTCAGCTTCACTCAGGCAATGTCTGCAGAGGGAATGTGGAGATCTGAAGCTGGAGATCTGTAAGGAGCATGGAGAAGGTGAGCCAAGAGTAGCCACCAACTTTGCTATCTAGCCCACAGCAGGAGGCAATCTGGAAGGCCCAAAGGTACCTTCATGATGTCACAAAGAAACCCTGGAAGGTGACTTGGTTGTGTACAGGATAGGCAAGTAAAAAAGTGACCCCTCAAAAGATGTATTGAACAACAATCCCTTGTTCTCTCCCTAGAAATATAAGACCACCCACAGAGAAAGAGAAGTCATCATTTTCATTAACCAGAGGGCTAGTTTAGTCTCTGCTGTTCAAATTGGATGACAATTTCTCCTGCACCCTAAATTACAGAGAGGATGTAACTTCTGGATTAACTGGGTTTTGACAACCCCACCCCATTGCTCACCCCTTCCCTCCTGGCAAGGATGACAGCAACAAGCACCACCCAACTGCTGCATTAAGGGTTATCCGATACAGGGAGCTTTGGTGGCTGTGTGAACGTGGTTTCTCTGGTATGAGAGAAGAGGCCCATTTAGATTCAAGCCAGAGTCAACATGACTCATTGGCTCATACATCCTTCACTGCAGGGCTCAGGAGGTCACTGCAGGTTCAAGTCTCACACTGGGATTTGGAATGGTACTTCACACTGTGGGGAAGGGAGGGGAGATGCTGAGCTCCTGGAGGTGCTTCCTACTGCAGGAGAGAGATTTTAATCTGAGATCCCTCCTGGCAACTCTTCCAAAATGAATTAATTACACCAGGGCAAATACATCCCTGGTGGGGGCTCTTTATCTTCAACGTGTCTGTCATAGGGCTGATTCTGTTGTTATTTTGGAGGAGTACTGTGTGCTATTTCTTGGTTTTTGTTGTTGTTGGTTTGGGGTTCTTTATTATTTTTTGGCTTTTTTGGGTGACCTGGTCTTCTGGCTCATGTCCACTCTGGCAGCCAAACAGGTTCCAGCAGCCAAAGGTGTGTGTGTTTGCATGAGCCCTCGCAGAGTTGCTGCACAAGTTTCTGGCCTTGCTAAATCACGACTTTGTTGCTTTGCAGACCTCTTTCTTTCACCTTCCTCCTAGGACTGGAGGAGTGGGGAAAGGGGTATACAGACCATCTGTCTCTGCATTTCCCAGCCATGCAAACCCCTAACACAGAGTAGGTGATTGGAGAGCTATACCTGTGCCCCCTTGCCTGCAACTCTGGCTCTTTGCTGCTTTTCCATCACCAGTCCTGATTTTAACACTGCTCCCTCTTTCCAAAGAAATGCATGAAGGTGCAGCAGCTCTGGGGCAGCTGTTCACAAACAGCTACAGGCTCAGCAGGGGACAAGGGCTCATCAGGTAGACCCTTCCCTGCTGTTATTTCAAAGGTCTTGCTGAAGCTTGGTTACATGGTCTTTTGCAGAGTGATGACAGCTGAGAAAAGCACAGAAAAGATGGAGAATTTTCTCATCAAGTTCTGATGGTTTAAGCTCCTTTTTCTTGATGAAGCAGAAGGAAGCATTCATCCCTCTAGATCAGCTAGTCTGGCAGTGAAATACAGTCAGCTCGGGGTGAAACCCAGGACTGTTTACAAGGAAGGGATGAAAGTCCTCATTTCTGAGCAAAAGGGGTGACAAATTGAGTGGTGAAGGTGAATGTCAGTGTTGTCTTATCACAGCTGGAATACCTCCAGCTTTGGGAAAGGGGTCTCCATGGAGTTAATTCCAAAAGGTTTGCAGCACCTGGTCTTAGAGCATCATCTAAAAATGAGAAAAAAGTGGAAGCTGTCAGAATCTCTATTTGTAGAAATATGCTGAAATATGAGACAATTTTCCTTACAGGCACAACATCTGAGTGTTGAGTAACCAGTAAAAAGTATCCAAACCTCAGCTCCTGCTGCTTCTCCCTCCCAAGTGGCCCTTTAATCTATCCTCTCAAAATGAGTCTCAGAGAGGTTCTTCCATGACCATTTTGAATTTTTTTATGTACTCTTTTTCAAGCAAACAGGAGTTACCATGCACTCCATTTGTCAGTCACCCACTAATAATATTGAATCTATGCACTGATCAAAATTGACAGAGGGTGGAAAGAAGTATTGTGTTCCTACTATTATTGGGAAAATAGGCAACTTGGGTAGAGGGAAAAGAAACCTTCTGAAGGGAAAAATTACAGCGGGGAAAACATTATTTTTAAACACCAGAAACTCCAGCCAAATAACATTATGCCTCGGAATCCATGCTCAGTCATTTCTGGTCTTCAAGGGACTGATAGTTTCTGAAGCAGTTTCACAGCAGATTTATCTGGCTGCTGCCTGACTCTCTGTCTTCATTTTCCTCTTAATCATTGTTGCAGGACCATGGGAACAGAAATAGTTCAAGGGAACAACCCAAGGGACTACCACTTTGGGACAGATCTCATGGTAACTGGACCGCCAGTTCATTTCAGAGGGCAACAGAGAGAGTCAAAGCCATCCTTTGAATGACAAGGACTAAAGATGGGTCAAGTCAAGTTTGCATTGTTTGTCAGTGCCCACAGATGATTTTTTGTCTCCCTTTTAAGCCATTACAGCTGAGACCAGAGGTGAAATGTGATGGTGTTAGCGCAATAAGACCCATTGGCAGGATTTTGCCAGACCTGTTTTCCTGTCTGATTTGCCACAGGATGCACGAAGGGGATCTTCAGCGAGACTTGCTCTGATAGAGTTAATGTATTTTGCAAGGAAAGCTGCCATCTCTCAAGGTCGTTTTATCTCTTAGTTTTATGAATTCTAGGAAAGCATAGACTCTTTCCAAGTAAGTTGCTGCTTTATCCAAGTGATGGTGTTACAGAAATTGTTGTATAGGATCCAGGTCTTTCCAGGGTATAGTGAGTATATGTGGTGTTTAGATTTAGGCTGTATGCTGCCAAGCTACTGACTCCCTTTCTTCTTCCTTTTTTCCTTATCCCACCCTCTCTGCCCTAAATCAAAAGCCTAAGAAAAATAAATAAGAATAATAAATAAACAGATGAAAGTGGAAGCATTCCCAAACCTGTTATCATGGAGGCAGTTTCTGTCCAGACCATGCTAGTTTCACAGCAAGCCTTGGAATTGTCAATTTTCATTACTTCCCAGTGTTGAGTGCGGGAGGAGAGAATTTCAATCTCTGCTTTCCAGAATCAAGCCCTCTGTTTAATGCAGTAGGGAAAGTTGAGATGAAATATAGGTCTCATGGGACTTTTCCTGTGTGAAAGCTTATTACAGCTGTAACAAAACCTTCTAATCGGAACAGATTCTGTTACATGCATGATATTCTGGTCTTGGGCAGGGTGGGGCGATATGAGAAAAAGATGACAAAAAGCTTTAAAAGCAATTAAATGACAACTGCATCCATTCCCTGCCTCCTCCTCACTGCTTTTATCTGCTGTTTACATTGAACATTTTCTTTTCTGCATTTTCTGGGGATCATGTAATATTTGTAGGAGTTTTGCTGGGTCAGGTTGAATGATATTTTGCATTTACAAACTTGGAATCACCTGCCCGAATGGAAAACTGTTTAGTGGTGTTTGAAATACAGACTCCATATTACCATAGCAAGAGAGCCTAATGGGCTATCTAAACACAATATTCAGTTACAGTTGAAGACAAGGATCTACTTAAAATGTGTCATGATGTCCAATATAATAATAAAATTGTAGATAGAATAAACCCAGAGGCACAATTCCTGCCCAAAGCAGTGTCTCTGGGCCTATGCTGGTGATATAAATGGCTTCACTAAGCAATTCAGAAAAAAATTAGTGCCAGCCTCTAATGTAGACATATCCAAGTTGTTCTCTTCTAGTTTGCTTCATGAATTATATTGGCTATAAAAGAGACACAGAGAAATTGTGAGGGGAAAAATAAAAAGATGTAGGAAGATGAGGTACCTGCATTGTACTACCTCAGTTTCTTGTTCCTTGTGATGGTCTAAAATAACAAATTCATCTCACCAATCCCTTTGGGCATTTTGGGCATGCTATGGGGGTTCTGCAGCAGGGTGGTTGGCAGATCAGAAATAACATCTCTTCAGCTAGGAAAGCATGGAAATGAACTGTATCATGCAGAGGCTCATTTTAAGACTTGAGAAAAGAGCGGTGAGACAGACCTTTGGGTTTTGTATACCTCCTTGACCATGATTTGCTGGAGAAGGCTGGACATACTTTTGCTTGATAGTGGTGAAATATCTACATTTACCTGGGACAAACACACTGCAGTGCTCAACACCAGTGATGTTAAACTGTGCTGAACTGTAGGCAGATGAGGAGCAATGAAAAGATGCTTCTGGCCTCTTAAGATTTGGATTCCCACCAGGCTCTACTCCTTTGTCTGTTGTAAGGTCTTCTGAGTATGGATCATCTCTTGTTTTGTATGTCTATTAGTTGGCATGACTTGAGAAAAGACTAGGAAGCTCCCTCTCCAAGGGCTACTGTGATACTACTAAAATAAAAGCAGCAAGTGCCCTGGTGTTCTGAGGCAATCCTGAAATGATGATGATGATCCAGGAAAGAGATCAAAAATCATCTGATCTTCTCTGCTATTCATGGGAAACACTGTCTGTGCACTGGGGTTCGAAGGAAGCAATCTCATTTTCCTTCATCTCTCTCATGGATAGGTCCTCTTTTTCTCCCTTCTCCTTCCCCCTAAGAAATACAGGGACAGTAAAATTATAAAGCAGCCTTTAAAGGTGCTTCATGCTGCGAAATGCAACTCAGACAATGAATGTTTCCAGCCCAGTCAGAGCAGTCTCTGAGGGATATTTTTACCTCCACAGTGCCAGAGATTAACTGTACATTTGTCTTAATGGTATCACCCTTAGTGTTAATGGAAGATATGTGTGTAAATCCCTGACCATCCCAATGAGAATATACACTGAATGATCACAATAAATCAAAGTAAATGGAAGACCCCTGCAGAACAAATTCATCTCTAGAGGCTTTTAGGAACCTTGTACCGAGCAAGCACAGCATGAACAAACACAGTAGATCATGTCACCTGCTTTATGATTTCAAAATACTCATAATGATGATACTTCCAGTTCAAACACAGCAATTTACTCTTTTGAAATGATTTGCAAAGGAAAAACACCACTGGATTTGGTAATGTTGGGATCTCTATAGTACTTGGAGAAATGGACTCAGTGGTTCTTTCCAGTGTAGTTTCATCTCAAAAATGAGAATAAAATTCTGAAAAAAAGTGATGACTACGGAAAAGGGAAAATACATTTATTTTCAACTGCTTAGACCACTTTGGACTGATGAAATTTTGTGAAAATGGGTCAGTTTTAAACACAGCAGCTATTAAATTCTCAGCAACAATTCCAATTCCCCTTTCCAAGAAATATGGGTAAGAGAGACATAGAAGAATAAAGAGACATAATGTTCTTCTGTGTGTGAAATAGAAACAAATATCACACAGTATAATATATTAGTCTTTTGTGCTTCACTTAGGCGCTGTGGAAATGAAAGACAGACAAATCATTGTCCTTTTATAATTTGCAGATTTTTTTTTTAGGTGAGGAACAATAACTTAAAAGGCACTGATGAAAACAAGGATGAGTATAAGACAAGAATGAAGTTTTCTTCTTCAAAAAGAGTCTGCAACTATCCATATGCAGAGACAACCTAGAATTATATTTCAGACTTCATCAGCAATTCTGTGTTTGTAGAAAAATGCATTAATTACCATTTCCTGTATTTCCAAAGTAGAACTGCCCGAGCAGAAAAATGAGAACAGAGAAGGTGATGATTAATTTTGATGATTTTCATTGTGAAATAGAGCAAAATGCAGAAGGGACTACAGAGAATATTATTAACTAAAAAGTAGGAATATTGGTACTTAGGTTGTTTGATGAGGGCACAGAAAATGTCCTTTTATGAAAAAACTACTCTGAAGTCTTCCTTCATTCTGGGTGTTCTCTTCAGTCTTGCTATATCACTTACCTTTGAGGATTGCTGTGCCTTATAGGTGACAAAGTCAATGCCAATCAATATCTTTTCCCTGTTGGGTGGAAGCACTCTTAAAAATCACCTCATTATGAAGTATGAAAAAAATCCACCTCTCAATGTCTCCATTGCAGGTGTCTTTAATCTCATATATCAGATATAGCACAGATTACTAGGGATTCAGGAAATCACCACTCAAGTACCTGGTCATTTTAGGAATATAACATTTCTATGTTGAATAAGTCTCATCTGGAAGAATACGTTAGGAAACAGAAGTATGTGAAAGGCAACAAAGAAAACTCAGGATATAACCTGCTATACAGATTCTTTTCCAACTCTAGATGTGGATTAGAGATTTGCAGGTTGATGAAGGTGAATGCTTTCCTCCCAAACATTTACTTTCCCAGTATGCACACTTTCTTTCGAAGCCTTTTGCTTTGATGGATGGGAAGAGGACTTAGAAAAAAATTCTCTAGTTCCATATTTAGTTTTTTTTTCTTCAGCTGTCTTGCAATGTAACTCCAAATTTAATTCTTTGGCTGCTAACTGCTCTTAGAAAGATTGTGGGCATTTTCCACGCCTGAAGTTTTTCCATTCTTGTTTCTTTGAGAACTTCTATGGGTTTTGTACATTTAAATCCCTCCTGTTTTGTGTAGAAACTGTTCATGCATTTCCCTATTTACCTAGATAGATCTCGGCCACCAAGTGGTCCATGACTCTCTGATTCATGAGAAAATGTAAAGTTGCTATCAAGAGCAAGAGGAAACACTTTTGCACTTTTAAACAATACTCCCTGGGTTATATCACTGCAGAAGTGGAACAAGCCAATGAGTTAAGATCCACATCTTAAACACACACGTGTTGCAAACTTAAAATTTGACCCACTATTCTGAGTTACATAGAAGTATCTGGAACTCAAAATATTTTGATATTTTGTAGTTGTTTCCATCCTCTTTCTCTATTCTCTGAGAGAAACCAAGACTGAAAGTTCAAGAGCCAACAGCCAGAAAGGGCAGTTCTTGGCCCAAGAGACAATCAGGAAGCACTGAATTTGTAGAGACTAATTAAATTTCCAACCGTTTCTGCAGTGATGAGAGGATCACATAAGTCAGCTGGGAATTCGATGGAGGCCTGCATCTAAACAGAAGAGGTTGTGCTGAAAATTTAGCTAGGCAAGTGCTGTTCATGCCTGTCCATTGACTCCAATGGTTTTGAACTTAAGAAAATGAACTTACACAAAGCTTTTTTCTGAAAACCCCACGACTGTGAGGACTTAGCTGGGGGAGTAAACAAATGGGGTTTATTGTTTCCCTAGGAGGAGCGCATACAGCTAAAAGGCAGCTCTCCCATGCTGCCTCCCCCTTTGGGCTGGCAGCCCCACCTGTTAGCAGGCAGGAGAAATCAGAGAGATGAACAGCCCAGCGGTATTTTTACAGGATGAGCCCAGCAGGTCAGCTGCAGGCTGCTGAAACCCAATATCGAGTTGTGGCTGCAGACAGGCACGGTGTGAGCCTTGGGGGAGGAGGGTGCTGAGGGATGTGTGGAGGGAAAGCAGGGCAGTCCCAAAGGAGGCAGAATTTTGCTTGGGAGACTTCTGTTTCCCTTTGGTGCCCCTGAAACTGAATAGTGGGGATTGTTGATGAAATGTGGTAGCTAGGGCTGGTTGCAGGAGAAGGATAAGAAGAAGTGGTGGGGCAGGGACCGGGGCAGAAGGAGCAGCATTCACAGGAACAAAGAGCACATGTGTGCACAGGCACTGTGTGCCCAGTCCCCAGGGGAAGGGGGTCACTCAGAGGTATCTATTTCATTCATTCACCTCCTCTCTCTCCTTTTGTGCACAGTAAACAGAAAACCATTGCACTTCAGCCTTCCCCCTTCCCAGCCCTCCTGGTATCGCCAGCACTGGACCAGCACGTTAATCCAGAGAAACTTATTGTCCGTCCATGACAGTTTCCCCCATGCCTCTCATGCAGTCAGAAACTTGCTGCTGAAGGGGCTGCTGGGGGAATAAACACCTGCAAGGAGCCACAGCTGTGGCGTGAGCTGCTCTCCTAATGCTCTGTTTAGGATTACAGCACTCCAGAGTATCACATTACCCCAGTGGCTGCACTGAAACCTGGTATTAATTCACATTAGCAAGGATCAGATTTAGCATGTTGGGAGGGGGAGGACTGTTATTATTGTTTCTAAAACTGCTGGAGCAAACTCCTAGGATTGGTCTTTCATTAATACTGGCAATGGCCAAAGAAGCTTCTTTGTTCCTCCACACCCCTGGCCAATCACCCTGTCTCCTCTTGCATGAATGCCTTTAACCACAGCTGCTTGTTTCCACTATGGGGTTACATGCTTATTTTTATTTTCGGTGCACCAAAGTTAGTAACTTTCAAAGCAAATTTCTGGATTTCGTGGAATTTCTTTGGACTGTAGAGGTCTTCCAATACTAGGAAGAGAGTTACAGTGGTGTGGGGTCACCTCTTGTCCATGCCCATGATAGATTATCCAAAGATTAGAAGAAGGGAAAGATGGTCTAAGCAGTAAGAACAGTGAAACTGGGATAGATTTGTGCAAAGAGGGCATGGAGTCTTCATTACCAGGTAGTTTTGAGCATATGTGTTTGGTTGATCTGATTTTGACTTTGAGTGGGGACATTCCACATGCCCTTCAATGTGTCTTTCAACCTGCTTTTTTGATGCAACCATTATAAGGGTGTGGTGGAGTTACTCTTGTCCCTTGCTTTCCCTACCCACACTATCCTTCCTTTACTGAGTGTTGCTGAGGCTGTTTCTATCTGAGGAGTGTAGGCATTCCCCGGGCTTATGGGTGGCACCTAGAGTGCTGTGTTTAGTTGTTCCTGGAAGACCTCATGATATAATCCCAGTGTTTTTCTGAACCAAGAGGTATTTCACATATGTATAATTGACCCCTGATTTCAGATGTTGCTTCTTGAATCCAAGGGAACATAATCATCAGTAGCAATAATCACTGTTCAGTGCAGATAGGGTTAAATATCACTGGAATGCCCATAGAGAGCCTTGGAACAGATATGAAAAACGGAGTGAAAAAATATTGCACCTGTAGCCTTCCTTCAGAGGCTAAAAATCCCAACCATGTTTGTTAATTTTATTTACAGTTTCAGAGTTATCTTGAAATGTCATTATCATTGGCCGTACTACCAAATTCAGAAAAGTACCAATGTATAGCTAGGGAGGGGTGGATCCAAACAATAAGGGCAGAGATGGGACATGTGCTGTACACAGTGCCAGGAGTGAAGAACGAGGACTAGCACATCATCTACTGACTACTGTGTGACATTTCTTTGTGTAGAGCACAGAATAGTTCTGGCATTTCTTAGAGTCTCAGCCTTCTGCAGAGAAATCTTCTACAGATCATCCAGATTTGTAAAGCCAGAAGAGGACATCTGAATGTCAGGTTTCACCTCCTGTACAAACACAGGGCTTCAAAATTCAGTTTATTACATATCTATTGAATATTTTGTTCCAGAAAAACAGCCAGGAGATGGAAATCAAGTGCTTTGTGTGGTGCTTTATTCCAATAAGCTGGGGAGTTCTGATTCCGTTCCCCTGCTGCCCCAGTGTGATCCCATGCCATCCCGATGGGAACGGTATGCACTGCAAGGATAGTCCATCTTCAGATATCTTACTGGCACCTCAAGATCAACACCCTGTAAGACTGAACATCCATCTCATATATACCACAGTGTCCCTCTCAGATAGCAAACTTAGTAGGCATCTTAGTCATCAATGGGTTTGAGGTCATGTTTAGTGAGTTACAGTGCTGGCCTGCCAGACTCTGGTCCCTCCTGGTATCAGTAAATTAGCTGCTCCTCTGTGTTAGGGCAACTATTGTGGCCAGTCTAGATATAGCTCTTGATTTTTATTCCTCTGCTAGGTCTCCTGAGCCATACATGTCTCCTGCTGCTGCTGTGTTTTCAGGATTATTGCTTTCTCCTGTGCTCTGACACCCAAGTTTATTACAGTTAATTTTGTTTCCCCTGGAGGAAAAAGAAACAGGAAAAAGAAAATCCTGTCTTCAATGCACACATGTTTTTCTGAAGGCTTTCAGCATTACTGCACTGTTGTGTAAGTTGAAGGCAAGGCTCTGCTGAACAGGTTTATCTCTTCAGCGTGTTATCACTCTCTGGACAACATGACTTCATACAGGGTGGAATTAATGGGCTTGTGATGGAGTCACAATGCAGCTTCTCAAAGGCCAGTCTGGCTGGGAAACTCCAGGTATTTCTGAGAAACCCTTGAAGTAATTAGGTGACTCCAGGAAAATCCAAGGAGCTAGGGAACTCTGTTGGTGTGTTCTTCTAACCTGTGTTTGGATACATCCAAAAATTTGTGCCTACATCTTGTCTCTGCAGATCTAGGAGTCAGAGTATAACAAGAGTTTGGACGGCAAGAATGAAGCAACACAGGAGACTTAGTCACTAGTGGGGACTATTTTCTTTCAGCCAACATCAAACAGAACAGGGTATTCAGCTGTCCTGCCTGTGGATCTCGATGTGTTTATGAGAACAGAAAATATCCCCATGGCAGGTGGGGAGGTTCCGCAGAGAGCGCTGAAGGAGCTTTTCTGACCAGACATAACCACAGCTCCAGTTACTCCTGATCATTTAGGATCATTTGGCATTTTCTGCAAGAAGAGATGTCCAACGTCTGTTAGACCAGTTACTTTGCTTCTTGTTAGATCAGTTACTTTGCTTCCGCTTGGATTTTCTGCTTTCACTTTCAGCTGCAGGCATGCTTCTATTGTTTTTCCTTTCCTGAGCTTTTGCAAACACTGTGCTGTGAAATAGCTACTTCAACTCGTCTCTACATTTCATCAGGTAGCAAATATCTCTGCAATACAGGTCTTGGCTGAATTTTCTCAGAATGAAAGGTGTTGATGCATTGCCTCACACAGAGAAATACTAACAAACCAAACAAAAAGAAACTTTTCTAAAGACAGTGCAGAAAATAAGCTTCTGTAGAAAAGGTGAGAATCATCTAAAAATGAAAAACTGTCAAAATAAAATAAATTTGTTATTTTCATCAGAACATACACAATTGAGTAAGTTGCCTGTCATTACGGCATAGAAAATCCAACATCTGTATAAGTGATGAAATTTCATAACCTCCCCTGTATAACCTTACTTGATTTTGACACTTGTGACTTATGACAGGTTTAGAGGTCAACCCTGAAGCGTGAGTATTGTTTCAATCATGCTGCTCCCTCTCATGAATTACGTTAGCAAGGGCTTGGTCACAGTTATCTGTGCAAAGAAATATTGTAGTAGAAGTCGTAGCATGGTAGGATAGTTACTGTGGTGATATAGTTAAAATGCCTGGGAGAGAGATTTTCATTGTTGAAAAGTCTACATAATAAAGTTTAATGTAGTCCATGGGACACGTTTTTTCCTTAGGATTTATGAGTGGAGCTTGGTGAGTGCTACGTATTTTGGTCTGATCACCAAAATGGAAAATCAGAGAGGAAGAAAAGGCTCAACCAACACGATAATCTTTTGAGGTTTTGGATGAAAGGAAAAGGTTGATTTTGGAACTAAATGAAATGTTTTATTGGGCTGAAATTGAAAGGCTTTTACACTTATTAGTTACTTAGATAATTTAGAAACCTTTTTCCTCCTTGTGTCTAAGTGCAATGCCTATTTTTAATTGAAAAATTTATTTTGAAAATACCTGAGAGATTTTGAAAGATGTCAACACTGATATATTCTTTGGCCAAAAATATTCACCACACTCTGCTCAGTTTGGTGATCTCTTTTAGTCCTAGTCTAACAACAGCTTTTGGCACACTAACTATTATTATTATTAATAATAACCATAATATCATCACCCAGCTGTGCTTAGAAGGCTTGGGCACCAGTCCCAGATCTGCTATGACAAATCTTTTCAGCTCTCTGGGCTTCTGTTTCACCTCCCACTCTTTGGCTCTCTTATCTAGTCAGATTTAAAGTCACAGGGTCAGGAACTCTCATATATGGAGACTCTTATGTACACACCAATGCTTGTGCTACTGCTCCTGCTACAATGGCATGAATGGTGGATTTTCTGCTCCATCCTCCCCTATCTATCAGCCCACTACAGAGATTTCTGAAGTGTCTCAGCCTCCTAAGACAGCTAACTCCATGAGAGTAGGGAAAAGGAGGGAACAAAACCAATAAGGAAATTATTTTTATTTGCATTCCCTATGCAGAGCCTGAGTGGTTAGTCTGGGGAGTGGGTGAAACTGAACTGTGACTATAAGTATTGCAGCCACTCTTTGCTCAGCTGTGATTAACTCCTGTGTGAAGCAGAGTACTGTACACCCAAAATACTGTTTGCTTGGAAGACCACCAAGGATCTGAGGAGTGTGAAGGTAAATATAAAATAAAACTGAGAGAAAGGGAGTGAAAACTTGGCTTTCGGGGTTTTTTAACCAGGATTCCTGTTTTGAGAGGCCTCATTCCATGTCAGAGTGTTACCAGATAGAGGGGGTACCAAATGTACCTTTTCCTCCCTGCATCTGTAACTATGTTCCTATCTAGAGAGTAGGTTGGGAAATTAGATGTATTGGAGAAGGAATCAGCAGCAAACAAGACACAGAGCATTGAGCCAGTTTGAAAGCTAGCACTTGCAGAGGTGCTGGGGCAAAATCAACACCCTCTGGAGGCAAAACTGTGAAAAAAATTCTCAGAAAGGACTCAGAGAACTTATCTCACATTGTTTAATTTTCTTCTGTATCTGGGCCACCAGGGCTTTATGTATGTGTTTAGTAGTAAATCCATTAGAATAGCATCAGAGATACCTGAATGTCTCATTGCCTTGCATGACTGCTTGGCAACGGGATTGTTAAACCTGCTGCATAACACACTTTGGAGGAAGAACCTGCAAATAGCTTGTGCAGAGTAGGAGAGTCTGGGCTTGACAGCAGGCAGTAGGGACGACCTGCTCTGTATTTCAGGTCTTTTTTTCTTGATTGTGCTTCCCAGAAAACAGGATTAAAACCTTAGGGGTTTTACTGCCAAACCACATGGAGTGTCAATTTTTATGATTTCTGTGACTAGATAGTGGTGCACCTGCCAAACAAGCATAGCCTCACTGCTGCCCTCTCCATCCCACATTCTGCAGACCCAAGACCTGGTTATCCACACTTCCATGGGTGACAGCATTGCTAAATGCCATTCCCAGCACATCAGGGAAACACCTTGTGAGAGGAAGAGCAGCTGCTGGTGGCTCTGTTGATAGTGATGTGTAAACTGAGTCAGAAGCTGTTTCTAGCATAGGGCTGCTTTCAGAAAGGCTGTTTTTTTCAGAATAGGGTCAGATTTCAGAATTTGGCCCTGACAAAGAGGTGCAAACTGAGTCTTGGTTAAAGCTCCCTCATCCATACTAAAGACCAGATCTAAATCCTTTGTGTCAGAGGATGGCTGTTTCTTGTTGAAAAATTTCTCCTGGGACAAGTCACCAGGCTTGGCACCAAAAGGGTGATTTTTGAGCCTTAGAAATCTCTTTTGTGGGTTTTGTGCTAATAGTGACTGAAACTTGCTACTGGTTCATTTCAGCTATATCCACCGAACCGTAACTCACTTCTGCACACAAGTTCAGCAGGAACATTCCCAAAACCCCCGTAGAAGAAATTTACGGTTGCTCAACGCTCTGTTACTGGCGGCCACAACTGTGTGTGCTCCACATGTCTTTGTAATCACTTAATGACTCATTTCCTTAATCTCTCATTTCCTATAGCCTTATTACAAGCAATTCATAAACCCAGATCCATAGCCGTTCTCTGGCTGTAGTCAGGAAGCACTGAACTGACTGCATCTGGTTGGTTGGCTGGAGTACCCCTCTCTATTCCCCTCTGAAACTTTCCACTGGACCCTGTCTTTTGCTGCAGTGACACCTACTGATGAGGTAAGAGTGTATTAACTACACGGTCCCTTGTTGCCAAATGCAGCCAGCAACCACTTCCTGGTACTAACCAGACGTTTCTGCTCTTTTGGAGCAAATTTCACACTACACTGGAAGAAGTTTTGCACGGTCTTAACTGTAACACACCAGTGGCCAGCAGACCTGAACAGAGATCACTGCAGCAGGAGGAAATGGCACTTTGTGTCCAGGCTTCTCATTCAGCCATCAACCAACTATGGCCTTGGGAAGCAAACGTTGCAAGGTAGCATCCCTGGGGATGCTCTATGGCACTGAGGAAGCAGCCAAACAGCCAGCATGCCTTTGCTTTCCATTGTAGATCCTTTTATTTTTCTGGAGAAATAACTACTGCCAGGAAGTTGTAACCCTGGTACCTCCTCAAAACACCCCATGGTGACTGGGAGAAGGGGAGTGAAAGCCTGAGCCCCATTGTTTGGTGCTGCCAGGCCAAGGGTTTCTCTTTCAGTGAAAAGTGCTTCCCTTTCAAACCTCAGTCTTTTCCCTACACAATTATTTGGAAAAATTTCAGCTTCAGTTAAAACACTATAAAAACCAATCTGCAGTACCTCAAGAAGAGAAGAAATGGGATTAGTACTCCAGAAGGGCAAGAAGAGAGTCAAGGAACAGGTGAAGGAAATAAGAACGCTTTCTCACTGGAGACCTTGGCTTTAACCCAGTTTGCCATGAGTGTTATCTGTTCTCTAGTATACCTAAACATTGATTTATGTGGGAGACAGCATGATAAAGGAATGAGCATAAGATAGGATTAGATAGGATGGGATAAGTTAGGAATTGTCAAAACATTCTTCAACCTCCCCCTCTGCTTTGAGATCCTGTCTGGCTGGCACTGCAGGTTAACACCTTAAATCTGAGGCCAGCAACCCAGAGCCAATGGACAAGCTTTGTGAAACAGTGTTGTAAATCCATGATCTCTAAGTCTGTCTGTGAAGGAAAGGTCTTCAATAACTGCACAGAAGTTTTGGGACATAACAGGTCTGCACAAGAGGAGGAGTACCAAAGAAGTTCTCTCTCACACTGGAAAACCTGGCTATGTTTTAGCCATTGTTTTGTAGGATTGCAGTGCCTGAACATTAATTCCCCTGGTCATTTTGATGCAGAAGCAATGCATCTTCACCATCCATCTTCCACTTCACCATCACCTCAGCACAAATGGGGCAAACACACTAAGAAGCTAAATGACCTAACCAATATATAAAAGAGGAGCTTCCTCAGATGTAACAAAGTAAAGCAGAATCTACCTACAGCCTGCAATAAGGCTTTTGTCAAAAGGTGCTCTGAATAGAAAGGACCTCAGGTACATGTTATTAACTACTGCCTGCATTATGTCAGGTACTATATGTTGTACTACCACCTTCTGAATGGATTCTACTCACCTCTGTTGCCCACTTTTCATGTAAATTCGAGGTCTTCAGGGCAAGAATCTGAAATCTCAGAAATTTCATTTCTGTGATTTCTTCTGTAGGACCCTCCAGAAAAGAGGCCCTACCTTGAAAACCTGAGACTTTCTGTAGCAGGTGCTACAAAAAGAGAGAAATTGTAAATACAAATCCACTTATCTTTGATGAAGCTCCATGGTGAGATGATTGGGGTCAGCAGTTTGAAGACATCTTCAGCTTTTAAAGAAATTCTGTCATTTCTGATGGGGACATGAACAAGGGGCACAAAACCACAGGGTTTCCATAGAGCCCACAAACATAAACAGTAAGATCCTTCATGGATACCAAGTAAATCACATCTGATGGAGTTCAGGGGAAGAGAGAAATGTCATGGTGGTGCAGACAGATAGACAGACAGATAGCAGAGTGGCTTTGTAGTGTCTAATTTGTTAGAATAATGCAACAAGACAGATCACATAACATGAAAATCTTATCTAACTACCCCTGTACAGAACCTGACCTGGTGCTACAAAGAGCTCCAGTGTTGTCAGCTGAGAAACCACAGTATTTGCACTGAGATCTCACAGTCCCCCAGCACAAGAAGCCATGGCATTGCAGCAGATTATCTGTGATTTCCAGTTTTTGCAGGCGCAAGAGGTCAGTGCCACAGCGCCTGCAGGGAATGTGACTTTTCAGCTGCCTTGCTCCCCCCAGTAAACTTTGACCTTTGCACAATCTAATATCAAAGAACCAATTATCCTCAACACTCATATATTTTCCTCCATAGACTCAATGCCACATGGTTGCCGAGGGCAAGGCATCATGCTAATCAAGGCAATAATTCAAGGGAAAGCAGTGGGGGGCTGTCATGACCAAGAGCCTGGGGTTCCACTTCTGCCTCTCAGCCACAAATATGGATTCAGTCATGCCTGCTTGTTCCCTCCCTCCCTCTCCCCCAAGTCTGTGCCATGATCCTGTCCTGGTGTAAGTTATATAAAGAAATCAAAGGAGATACACCAGTGTATTCCAGTATCTCTTGTCATACTCAAGTTTCCCTGTCACCTATAGGTCTCCTCTTAAAAGAGGTACTGTTATCCAGTGCTTATTTATCTTTTCATTCCTCAACACCCAGAATTAGCTCTCCTCTGTCCATGTGCCTGCAGCAACTGGAGCCATTGGAAAAGTGATGCTAGGAATGTATCATTGCCTTGGTGGGATGGGGAAGAAAAGAGGAGGCTGCAGTCCCCATGACAGACCTATTCCAATATCCCACTGCTCACTCAGTGTCCACAACCTCCTTTGACCTCACCTGCCACCACTGCATACTGTGAGCTCACAGCATCAGGATCAATGAACAATCAAAGACCCATCCAGGAAAGGGTCTTGCTTCCAACAGCAGGCATATGGAGCTGCCTATAATTTTCCCACCCAAAGGTGTTAATGTGCAAGAAAATGCATTAAATATCACAAAGTGCTGACAACTTGGCTCAGTGTGACCAACAAAATCCTGAAGCTAAGGAATGAACACATTTCCCAGTTGTGTTGAGTATTATCCCCAGCCCAGGATGTCAATATAGATAAATATATCTCAGGGTATATCTGAGCCCACAGGTCAGAAATTCAGTTTCAATTGCATAAAAACACTGACTTTCCCAGGTTAATGTGGTATCACAACGAGGCCTCAGATAGAGTAAGATAAGGAGAACTCACCTGGTTCTAGGGGAGAGATGTTTTACAGATATTTTATATGTTTTAATAGTGTTGTTGACTGTTATGTCACTAAGTCTCAATGTCTTTTAAAGTGGAAAGTGTGGAGTGCTGAGTGAGTGTGCTGGAAATTCATTCATCCCATGGAGACTGATGGAGTTAGTTCTGACTAGCACAAACCTAGTGGGGGGATGGAGAAAGAAGATAAACACATAGAAGAAATAGAAGTTTATAGCCTTCTGCACAGTTAAGCCTGACAGATAGGATTGTGCTCCAGCAGAGTTTGTTTTCCTGTAGTTGTTTTAGATTTCTTTATTGCAAGCTAAACACATCTACAATGGGCCTGCAAGCTTCACATCCCACTTGTACTGCATGGAGGTGATGGCTGCACCTTAAAAGATTATTCTGTGGCACACTCAGGATTATTCCGTGGCACATCCTGGGATATAAATCACTGAAATTTAAGTTTAATCACTATGGGCAATCAGTGGAATTGACTCCACTGGAACAGTGGAAAGTGTTCAGTTCAGACTGCAAGGGTAAAAACAGCCAAGGCTGAAAGTACTCGAGGCTTCTGAAGGAAGGAAACCTTGAGGCAGGGATGTTGTTGGCTAATACAAAAACATCGTATTTCAGGAAAAAATACCAAATGCTGAGATTATAAAGCATTCCAACATGTATTGTGAGAAGGCTTTCTCTTTAATAGCAGGATGTAAACGCTTCCTTTCTTTATTTTTGTAAACATAGGAGAAAATTTCAACC
This sequence comes from Toxostoma redivivum, assembly GCA_013397375.1. Classification (NCBI taxonomy): domain Eukaryota; kingdom Metazoa; phylum Chordata; class Aves; order Passeriformes; family Mimidae; genus Toxostoma; species Toxostoma redivivum. The sequence goes on from VXBI01001279.1 coordinate 2,780,024, forward strand.
TGAATAAGTTTGATTTTGAATTAATAAAAAAATCAATAATCCCACTCCCAAAAGGAGCTGCAAAACATGAGAGCAGAATATGAGAGCAGAAATGCAAAACACTACAACTGAAATGTCTGCTTGTCTCCTTCAGCTGAGAGTGCTTCAGGGGCCAATTCTCTCCCAATTATTTTGCCTCCCAAGATCTTGTCTCCTGGCTGGATCAGTCCTTCAGACCATGCAAGAAGGAAAATGCTGCAAAGAGGAGGTGGGTGAGAGGGATGTATTTCTTACTTTTTTTCAGAGGCAACTCCATAAATCTCCACATGTTAAGGTCTTCCATATGCGAATTTTCAGTATCAGCTTGTCACTTCAAGCTGTCTGATGGGAACTATTGGATGGGGCTGCTGTCTTCTCCAGGGCTCGCTCACATCCCACTCAGATGCCAGAAAAGGTTGAAAAAAACGGTGAAAAATGTAAAAGGTGACAGTTCAGAGCATAGATGTTTTCCAGAGTTGCAATCTATTGACCAATTTTCATCAGGATCAGTGGCATGGACTGTATATCAGGACCAGGGAACGTCAACAGAAGAAGGAAAATGATAGTCTGAAAAAATAATTCTCAAGCGACCAAATAATACCTTTCTCAGTTCTCCCAGAACTTCCTGTAGGCCTAGCAGCCACCTTAGGCTTGGAGAGTTCTGACTCATTTCAGAAAAAAGTGTTTTCAAGTTCAGCAGGTGATAGCCTTTGATTTTTTTTCTTTGTCATGGAGAAATATAAATGTATATGGGTTTTTAAACAATTCTTTTCCTACTATTATATTCATTATTGTACTGTGCTCAAGTGTAAAAGTTACAGACGGAGGTAGGAACAGAAGGGGAGAAAAGCAGCATTGAAAACCTGAAGTGAGTTTTGAGATCCACTCAATCCCCAGTAGCATGGGTCTCAGAAAGTTCACAAGTTTGCATCTAAAGCTCAGTTTTGTAGCTGCTTCTGCTCCTTATGGGATGCAAAAAATTGCTAAATCTTGGAGTCTAGAACTGAGCATTAATTCTTTCTGGATCCCAGTCCATAGTTTGGATTCATCTAAGTTCTTGCTGATTAGGAGATGAGTAAGACCACTAGAGGTGCAAATACTTGATTGTTTATAAGCACTGGGCACCACCAAAGAAACATATTTCTTTTTCTCCAAACTTCTGGATTTATGGAAACAGATGTTTAAAATGAATGTTGTAAGACTCATAGACACAGGTTACTTTAGAAATCAAAGTCAGAAGTGGATTAAAACTCAGATATTTTTCAGGAGAACAATTCTTCCATTGGCAAATAATACAACATCTTAAATCCAGCCTCCAGCTTAAAAGGTTCCTAGACAAGAGATTGCTGAGAGGATATGATGGGGAAATGCTACCTTATATGTGATCTTTAAGCTCTCTTTTTACACATACACTATAGGTCATATTACTGAAAGTGTGTCCTGGCAGAGATGGCTGATCTCACATGAAACTTGGAGAAAAGTGGGGACAAAAAGTAAAATATGTCTTCTTTTTTACCATGTAAAGAACCTTGATTCAAACTAGGAGGTAGCCAAGTTGAAACTGGAAAGTTAGGAAAAGCTCTTAACTTCCTTCAAATAGCTGTACATAGGGTTAGGCAAACACCTCAAATGAACATGGCCTTCCTGAGGGTTTTGTTGTCTTGGTACTCCCACGGGAGCATTGCTGTGATATTTGAGAACCTATAGCTGCTGCAACTAAGACCCAGCTGTGAAAGTGATGATATGCAGTAGTGACTAGGAATAGCAGGGAAACAAACTTCAGTGACCCAAAAGCTTCTCATAGTTCTCTAAAAAATTCTTTCTTTGACTACATTAACAGCCAGACTTCCATTTAATACCAATGGGGTGTACTGGGGGTGGCATGTGGCTTGTACCTGGGGATAGATGCATCTTTCAAATAGATTTTTCTGGGGTGATACGGGCTCTTTTGAGCTCTTCTCAGGCTTTGAATTCTGCCAACTATTATCAGTTGGGAATTTAAAAAAACCAACCAGAACAACACTTTCCTTTGCTCCAGTTGGCCTTAGCCCACTAACCAGTTCTACACAGAGTCAAATACAGCTGTCAAGCAGTAATGTGTTTCAGTTTTTTTTCCTCTTCCTGATTATTCCTGGGCTGAAGCTGAACTGATAACCTCAGAGACTGTCTTTTTGGGCTGGCTGCAGACCAAGAATGTAATTTCGCAAAGAAGTGCTGAGGTTTCAGAAGCAAGGTTTCAATGCAATGTGGAATGAAGCTGGGAAGTTTTAAACACTGTCAAGCAACAGTGAATGCCCTTAACAGCTCCTGCCTCTCACTGAATTCCCCACTTTTCTCCTGGACTTCAGAGTACCAATCTGCCTTGTGGAAAACATGGGTTCAGCTCGCTCATTTCCTACTCACTTTTAAAGCTTTCCGGTCCAGAAATTCATTGGACTATGGGGAATAGCAAGTAAAACAGCTTATTTCTTGCATACCAGGACAGATTAGAGGAGCAACTATCCAACACCGTTTCCCTTTGGCAGGAGGGGTGAGACTTCCTTGGGCCAGTGGCACGAAATTTCCAGCTGAGTTGCTCTGATGCTGTCCCTATCAGCCCATAGCTCCTCCTGTTTCCTCTTGAAATCCTTGAGATGGTCCTCAAAATGCCCTATTTTTTTGGCAGGGGACAAAGTTGCAGCAGCAGATAGTCCATGTCTCTCCATCCTCCCTTCCTGGTGTCAAAAGGCACAAGGGAAAAGCTGAACAAGGCAGATTTCCAGCCTAATCAGAGAGGCATGTTCCTGTCTTTGCTGACAGCTTTTCCATCCTCCCAAGCATGGTGTGGCCAAAGTGGGGACTAGGGCTGCTGGAGAGCCAGGTGCTAAAGGCTTTCCATATCCATCTGTCGCATAGCAGAGTGGCTTGCATATGATGCAGATGATGATCTGCTCTCCATTAGTCTGCTCAGTGGATGTGTACAACAGCCTGCCTTGCGTGGTATTGCCACATTTCCAGACAAGTAAAAATGCAGCTAAAACTTTGAAGATTTGTTTATGGCTTGAATTTTTCTTCGGTACATTTGTTCCTCTTCTTGTCTGCATGCAAATGCGTGTCAAGGCAGAAGGGAATGCTTCCTAAAAGAAATTTAAAAGTTTGTGGAATGGTGTCTTCTGTCTTATCTGACAGTAGCTCACCACTCACCAATGGAGAAAACCAGGTCTAGACATCACTGTTTATGTGGGGGTTGAGGGTGAAGGAGAGGGAGAAAAGAGAAAAAAAATGCAATCTTGTTCTTTAAGTGGCTGATTTCCTTCCTCTCAAATACCAAACAAAATTTTAATGATGAAACCTGCTAACAGCTGGGGCTAATTTGGAGGTTATTTTTATGGCAACAGCAGCAAGACAATAAAAGGTCAGTCCCAACTGCAGCTCAGTTCAAGCGTTTATTTCAGCAGACCCTCTAAAATAGTGGTGATCTTCACTCCTCCATCCCTGCTGCATCACCTCTGCCTGCTAGCTGTCTGTCACGGGGATGTGATCACATGCTCCAGCTCTCCTCCAAAGGATGCGGAGGCTGCTGTAGCTCCTTGCTTAGAAAATCACAAGGCAGGGCCAAGGCCTGCAGGGTTCACTTGGGGACTCTCTGGAAATGTCGTCAGTGCTTACATTTATATGTCATTGGATTTTCAAAACTTTTCCGCTTTGCTGTTGGTTGGTCCCTGTCTATCCAGGATCTTCCCTATCTACTGTGGAGAAAGATTGTTGTCCCAGGGTTACTCATGATTCATGGGAGTTTGAGAACTGTTTTCTAGTGCAGGATGCATGGCTCTCTCTGTGTAATAAGACAGAATGCAGCCCACTCCCAGGACTTGGAGGAGGGCTGGACTGCAGGACCTGAGCTTGGGGTGTTGACAAGAATTGGGTTTTTTAGGAAAGCCATTTTTCCAGCCCTGACCCTGGTGTACCCATGTTCCCCAAGGGGCACCCATGGTGAAGCATAGGGTATAGCAGGAGTCCCACCAGCCACCAAGGGAGTCCGTCACCCCGAGGCTCACATTTGACAGGGGGGAAGGAACACGACAGACACAAGCTTAGACTTCTGGCACTGCCTGGAGCTCAAATAACCGCCATAGGCTGTTAAACCAAAGCCACTGGCTCTGGGGAAAGAGGAGGGCACCAGCCGAAGGGCAAAGAAAGCCTCCTTTCACGAGTGAGAACCAGCACCTCTCGTGACGCTGCCATATAAAATCATGCAGCACCTGTTAGATCTTTTCTCGCTCTGCTCTCAAGACGCAGGAACAGCTTGGCTCTATAAAAGCCTCAATGTGTTTGTTTTCATTCAAGAGCTAATCCAAACCCCTCTCTTCCCAAAGGACAGGGAAGGAGGGGCTGGAGGGGGTATTTTTATTTTTTTCTTTCTGCTGGGGAAACAGGTTGGAGCTGTTAAAATAATTGGCAGCAGTAGATTCCTGCAGGTTTTGGCTGCATTTTAAAATAGAGAGGTTTTCTTCTTCTCCTTCTCTCCCCTTGTTTTTTGTCTTCTGATTTAGCCATAAAATTGCCACTTATTACATTAGCAGTTGCAGAAGGCAGGAGTTTTCCTCATTAGAGTGGCTCCTGCTCACAGTCTCTGGTAATATCATTTGGTTGGAAGGACCCTGCCAAAAGGCTATAAAACCATCTGAGGACTCACACAGCAGTTTCAGGAGGTTGCTTTCTTGGTTACTTTGGTAACACAAAAGCAAAGCTTCCCTCTCTGTTCAGGACAGGGAGATAGGTTTAGTTTTGGCTCTATTTCCACCTCCCCTGTCTTGTAAAGGATTTTGCAAACAAGAAGCAGTGGGGGACACGGGAGGACAAGGAAAGGCCCAAGAAAAGCATGTGTCAGGTCCGTCACTGAGTGTTGTGGCTTTCAGGGAAGCCAACTCAGCTGTGTGCATCCCCACCTGCATCCTCCTGAAAACCCTTAAGGGCCAGCAGCAACACACCTTTCCCAGTTCTTAGAGCACACATGTTGCATACAGATACGCACCTAAGGCAGCTGGTGAGTGCCACCTTCCAGCTGGGACCAGACCCTTCCAGTGGTGGGCAGATGGAAGGGCCTATAGCCTCTGAAGCACTGGAGCAGCATTGTGGGCAGCAGGGAGCACTCCCTGCCTCCTCACAGGCGTAATCAGCCAGGCAGCTCACAAAAAATAAAACCTCTGCAGCTCACTGAATTGTACCTGCAGCTCTTTTACCTAGATTAGCGTCTCAGCAGAGACCCAGTCTTCAGGGGATTTCCCCAGAAGCTCTATTGCTTTTTTTCTTAAATGCATTAAATTTGAAAGAATGATTCACTCTTCAACAAATTGGAAGCTGTGTTACCAGAGCAGATGAGATCATGTTCTGAGCTGAGTCCTACTACAACACCCTCATCTAAACTGACAGAATAATTCAGAAAAGAGGGGCAAGAGGGAGTCCTGCCCACATGCACCACCAGCCTGCTAAAACTCCTCTTGATGACATAAACATACCTTGCAATGCTCAGGAGAAAATATATCTGGCAGGTATTGTAACATTGTAACTCCTGCAAAGATGTGCCCTTATGAAAACTCTCTGGTCAGGTGTAGATTTAGACTCTTGGCGCCACAATGCATCTCTGGCAAAGTCAGAATTGCTGGCATTTCTGCCTTGCTTTTTACCTCCATGGATTTCAACCCAGCCAGCCAAACATATGCTATATTGCAATTGAACAAGCCTTCCTCTGAAAGGGATCTAAATTTACTGTGGGAGCTGGATATCTCCCACTTTGGGGCCAAACTTGGGTGGAATGCTGTGTTCCTTAGCAGGCTCCCCTCCTCTCTGAGCCAACAAGTGGCAAAGCCCAAGAGTTGCAGGTGGCCAGAGCTACAATGCCCAGAAATACATCTGCTTTATTCCTTGCTGTGAAATTCTAGGAAATCCCTCAGTTTCTGAGAGTCCTGATTTAAAGAACAGCTTGATACTTGCTTGTCATTAGACATGGTGCAGTTTCTTCAGGGGCTGCATCTGGAGCTGGAGTATAACAAGCAGGCGAAGGACAGACACTTGGCTGTACACCTACAGAATCCAGTCCTCTCTATCCCAAACTGGCAAAACTGACTGAAGCTTTAATTCTGATACTTCACCCAGCATGGCCACTGTAAACCTCCATTTCTTACAGCCCTGTCAGGAACAGTCCTCACAGAACTTCCACACAATCGACCATTCTGTCAATCTTCTAAAAATCAGGTTGTCAGCACAAAGTTTCAGCAAAGGGATCAGGAAGATTGTAGAGTCCTCTGCCCTTTCCTTTGTCAGCTCCTCCTACCCTTCCCTGAACTTTCCTTCTCTTTGGCAAGAAACTTCAGAAGTCAGTTCCATGACTTTATTGACAGATCTATATAAAAGAGTGACTCAGTCTGTGCTCACTTACTGGCAGAGATGCATCAGCTGCAAACAACTTTAAAATGGTGAAATATAAAAATTACAATTAAACAGAAAAAGAAAACATTCTGGGCCAAAAGTTTGGGTGTAAAGTCTTCTTTATGTGTCAGCAGTTTCTGCTACTTAATATTAGAGATGGACCCAAAGAGTTTCTTTATGAGTCTCTTCTCCTTTAAAGCTCAAATCTCAAGAGGATTTCTATGTCTTTGTCCAGACTAATTTCTACCTACTTTCAGTGTAAAGATCATATTAAAATAACAAGATGGCAGTGGCTGGCAGTAGAGAAAGTGTAATCTACTCATTAGATATTTCTAAGCACCAAAATCCCAGCTGCAAGCAGGGACCTTAGTTGAGGATGGTCCAGAAAAGTTCTTGTTCTGAACACCTGGAGGATATTGTGCTGCTCATTGTCAAAAAATGCAGTCATTTTTGGTCACTTTAAGTTACAAGTCTCAGGAAAGAAAAAACACTGGTCGTAATTTCAGATGCTTTTTTCTCCTCCCAGAAATTAAAACCAGTGACTGAACTGGTGCCTTTAAATTTATTTATCTTTTTTAAATTAAAACAACCACTTAAAAAAAAACCAAAAAAGTGCACCAGCTACTGGCTTTTACTTTAGCTAAAAGTTTCTGGCCAGGACTTTTTTTTCTTCTTTCTTTTTTCCTTTTTTTTTTTTTGGTTTTTTTTTTTTTTTTTTTTTTTTTTTTTTTTTTTTTTTTTTTTTTGTTTTTTTTTTGTTTTTTTGTTTTTTTTGTATAGGAACTTGAGGGGCAAGTTGGTGTGAGAAACTTTCCCCAATAATCTGTGTAAACCACACTAAAACCCAACAAACTCAACCAGTCTGGAAAGGTCCGGGAGTGAGAGGAAGGCACATCTGCAGACAGGCTGGGGACATCAGCAGTTTTCAGCTGGCTGCCAGCAGCAGCAACGGCTTCTGCATTCCCCCAGGCAACAGGGAGTTGGATTTGGTGGTTCTGGAACCAGCAGAACACCTGGTCTGGGCAGCCTTTGGCTTCTTCAGGAAGGGTTTGAAGGGAGCCTGAGGAACTGAGGCACTCCTCCCTTGTGGGCAGTCTGGGCACCTGACGGCTGTGGGCTGCTGGGGAAATCCCGGCCAGTGCCTCTCAGCACTGCAGGCAGGTGTCCAAACCTTTGGGCCAGAGGGCAAGTGAGTCCTTGAAACTTTACTGCGGACACAGGAGAAATCCCCATGGAAGGCAGGACTCCAGAGGGAAGGGAAAAAGCCAGGACACATCAGTTCAAGCCTCTTTGGTGAAATTAATCAGGATGGAGCAGGCTCAGGGTTGGACAGCACAACCTTCATGCAAAATTGGCGCTTTTTGGTTTTGGTGGGGCTTGGGGGACATTCAGAAAAATAGGCAATTCTTATTGAAGGTCTACTTCCTGCATGCCTTTGGACAAAACAACACACTGCCCTCTACTCTGAGCTCCTGTATCCCCATCACAGGAACAGCAGCATTCCATGCCAGCACTTGGTGTGTTATGGAAGAGCCTCCTTCAGGCTTGGTACCAAGGGCTTCCCCCTGTCCCCACAGAGAGTTTGAAGCCTAAATCCCCCAACATCAGCCTCATAAGCAGCATCATGTCAATTCTCTCAATGACAGTCTGGAAAGGGAAACATGGTCCTACCTCTTCAGACCAACACAAGCCTCAGTTCACCGCCTTTCTCTTGGAGGTTGTGGTATCTCAACCTGAAGCCAAGCCTCTTTCCTGCCATTCCTTTCTTCCCGTCTCCTTCCCAGTTCAACTAGTTTCCTATTCTCAGACATTTGCAGCAAATGTGTGTCTCTTGCTTTGTCCTGTAAACTCCGTGTGACCATGGGAACAGTTCCTGACCCAGCTGGCAGCCTGTGTGCGCTTCTCATTAAACTTTGGCTCTCGCCTCAACTGGATCTTTAGGCAACATCCAGGTGAGCACAGCTGAGAGAACACTTCCATTCACCTTGAGGATGACTACAGCATTGCTTCCCAGCCTGCCTTTCACTGGTGGAAGCTTTGTCCCATGTATCTGCTAAAACACCGACCCTCTGCCCACTACATTGCCTCCCCTCAGATCAATCTCATTTACAACTGTCTCCCCAAATCCTTTTTTCAGAGCACACACCCAGAAGAAAACCAGTGGAGCTCTGCAACATGACTGGTACAGGGAAGGCCTGTACCAAATTAGAGAAGGCCAGAACTTATGGGCAATGGCATTTTGTGCAGCCTAAAACTTCTTTTCAGAGCATCTGAAATATTTTTGCCAGTCAAAACCAGTGGTACACAGGGTCCTGGTTCCTGAATTTCTGCAGAAAACTTCAAAGCACTGTCATGTGCCTTGAAGGCCCACATGGATCCCACCTGTTTGTTAGCCCAGCCAGGTGATTTAGTGCTCCTCAGACACCTCCCTCACATCAACTCACAGACAGAGCAGGCAAACAGCACTGACTGCAGTCAGCTCTTGTGCTTTCACCTTCCTGGTGCACTGAGGAGGGGTAGGTGCAATGCCCTGCTGCGCCTGCCTGCTGACTCCAATGGCACAGCCTTCGTGGTGTCCCATTGGAGAGGAGTGGGGAGGGAGGAAGCAGGGCTCTCAAGCAAGACCTGTGTTATGGCTGTATGTGTGTTTGACAGAGGAGCAGAGCAGCCTTCAGCCCTTCCTGAGAGCTGGAAGCAAAGCCAGGGAGCCCACCTGAGGGGATCAGCATCAGGTCACCTTGAAATCAAGCTCCACAGAGGAACCAGGGTCTCCTGTGAATTCTCCCAAATCCCTCTGTCACCCAGACCCCTGGAGTACCTGATGGGGGTGGCCCATTAAGTCAAGAGGGCAGACCACTTGGCATCATCACTTTCTGACCAAAGCATGCAAATCTTCCCTTAAATATCTGGGACAGGAGATGAGTTATCGTTACTCGTCCTCCCAGTGGGCTTGGTACATCCAGATAGAGCTGCAATGAGTAAACTGGGTGGAAGATGACACAGGGGGAAGGTTTTTGACCAAGGAAATTAGTATCTCTTGCTGCTTTTGGAGTGTGCTGGCATTAGCCCAGAAGGAGGATCTGAAGCCTGAGAGGGTCTGCAAGAGCCGTTTTTTAACCATCAGCATGAGAGTTACTGTACAATAAACTCTGAGGGCTCCCCGCGGGAGGGCTGAGCAGCAAAGAGCTCTGTGCGTGTGCACGCATGGGCATGAACAGAGCGCGCTGCAAAGTGTCAACGGTGCTCTGAAGAACATGGTTTAAGGCCATTCTGGGGATTTCCCAGCCCTGACAAAGAATTTAATTTTCCTCCACAGGGTGGGAAAATTCAGCAGGGGGTTGGTTGCTCAGGACACTGAAGCAGAGCAGCTACGATGTGGAGGCAGGGTCTCCTGCCATCAGCAGCTGCACTGGGTCCAGTTATGGTGAGGAATTTAGGCTCATGGAAAGCACTTGGGTTCCTGACTTATGTATGTTTTCCCACCATGAATCCAGTCTTAACATACCAGCAGCCAGGCCTGTCTGCTTTATGTGCAGCAACAGCCCCCAAATCTCACACCAAAGGAAGAAGAGGGTGGCAGAAGGTCATCTCTGTGGCTTAAGCTGGGAGCACAAGAGTTTCCACTGACAAGGCAGATGGCAAGGCCAAGCTTGCCAGAGTGCTACCCATTCCTAGAAGAAGAGAAAATATGCTTTTCAAATGAGAAATCTTCCAGATATACACTGAAAAAAAGCAGAAACAGAAAATATGTGGGGGAGGGGAGGGAGAGGGAAAACATGCGTGAAAGATAATTTCCCAGAAAAGAAAAAATGAAGAAAAAAAAAGAAGAATATCTCAAAAGTAAAAAAATCTTGGCACCAATTCTGACAGTCCTGTTTCATTGGGTAGGTTCTGAAATGAATTTCCCTTGCTTTGCAGAGTGAAAAGATCTTTGGAGAAAGCTTTGAAATGAAGGTAAGTCCCAGTTCATGCACTGTGCTGCAGTACCCCAGGACTGGGGGAACTCTGTGCAGCTCTCTGTCACCAGAGAGCCCTGTGTGACCTTCAGTAAGGAATTTAAATCACCTATGCCACAAGCTTAGTTGATATAATAGGTGATAACAGGATGAAAAAATGTTTTGATTTAAAAGCCAAGATACAGTAAAAATATGTAGACTGGGGTTCATCTGAAACATGTCCAGTAAAGCATCAACAACAAAAAGCTGTTTGTTTTATTGGGACCTCAAATATAAATGCTCCAAACTAGTTAAAAAAAAGTATTTTTGTTTAATTTTCATGGCTCAAAAAAGTGGGGAGAAAAGTATTATCTCTATTTTTAAAAAGTTAAATATAGATACATCTATGTAATGTTTCAAAACAAAAACGTGAATAATTTTGAGATGTCAGACCAATTTAGTTCTTAACCTAAGAAATTCAACATAAGTGATGTTAGTTGAAATTAATAAGCATTTTTGAAGGAAATAAATAAATAAATAAATAGTGAAAAATTCCTCAGTTCAAAAAGCTAACAGTACCTCCCAGCCTTGCAGGAGTTTGGGGATAGTTAAATCAGACATATGAAATCCACAGAAACTATGTGACAAGATGCCAGATAAGTGTCTCAGAAAAACAGGATTTGATAGTCATGGGCCTGTCCTCATGAAAAATAAAAGGCTCCAGTTTCTGTACAATTATGTACAGACAAGACATGTGTTTTCACTGCATGGCACCAAGCCTGGAGTATATTTTTTGCTCCTGAATTACAAGAAAAACTTGGCATGAGAATGACCCACACAGCAAGAAGTGGGCAGATTTAATACAGATGCATGGGATATTTTGTCAAATTCAAAAACTTTTAGTGTCATAGCTGTTTTTCCTTTGACCTATCTACGTAGAGACCTTCTGAGATTGGGTTGGGATTTTCAGGTGTTATCTTAGTGCACTTCCATCTATGCCTGGGATTCTGCAGTAGCAGGGCTTTTGAACTACCATAGTCTGTAAGAGAAGGCAAGATTGATCTGGACAAGGAGATTATTTTCTGCCTCTTCCTGTAGCAGCTTTTGAGGTTTCCTCTTTGGATGCTCCTTCACATGTGTTGTCTCCATTTCATTTCTTTCAAACCTGCAAAAGCAGGAGGGTGAAGATGCTCTTTCATCCTGATTTTGTTCAGGACAGTGGGAATTCAGAGACATGGGGATGTAATTCTGCTTCTCAGCAGCACCCATGTATCTGCACAGCTCCTGCAATCATTAGAAGTAGCCACCAGGTTTGGAGAGTGTCAGAAATGGAGGTTTTGAACTTCTCTCTGCTAGTCCTCCCTTTCCTGCCCTCCACAGTGAGTCCCTCAGGACCATTTCCCAGCTCAGGTATCCAGATCATAGCCAGCCCATGGCCAGCAGCACCACAAGGCCTTGAAGGCTCTTTTCCCTCACTTCTTGAAGACATGCTGCTGAGTGTTTGCACCAGCAGCCTTCATTGCCTGTGGACCTTTGTTGGCAAACAGCCCATTCACCATCTTTCATGAGTGGCAACATAACCAACACAGAGAATTAATTTTGCTCATTTAAAGATGAGGTTGGCAGTTAGTACCAGGAACAGCCGTGCTTCTTTCAAGATTTAATCAAAGTCTACAAACAAGCCAGAGGACGGGGCAGCAGGCTTCACATAACAAACTGACTAGTCTAACATTTTCCTTCTGTATTCCCAAAGAACAGCCGTCCCCCAGGGAAAGCTGACAGCACAGTTATGCAGTGTTAGAAGTATAATTTGAAACAGTAAAATAGAAGAGCCTCCCTTTTGGTGCAGGTCTCTGGAAAGAGAATCACACAAAGCCACCTTTTGAATGTCACACAAAGCCACCACAGAGACATGTGTCCTTTTAGAGTTAAAAACATCAAACTTGTCTCACTGAGGACAAAAGTTCTAATTTGTGTTCCAAAATATCACTAATCGTAGTATGACTCTGTCTTGTCATATGAAGTTTTCAAGGACAGCATGAAAAGTTTGCTTGTGTGCGTTCAGAGTGGCCATGGGTGTGAAGTGTCACACACATAGGCACGTATCTATGTATGCATATATATATATATATATATATATATGTACACACACACACATACACACACACACATATATATATATACTCCAACTGTGATGGACTGAAAAATCAGGCCCTCAATATTTATAACTTTGGCTCATATCCCAAGCAAGGCAGCCCTAGTGCAGAAGCTCTATTTGTGGCAATGGGATCTACACACTCCATTTTAGTTCTAATCCTAGGCAAGCTGGCAGACATAAGGTTTTATGGGAAGTAGAACAACTAATCCATGCTGAAGTGCACCACTGAAAGTTTCCTAAGCATAATCCCCTCAGAAATATGAGGGCTCAAATTAACCCTCTAAATCCTCTTTATCAAAGTCAGCCAAGCCTGGGGATGGTAAATTGATTATGTGGCCAGCTCTAGCAGATGAAGTACTTATGGGAGAGGGCTGTGAGGAAAGTGTAGAAAAAGGACTGAATTAGCAAAATTACTGACATTGAAATCTCCTGGAGCTTGAAGCCTGAGCCCAGTTCTGCTGAATCCACAGCATTCGCACCAGATTTTGGGAGACTTGCTTCTTGCTTGGACACCCTGATTGATTTGTGAAGAACAGCAAGATAAGTCCCTGGTTGAAGCAGAACCTTGGGAATTGGATAATTACGACCCCGCAACGTCATTTGTTGCCCCTTGGCATTATTCCCCATTGTGAGGTGTACTCTTTGTCCCCTAATATTCCCATCCAAATCCATGGCTATGATCAGCTTTGCTCTAGTTTCTGGGCTGTATTAAAGAATCAAAGAGAGGTTTCATTCCACTTTGTGAGTACTGGCTCCAGGTCAACTGTAGAGTGGAGGTCTGGTTACAAACTTTTTTAAACACAGAAGGGTGGCCAGGTCCAAGCTTTCTGTTTGGACACATCCCTCCAAGTCAAGGAGAAATTTCCAGTTGTCTGGATGCTGAGTCAGCAGAAACATTGGGAATTAGCACAGGGTTTTTTTTGTTTTGCTTCCCCTTTGAACCTTGAAACAGGCTCAAATTTTTTTTGCAGCTTTGGCCAGTGATTCTCATGTCTTCCCAGATGAGATGTCCAGCAGCCCTGACAACTGGCCCAGAAAGGAGGGAGCTGAGGAGGGAGCTGACACCTATCATGCTCATTTCATGGGAGATCCTGCAGGGACTGACAACCAAAGGTCTTTCTTACAAAAGTGCAACTCACAAAGGAGCAAAGAAGGGAGAGGAATGCAATGAGAACATCTGATATAGAAGAGCTTTTGGTTAATATTTCTTTGCTGAACAATCAGTTGTTTGTGGGAATTACTTTTATTTCTTTAATGACTGATTTTGGAGAATGAATATTATCTAGAGGAAAAATTTCTGATAATGAGAAACACAGATTTTGCCACACAAATTCAGCCTCATGAATTCCTAAACCAGGAACAGGTTCACCAGCTTCTCCCTTCCTAGTGCCCATGGAGTAAATAAAAAAGACTATAGAGCTGGGAGTTGAAAATTAATTTTTTTTCACTACTGATGGCTGCCACAGAGACTTCTGCTTCTACAGCACTGATCCAAATCTGAAGGCCTGACCCAGAGAACCACTATGGACTGAAAAATACCCTCACTTATCCCCTGTTTCTTCAGGTTAAAGGTCTCAGTGAAGACTCTGAGTAATCCCAAATTCACCCAAGAAAGACTGGTGTGCCATTTGAAAATTAGAGAAAAGATACTTCAAACAAATTAAGGGTCTGATTTGGGGCTACAAATAAAAAAAAAAAACAAAACAAAACAAATAAAATAAACATTGTAGAAAGGTCTCCTTGAAACCATTTATCAAGGATCCCAAACAAAACCTCTCCTCTCCTTGGCTCTAAGAGCCACAGACCTAAAAATCTAGGAAGACTGGTTTTAATTTCCTCTAAGCTCAGATCACCAGAAAAAAAAAAAGGGGGGGATAAAAACATGTGTCCCTTTTAGATTATTATTGCCCTCTTTTCCCTTTTTCTTTTTGTGTGTAGGACTTTTCAAGCATCCTGTGAACAGGGGAATAGTTGGGACAAAAAACAGTGAAGAATTTCCCAGGTCTCTGGTGGAGTAGAAGTTCTGTGAACTACAGCCTGAACAGTTTTCATGCACCCTCAGAAACCTATAAATGTTTTCAAAGAATATTTACTAGCAACCTTTTCACTAACATTTGCCAAACTCATTTGAAAAGGGAAGCAAAGTTTCTGTCAGAGGAGCAATTCCTAGCAAGGGAGCCACAACCTCCTTTAAGCTGCCTTGGGGGGGGGTGGTAAATAAAAAAACAAGCAAAAAAGAAAAACGAAGAAGAGGAGGAGAGGGAAAGAGGGGAAAAGCATCTGTAAACCATAGTCTGCAATTTTGGCTTTGGAGCTCAAGATAATAAGACCACAGACTGACAAATTCCAAGAGTTTTTTTCTATTTATATTAGCTTATATTTATTTATTCAATATGTGAGAATGTGATTCCTTGCATTAATCATTACCTTGGTAGAGCTTTTCCTGATTCTGTTCCAATATAAAAAAAAAAATAAAATAAAATAAAAATAAAAGACACAAAAATTTAGTGTTGATTGTAGTCTTTCATGGAATAAGCCCCCCTTGTAAGAAAGGGCAGGACAAGTTGTTGGGACAGCCCTGTAGTCTAGGGTTTTATTTATATCATTGTTGCTGGGAGATTTGCAAAACGGCGTGCAGATGCTCTCCTCATGGAAACAAACAGCCAAGTTTGTGTCAGATTTCAGAGAAGATCTGGATAAACCTCTCTGAGCCGTGTCACCCTTGAACTCAGCCCTCCATGTGGAATACCCCAAATTTCCACTTTGTTTTCTGTTCAAGGATAGGGTGTTTGAGACCCCAGCCTTCCAGCCTGCCCTACAACAACAGCCCTGCCCTGATCCCCCTGCCTTCCCTGCCTATGGCAGATTCTCTGGAGATGCCCACTGGCCTAACGAGGTGCTCAGTGCCACACCAGGGCCCTAAGCTCTGGTGTAAAGTGGAGCATGTTCCAGTGTAAGGGGACACTGAGCTCATTCAGACCCCAAAGTATCATTCTGGTATGGAAGGGTAACTGAGATGTGTAATTGGAATCAGTCCCATTTTCCTAAAGAATGTGCAGTTTCTGTGTTTAGAGCTGGAATTAATAAGAGTGTCCACTCAGTGCAAGCATAAGCAATTGTTTCCATTGGTTACCAGCAGCAGAGGAGGAAGGCAGCAGCTGGAGAGATACCCTCCAAAAAGCTGTTAATGAAAAGGAAAGGTGAAAGTGAAGGTCCTGTACTGGGATCCATTTTCATAGTGCCTGAGTTATAGCAGAGCCTTCAAAGAAAAGGAGGCTCTGCTTTGCACCAGGAAAATGTATCAGGCTAGGAGAAGAATCAAGCTTGGATCAAATAGGCAAGAGCAGTTCTGTGAGCTACCAACTTAAGGGTCAATGAGAAGATAGGATTCACCTGAGCTGGAGAAGATTCCTCTTTAGAACAACACAAAAGGCAACTCCAAGGAGAGAGAAAGGGAGAGCTGTAGGTGTGACTCAGTTTCCTGAACGGAGAAGCTTTTTGAAATTCTTACAGTGGTGTATAGGACTGTCAAAAGTTGCACCCTCAATCATCCCAGCTCTGAACCATCTTTCTCTCCTTCATTCCTATGCATTTTATGTCTTCAAGCAAACAATCTCTTCTAGACCATAAACACTCATCAGCTGCCAGGATTGTAGGAAGGGTAGACAATATTTTCTGTACTTCTTTTGTGCTGATGGATGAAGATGGCTTAACTGATGATTTCTGGTATGCTTTTGGAGCAGGTGAAACTTTAGCACTATCTAAGCAATGAAGTCTTCCCCTCCTAGCAGAGGCATGTATTCTGGCCAGCTCAGTTTAACCCATCAACTTAAAATTAATCCTGCACTTCGAAGTGAGTCATCCAAGTGGGGAGCAGAAATCTCCAAGGTACGCAGGCTTCTCCCTGCCCATGTAGAATAGTTCGCCACAAGAGTCCTTCAGAAACGGGGCCAGTCCAGGGCTGCATGACTCAAACAATCAGGTTTCCATCTCCTGCCTTGGGAAACTAGTCCACTTTTAGGAAAGTTTTCCTCAAGCTAATTTTTCCTTTGCTAAGCCTTAACCCACTGCTCTTAATTCTCTATGTCTTGCGTTAGCCCCCCTCCACCCTGGACCTCCCTGAATGACTGATCTTTCTTCTTGGATGATCTTCAGATATTTGCACATCATTATTTTTCTCTCCTGCTAAGAGGTCTTGTAGCTCATAGTAATGCTTTTGTGTCACAATGTTTTGGGTCTTTTGTTTATCTGAAGCAATTTTCTTGTTTTCATTTTAAGAAAAAAATGTCAGAAAATATAAATGGAAATCAAAATCAACTGGAGTCACTCACGAGTCAGGATGCCATCTGCCAAAATGTCTTTCAGGGTGCTTTTATTTATGCTGACTTTCAAAACTGCAAATGAAGCAGCATAATGGAAATATTGGCACCACCTTATCTTTTTTCTACATTAACGCAAAGACAAGTGAACACACCAGGGATTCATGGGTGTGATTCTTTGACCCTGAGGCAGCTCAGCTGGGAAAAAACAAACACCCTTTTGTTGTAACTTTCTTTCCTAGAACTTCCTTGGGTTCATTTGTAATCATCCTCACTGTTATTTTATATGTCTAGAATGTCTGGCATCCCAAGGGATACTTATGTCCTTAACAAAAGTATTCATTTGTTTTTATACTAGGAGCAGTAAGTGCTATAGCAGAGGAGTCCCATATCTCATTTAGCAAATATCAGCTCCTTGAACAGGGAGCTCCATTAACAAGAAGATGTAAAAATGGTGATAGGGCCAATGAGGGAATGCCCAGGGAAATGGTTAAACACCTATGGTTAGACAAGGGAATCATCTTCTAATGTTGACTTCTCTCCAGTCCTTGCAAACAAGTTTGCATACCGAGTGTCTTGGATACCTCTGATATCTTGGACTTCATATGTCCCTTGTAGACATCTAAAATTAGGCTAGGAAGAAACACTGATACGTGAGAGCTGTACTTTAACTGTTCTCTGTAAAATGGGCAATTAACAGCAATGAATATAAGAGGAGAAATACCCTACAAACATTCTGAAATTCTTATATACTTCCAACACCAAGGCCACAGAAGTAGCTGCATTAGATGGACTGAATTGTAGTTAATTTCTTCTTCCTTTTTTTTTTTTCCTGTTGGTCTTGTGACTTAAATCCTTTATACCCAAAAAGTGAAATTCCTGTATGAAATACTCCAATCCTTCCTATGGAATGGATCATGGTGGCTATTTTGCCACCAGCACTGAGTGTCCACAGCAGCTCTGAAGCCTGGTGCCTCTAACAACAGCTACAGGTTCATGATTTCCAGTCCCATGGATTTCTCCTAAGAGGAGCATGAATCATGACTGCAATAAAATAGGTCACCTCTGACCAACTTCTCTTGGACATTTCTAATAATCAGTGCCTTCACTGGAAAAACCATAAAATAACCCACAAACTGAAAGGGACGTCACTGCTGTAGTAGGGGTGGGAGGTGGCAGTGAGGTGGAAATTGGTCCGGATCTGAGAGGTAATGATGCTGACAATTTGGAATTTTCAGGAAGAAATTTTATCTCCATTTATCCCCATCAGCTGCAGTGGCCATACCCGTAGCATGACACTCCAGGCCCCAACTGCTGAGACATTATTACTTGCTGACTTTTTTCTCCTGCAACATATTGCATTCTTTCTAAACATCTGTTTGCACGGAGAGATGTGTTGAAAAGACTGTGGTTATTCATTTAATCACATTTTGACATGGCATCACTGAGTGATTATATTAGCAAAGCTGATGAGTTTTCTTTACAAAGGGAAGCCCCATGGAACAACATGAAACAGGCATTGTTGTAATTTTGCTGGAAAGAAAGAGGGGAAAAACTCAAACCCAAAAAAAGCCCTTGCTCACGGCATGTCTCCACCCAGCAACCAAAGGCAAGCCAGAGATCTCTGAACAAGTCCTAATTAAGGCAGTAAGTTCACAGAGCAGCAGGCAGTACTGGGGGGACAGGCTGCCGGGTCTCAAAGTAGCATGGCTGGATTCGTGTGCCTGATGGTGTAAAACCCCATTGTTCCTTCAGAACAGAAGTGGCAGGAGCACAGCACTGCATGATTGCAGCTGGATTTCTGCACTCATATCAGATGGGGGAGAAGCTGGGAGTTATGTCGTGATCCGGACTTCAGGAAACCTGTGCCCTGCTCCAGATCCAGGGCAACCGATTTACTATTTGTAAAAAAAACCCCAGAACCCAGCTGTGTACAGTTCCACCATGTATTCAGTACTTCGTTCTCCTCTCCCATAAAGAGGCAAGGAGGGTGATTTGAGGCAAACCCCTGAAGGTCTTGTACTGTGAGGATCTTCCAGCTAAAAGAAACGTGAATGACTGCCATTAACAGCTCGTTTGATTGTATAATTGTCTATTCTTTGGGGTCTGCAGACTTTCTGTGGACTCCAAGCTCTGCATCTCTAGGAAGTATGATTCCAGAGGATTTTCCTACCCTTACAAAGAAGGTCCAGAAGAAATCCTTAAGCTAACCCTCCTTTTCTTTTTTTTTCTTTTAGGTTGAAAAGCAGAACAGATTTAGAAGAGCTTTATTTCTGCTGCTTTCAGTGTGAATTTATTGCTCATGAAAGGAACTAGGCTGATAGCTCCAACAGCTTCCTTTCATTCTCAGAAGAGCAGCTCCAGAGGAAGGCACTGGCGGATGCCCCAGGGCCAGGCTCCAGCACTCGTGCAGAGAGTCAGCAGATGCCCATCTTCACCACAAACTCAGCTCTCCTTCTGAGCTGGCAAGCTGGGCTGGGACAGCCACGTCAATGCTGCGTGCCATGGCTCAGAAAGGTCCCCTCTCCTGCAGCTGTCACCAGGAGGGCTGAGGCAGGGGCTGGAGGACAGGGTTTTATATGTGCTGAATTCCACTTTAAATCCAGTTCCTGGAGGGCAGATGGCCCTTCAGGGCCAAAATCTGAGACTCCATGAAGTTAAGACTATCTTGAAAGCTTGTCCCCAGTTCAACCATAAGTCCCTAAATTCTTTTGTGCTCTCTTCTTCTGAAGGAGAGGTAAATAGGCTCTCTGAGAGAATTTCAGGCTAAAAACTATGCCTGGTCTAGTGCTAGAAGCCCCACTAGATAATCTGCTGGTTTTCAGAGTGAACTGCTTCCTCCCCACAGCATCCCACTGACAATGCCAATAGAGATTAATGGTACAGATGTCTCCTCTGCCAGCAGCTGTGCTGACGGAAGAAATCACTTCCCCTTGTACTTGTCACACCTCTCCTGCTAACAGCTTCTCCCATTGCATGTTCCCTTACTCATTTCAGCCTCAAGGAACTGGATTAGAAAACTAATTAAAGAACGAGGTCTTTGCAATTTTGTTTCAATCAAATTGCAAAGAAGTTGGGGAACTTTTACATAAGCAGCTCTGCTGCTGGGTGGTTCAAAATAGAGAGTATGTGTCAACAGCCTGGACATGCTTTCTCCTCCAAGGGGCTCATGCTTATATAGTGCAATGGATGTAGGTCCTTGGGAAGTGCATCAGGGGAAAGGTGCTCTGCTGCTAATGGCTTTGTTTCTTCCTCTTCACTTCACTGGACTGCTAATCCCAGCCCTTCTCCCTTTTCAAGGTTGAATAGAAAGGTTTCCCATGAAGACTTGAAATGCTAACTTGATGTCCTTTAGGAGGTGGTTTCATAGTAATCCTGGACTCCTATTTATTTATTAGATTTCCAGCAATGGAAGAGCTTTCAGGAGCAACGGACATCTGAGATCACAAACTTGCAGCAGAATATCTGTGCAGTTGTTTTCCTTCTGGTGGAGTATCCTGTGTGTGGAAGACACACTGAGCAGGAGGGATCCTGTGTGCACACAAGGGTGCCCCAGGCAGCCTCATGCTTCATGCAGCTGTGACAGCAGGGAAGCATCTGTGAGCCAGTGGACAGTGCTCATGGCAAGAAAACCCACCTGTCTGTATCTGACACAATGATATTTCCTGCTCCTTTAGTCTGTGGGTCAAGCAAAAGTGTGACTATGCAGAGTCCCGCATGGGTAGAGGAGCCATGTAAGTGAGCCAACATGTGCTGGCTCATGGGATCTATTAAAAGCCATTTCTTTCCTTCTTTCTTAGCATCCCAGTCCTTACTCTGTCACATGCCTTGACAAAATGCTGTTTCATGTGTCAAAGTGGAGCAATTATTCTACACATATATTCATCTTCAAGGAAAGTTTGAGTCACTTGAGGTTTTCTCAAGGCTTTGAGGTAGCAACTGATATCTCACAGAAGAGCTCCAGCTTGCAAATACAGCACAGGGCAAGTCAATATACTTGAATCTCTTGGATCCGTGTCAGGAGCTCACTGCTTTGTGAGGCTTGGCTACAGCTCCCAAGCTCTCTCCCAGGGAATTCATCAGGATCTCTCTCCCATGTGTCTGCAAGTTTATATTTTGCTTTGGCCAGAGCATCCATACTGATATCATACTTGATTTTTTATAAATCAACCCCCCATAGGTGAATGGACGAATCAGCAGGAACCTAATTGCATCATTTAACTCCTCATCCTCCTCAGCTGTCAATCAGCTTTCTGCTTTTGTGACCCAGAGTTTAGTTGTCTCCAGGTTTATTTTCATTTTTTTTTGGTGCTAATTAAATTTGGATTCCAGGTTTAAAAAACAAAGCAAAAATGGTACTGCTGAGGCTGGGAATCAGGAGTTATGTTGTTATCTGAGTCCAGCCAGAGGGTAAATGATACCAACTTTGCTGTAGGCTCAAAAGGCCAAAAAATAAGAAGGGAGGGAAAACACAAGATACCTCCCATCTTGCAGTTTTCCTAACTTGTCTGTTTAATTATTTGGGGGGGGTTCTCCCTGTGCTTTGTCACTTTGCAGTGTTTATTTAAATCAGCATATGTTTCCCCACATCTGTGTGTCTTACCATACACGTGCCAGCACAGCATATGTTCACATCATTGGTCTGCTGTTTCTTATGTGCATGTGGATGTAACGCTGGATGTGTAAGACACAGAAAAGAAATGGGGGAATAGGACCAAGTTACTCTTCTCTGGTATACTGTGAAAGCAGTTAAAAGAGCTGAATAAGGTTTTGGCCCAGCCCTTTATCTACTCGCACAAGATAAAGGTTAACTCCAAACGACCTCCCTGCAAAAGTGCCTGCTCACCTCTCTTTTTAGCTGGTCAGTTTTAGGTATACAGGTGGTCTTCCTTGTGTTAGAAGCTGCACAAGTCATAAAATAGGGCAATTCCTGCACAAGAGTTATCAGCCAGACTAAAAAAGGTAGAGGGAAGAAATACTGTTAGAGGAGCTCTGAAATCCTCAGAAAGTTGATTGGCTGAAGAAAAGCTCCTGGCCACATGTTCTAGCTTTCTATCACACAACCTTCTTTCTGAGCATACAAAAAATGAACATGCCTTTCCAAGTGCACATGGGGGTCATATCAAGGCAAGACACTCTCCTCCAGATCTTGCTGTGTGACCTGGACCATGTTGGGCCCCTGGTTGCTACCAACCAAAAGGATGATGTGAGCACTCCCTAATCTGCCCTGGTGCAGAGACAGCCAGCACTGCTCAAGCAGCTGATCCAGGTGATGTGAGCTAATCCAGATGACTTTTGCTTGCAGCAGAGCTGACTGCCAGCAGAGCTCCAGGAGAGGTAATCTTTGGCTGGATGGCTGTGCCAAGCATCTGCAAGCTGTAATGGCTTCAACCAGCACAGCCACTTGCTGGCTGAACATCTGCTTGCAGCTATTTATAAAGGGTAACGCATACATCGGCACGGTCATGTGCCTGGCTGCACATAACACCAGGCTCCACCTGCTCTCTGGAACTGGGCTTGTCTTCCTCCTTCTCCCCTTTATTCTCCCCAGCCTTCACAGTCAGCTTTGTTGTGGGAAAACCACTGGTTCAGCTCAAGGTGGGGTGGTATAGAGAGGGGAGCAAGGAGAGGTTTGCACCAGGGCATTTCTCACCCTGTTCTCTCTCCCCTCATGTGGTTCATGTGTACTCATATGATCTTTTGTGGGGCCACAGGCCAGGGGCAGGCGGAATCTCAGATGGATCTGATCACTGGAGCAGGATTCTGTGGGAAGCTTTGTGTTCAGTTGCAGGATGCTCCTCTTAGGTAATTGCTCGAGCTCCAGCCAAGACCCTATCTGCAGGGAGCTGCACTTCCAGTCCATAACACCTTGGCATTATTCTGCTCTCATGAGTCAAACCATAGAGCAAGTCAGGACTGAAGAAACATGGAACGAATTATCTTTATAGATCAGCTTGTTCAATAGCTCCAGCTTCCCTGACTTTTCTTTGCAGGATGTTTTCCTTTCAAAATGATGGAGATTATTAGGCCTGTGGGCAAGCCATGATGGCTCTCTTTAGAAAGGGCTGGGAGTGATGGATGACTTTTCTCCGTCTTCTTCCACCTCCAAATTAATAACGGTACACCATAATTTGTCTCCCTGGATCCTTTTCCCAGTCTTAGCTAGATCTCAAGAAAGTGTATTTGCACTAGGAAAAAAGGCAGTTTTTTTCTGAGAAGAGGGAATCCAAGGAAAAATGATAATAAAATATTATCTGTTACTGACTGGTCCTTCCAGGCAGAATAATTGACCACAGTTGGGGTCCAAACTCTTCAGGAAGGAGTTAATCAGAACAGTGTCTTGGAACCTTGGGATATTTTAGAAGAAAAAGACTGTTCATGCAAGAAGGAGACTGGTCAGGAGCTGGTTGTTGGATGGTAGGAACACATGGATCGCATAGCGTTAAGCTTGAATCACTCTTTCCATTATAAATCCTGAGCCCGTCTGGGCTCCAAACTATCAGCTCAAAGATGAGCAATATTTATTTTCAAATATTGTGCAAAATACTTTGAGTCTTTTTGGAATCCCAGGGCGATGGGGAGAGGGAAGGCAAAGCATGCTGGATGCTTTCCTCTTTTGCAGAGCGTCCAAACTGTTTTGTTGCTGAAGTTCCAGACCAGAATGGGCTTAATTTTAAGCAAATATTTATTCTTTCTTCAGCTGGGAGGGGTGAGGCAGAAATAAAAGCATCAGTGTTTGACCTCTAGCAAGCAAGTTCAGGCTGTGCAAAAACTGCATGTGGTAGATGAACCAGACTCCAGAATGAAGCAGAGAGAGAAAGCCAGGAGAGTACTCTGTAGTGGCCTGGAGTTCAAACTAACAGCAGTATTATTTTATAGGAGCTTTTAAAGGACACCTTCAGATGGTGCCTGGTCTTCATAAGGGTGCAGGAAATGACAGCTCCTCTTCCAAACCCACCATCTAATCCTGATGTTATTGAATTGGACAGATTAAATGAGTCTCAGTTTGTCCAGCAGGATAAGGAGTCAGTAGAAGTCCAAAGCTGAGAGGCTGACAAAGAGCATGAAGAAAAGGAATTCCTCACTCCTTCTATTTTCTTTCACAAGAACAGTAATTAAGAACAAATAATTACCCAGCAGCACCAAAGGAAGGTGGTTCCTTGCAAAGTATTTGTAATATAAGCATTAAAGCTGTGATTACTTTTGAAGATTCAGGCTTCTTTAGACTCTCCAGTGAGGACTCACCTCCTAAGGAAGTGGTTGCTGATACTAAGTCAGATTTGGAACTGTGTTACTCATGTTACTATCCTGCTTTTTAAAATTCCCCACTGCCTTCTGATTTGAATATGCCATTTTATGTCCCTGTTTGCTGTGGAAGACCAGGAGAAAAGCTGGTCCTACACACCATGGAATAGAATTTCTCTTAAAGCTGTTATTTCCAGAAGGTTTGCCATAGTTGGTAGTGTTTGCATGCAAAAAGATCAAACCACAAGCTTATTTGAAATCTGTGGGGTGATCCTCATATTCCTCTGAGTAATTGTTGTTTCTGATGACCAGTTTGAGTAGGAGCAGCAGGCAATATATATCCTTGCTCTTACTCAATCCCTCTACTCCCTGGTACTGTATAGCTGGTGATTATTACTACAGCTGGGTCCCCAGCCTCTGGAACTCATTGTGGGCCCATGTACCTCAAGTTTTGTACTAACACCTGGCTGCAGTGAGTAGCAACCTGATTTTTGCCCAGACCTAACAGCTGAGCAGCTACAGTTTACACAAATGTAAGAGAAAGCTGGTCAGTGCCTCATTTCTCCAACTTGAGGAATTACCAGAGTAATGCACAATTTCTTTTCAATTCAGAAGGTTTCTCCTTGGAGTCAGTGGGATTATGGCCATTTTCCAAGGAGCTTTTCCATTAAGCTTTTACACTTGAGCAAAATTCTTCATTGTCATTACACCCTGGACCTACTCAAACAATTCTGGTGTCTGACTCCATTCAGCTTTGGAAACTTTCTACAGACAAGAAGAGATTTGGATCACACCTACAAATCCTTCCACTGGAGCTTGATCCAAGTTCATTGGTGCAGATTTCAGTCTCAGCTGAGATGTTACAACTCAGGCACTGTCTTACACGTAGACAGCAGCAGATCTCACAGGCAGCAGAGGGCCTGTGCTAGTCATCAGAATCTACTGACAAAAACCTCAGTGTAACTCCCTTTGCTGATGTGATCTATCTGTTTGTAGTGCACTGGTGATAAAAAGAAAGGCATTTTCTTTTGGGGAACTTCTGGATGATAGTTCCTGCTCTTGATTGCATGATTCATGGGATCTCAGAAAGAAATGTAAATTAAATATATCAAAAGATAAATTTGTAAATAATAATACATTTTAGAGACTATATTTATAGAGAAAGCACCCATTCCATTAAGAGTAAAAAGCCCTCATTCACTTCTGCCCTCTTTTCCACAAAAGTAAACTGTTTACTGTTTGCTTTCATTTACTGAATTGCTTTCATTTACAAGGATCTTTGACATCCCAAGCCCCTTATCTGTCTCTTCCTCTTTTGCCTTACAAATACAAATACTCTTTTCTGCATTAAAAGCCATTGTACTACACTAGAGGCACAGAGTAGAGCTAGCAATTTTTTTACTCAACCTTTCTGTGGCACCACATGTCCTTTTTGCTGTTTGTACTACAGGACCACTGAATAGTAGACTCACATATTTTTTTGGTGGGAAGTGTGAGCTGGAGTGTTAGAGTAGGCAGCTGACACGGGACAGATCTGCAGAAATGATAAAGCCACAGCAGTTCTACTCAGTGCTGCAGCCTGGGTTTAACCTCTGAGCTCCCTGTAGGCTTTTGTTCTGCTGCTATCAGCATGATTCATCTGGGTTTTCAACTTGGATTCAGCAGATCAAGTTTAATCAAACAGCTTTTTCCTCCTTGATTAGAGAAGCAAAGTGTGTATGACACTTTTTAGGAGATACTATAAGGGCAGAGAGCTAAAAAAAAGTCTCTGAATCTGGGGTATTTATCGTTCAAAAGGAAGATGAATTACTCTAATTTAAATCTTAGGAATTGCTGCCTATCTTTATGAGACAGAGAGGCGGTGGCAGCACACATTTGCCCTGATACCACTTTCTCCTCACAGTGTTAGAAAGTATTTTTTGGAGAGGGTGGTGTTTTAATTCTTAGGGGAAAGGATATTTTGGAAGAATGTAGATTTGATTCTTTCTCTTTAGGATACCAGCATCAGAAATCCAGTCCCTTACTGTACAGTTTCTCATCATCTCCCTGGGAAAGAACAATGTCTTTAGTGGGAAGTTTTCCCCTTACAATTCCTTCTCCTTCCCTAGACCATCTTCTTTTCCAAGCTGAGAAGTCAGCAGCAAAATCTTTGGGGACATACAGTGCAACACTCATGATTCCAGCTTCTTATTTCTTGCCACTGCAGGAGCTGGGACAACAGGCTGCAACATCCAGCAATTAAAGAAAAATAAATGTGGGATCAGTCCTAAGATGGTCACATACTCTGTGTTAGACTACTGCCAGGATCTGAAAATATTTGTGTGATCAGGCTCCACAGGGTTTAGAGCAGTAAGGACTGAGTTGCTTTCCCACAACCCCCCTTTTCCCTCCCTCTCTATTACTCCTCCACCCCTGCTGTTTCCCAGTCCTCCCAGGTTTCAGGATAAGATACAAAAAAATTCATTATTCAGTCAAAACTCTTGGGTGACCTTGGAGGTATAAATGTCTGGCCAAATGACATCCTAGCATTTGCTCAAGCACACCCTTCCCTATTCCATATGTCCTGTAGATCCTGTGGGTTGCAGTTATGTTTTTAATATTTTTATATTTTCTCTCCCCTTCCACCCTAGAGCAATTAAGTTAATTTTTTTCCCTTTCAAGGCTTGTGTCAATGAAAAGTCAAAGAGTGAGACATGAATCTGCATAGAGGAACCTCTGGCAAAACCTTTGAATGCTGTGAATCTGTGTGAGAAATGAATAGCCCTGATCCAACTCTGTGACTCTTCTCCTGCCAAGTTCTCCAGTGCTCACTGGATGATCCTGCACAGCTTTGACAAGGCTCTCTGTTAAAGATTTCTTCCTCCTGTTTACCTGCTGTCCGGCTTAATTGTTAAACTTTGAGTTCAATAGGAAATGGTCAGTAAGTCTCCAAGTCCAGTAACAGCAGGCTGAAGTCAAAACAAATCCAGGCCCACCACCACAGCAGGGTGGTGGCCCTGATCTGGGAGACTGAGGAGCAGGGAAAGTCACTGCTCTGAGCTTTCTCTGAGCTGCACTGTCTGCTGGATGTGGAGCTGTGTCTCTGTACAGCAAGGACAGCACCTGGCACTGGGAAGGGTGAAAGCAGATTCCCTTCCAGTGGGTACTTTCTTGTCTTCCTGCCTGAAGCTGTCATATCCATGGACAGTTTCACCACTGTTCAGTCCCACTGCAGGAAACCAAGCAGCTTTGCCAAGGCATGTCTTGCCTCATCTGTAATATCCCTTCTTTGTTCATCCTCTCCCATGACCTGGGTCTTGCCAGTTGTTCCCAGCTAACTGGACCCAATGCCATCAGTGTACATTCAGCTGCCATTTCCTTCCATATCTGACAGCCCAGCTGCTGATTTATTAATGCCAGCTAAAAGAAGGGTGAAGAAAGGACATGTATGTATATACACATTTTAGCTGAACTGATTGTCCTGAGTCTCTTTCAGACAATTAACAGTACATGCCTTTTATTTCCTCCAAGAGACTCATACTGGCCTACCACTCCAAAAAGGAACATATTGCTGATTTTTAGTTAGGATGGAGCAATGGCAGACAAGCCAAAGTGTAACAAGGATTTCACATGTGGAAAGAAAGGTGCTATTCAGTCTGTGACAACCTTGTGGTGCAAGAGAAGCAGACAAGACGTAAAATTTCCCTTTGTCTTCCACCTCTACATGAATATTCCTAATTCCCTTTGTCACATCAAGCCACAGCTGCAGAGGGACACAGCAATGGCCAAGAGGCAGTATTTTACCAACACTTTATTCAAAGTTCTACTCCTATTTTACAAAGCATTTAGGCACTCCAGGCTTACCTTGAGACCTGATTCAGTCTTCCAAGTTACCTCAGCTCCCGGGAATAAATTCAGTTTCTAAATTGGGTAGACAGACTGACTGTAATGGGTAGCAGAGACACAGAACTGAGTTTAACCCCTCACTTACTGGAGATGAGGCAAAGTGCTTATGAGGTTTGGGCTCAGAGTTTGATTCTGAATATTCTCTCCTTCATACTAAGCCCTGCCTTGAAAGGCAGAGTACAACTAGGAGAAGAGCTGCAGTAAACTGAAAGACTTATTTATACATGACTTTTTAAAAATACATTTCCATTTTTATTCATTTTCCTTCCCCTCTCCTCTGGGTTGCAAGAACCAGCCCTGGTATCTTTGGCACATGCCTAATGTACTCCAGATCCTATAGCCACCTTAAAACTCACAGTGGGAGAATGTTTGTGGGGGAGAGTTCTAAGCTAGTCAGCAAAGGTAGGAGATCCAGTGGTTGCAAGGTGAAGGCAGAAGGTAAACTTGAAAATGAGCTGCAAATCTGACTTTTAGCATGAAGATAATTAACTGCTGCAGGAGATTCACTAAACACTTGGTGAAATCAAGGCAGGGAGTTGTCTTAAAATTTGCATGCTGGTTCAACCACAAAATTACAAGTATAAAAGTAGGAATTACTGAGTGAGTTTTTCTAGCCTATGAGAGGGAACATAATAATTAGAGGATTTTTTTTTTCCTGGCTATAGAATGCCTAAATATTCTTAAGAAATAGAAATAAAACATCTTAAAATGTAATTTGGAAAAAAATAAAGCAGCAATTCCTGACTATCTCTGGCTTTCTGACAAAATAGGAGAAAGGCTATGAAAGGACATCTCAGAAAAGGTCAAAAATATGAAGATGGGAAGACAGAGGCTGAGGTGGGGAGAGTGAATGAGAGATTCTTCATTCTTCTTCAACATCATATTAATTGCTCACCTAGACTCACCTTTTCATTAATACCTATTTAAAAAATAAGGTGAGCTTCTTTTCTACTCCTTTAAGGATTATGAGAGGAAAAAAGAGGAAAGGGAAGGGAAGGGAAGGGAAGGGAAGGGAAGGGAAGGGAAGGGAAGGGAAGGGAAGGGAAGGAAAGGAAAGGANCAACAAAGAGTATTGCAAGTTGTTTTCACTGTTAAAATTTTCTTTTGTTTCACACAGACAGACAGCAAATTGACTGGAAATTGAAAAATCATCCAGTTATTCCCTTCAGCATTCAGATTATATTTCTTATGCCTTTCCCAGAAGCCAAACTTTCTGTAGCTCTTTCTGAAGATACCAAAGTTAAGATCCATTTCTCTGTTCCAGCTTCTGCATGCCTGCTCTAATTTTGTGGGTTTGTACTTGTGGGTGCTAATGCAGATTTCCAATGCTCACAGCCTGTCAGGGTGCATGGAAGTCAGCATAGTCTGACCTAGGGAGAGGAATGACTTTGTCCTGTTCAGTTCTGGGGCAGGAATTAGATCAGCTGCACAGTAAGAATGCAATTCCCCCTAGGTTCTGCTCAGCAATGACTGGCTGTCTTTAGGAGTGACTATTAGTACTGCCTAGTTTCTTGCCAGATAATTTGGCTGCACCTCCAGATTTCTGTAGGGGATAAGCTGAGGGTGTTCACACTGCTGCACCAGGAGTATCAGCTAGATTGCACCAAGATTAGCTCCAAGGACTTCTCACAGGCAAGTAATGTGGACAAACTGCATATTTGACCTCAGGATCTCTCCTACACCTGAGTGTAAACACAATCACTATGCCCTTGAAAATGTCCTTCAAGACGCCTGTTACACAGGCTCCTCAGATCTGAAGGACATGGTTCACCTGAAGTTCTACCCCATGCTGCATTCACACCATTGCAAGCACACCATCCTCTACAGTACACTGAGTTTTGTAGCAATACCCTGCAGAAACACTTTAATGCCTGAGTTAAAGCCTTGAACCAGTCACATCCACACTGCAGAGGTTTCAGGCCTCCTTATAGAGCATCCTCTGAACCCTGATAGGAGGCAGGAGTGTGAATCATCAACACACCACTCCCTACCTGAATTATCAAGAGACACCAGGGAGTAATTTTAGGGCAGAGATAGGAGGATGAAGACAGTCCACAGGGAACCAGGGGAAATACCTGCCAGCAGTTGTGCCACCACTGTGCCTTGGGATTGCCAGGAAAAAAGACAACCTATGGAGTTGAGAACAATGTCAACATAATAGGTTTAAAACAGCAATAAGTTGCAGAGAGATGGTCAAGCTTAGTTTCAAGATCAGGACAGTTTTAGGGAGCACTGAGCTGCTCACAAGCACAGAATTAATTTTTTCTAATAAAAGTTATAAAATCAAGGTGGGAGACTGAAAATCAGTGTGAACTAAAATGAATTCTCCTAAAGTGAGCAGTGGAAGCTAACAGTTTCCCCAACAAATAGCCATGTAAATAAAGTAATAATAATAATTGAAAAAGGGGGAAAAAAGACAGAAAAATAATGGAGACAAGGGGATTTGATTTATAAAAGGCAGGCTATGTGTGTCTGCAAGTGTGTCTGAACTGCAGGATCAGCCAAGAATGTGTTTCCCGGAGCAAAAGAATAGCTAGGAAAAGTGGATGACTTTGCTGTCGCTGTAGAGGGTCTTGAGCAAAACCACAGCAAAGGTGTGGAGTGATGGATCCAAAAAGGAGGCAAACATGCACAAGCCCTGGAGGTGTTGTGCCTATACAGAACAAGAGTTGCAGACCCAGTTTGGCAGTGACTGAAAGGGTGAATATGGCTGTATGAATGCTGTAGGTACTGAAGTTTCTCTTTAGGGCTCCATTTCAGAGTTACAGATTTGAGGCTCATTTGCGAAGGAAATGGTTACATTTGAATCCACCAAGGCACAGAGGAGGTGGTGAGAAATAGGGAGTGGATGGAGCTGTTCTACAGAGGAGTTTATGTGTCACCACCCTCCTAGGAGAGCTTGGCTTCCTACATTTTACTGGAAGTTATCCTCACAATGCCTCGATGAAGTAGGGAAGCATTTGTTGTGTTTTTACAGACAAACAAAGCATTGAGTAGATTCATTAATTACCCTGGGGAATTTCCTTTGTCACTACCCACACGTGTTTTCAACATGATGTTGGTTTCTGGCTGGCCCTGGTTTTACTTTGATCCATCAGACCATCTCCTTCAGCTTGCACTAACCAAGAACTGGGATCTTACTTCAATTGGTTGATGCAAGTTACTGATGCAGTGAAGGGTTTATTACTGGATGTTAGCGGTTCATTCTGTGAAATTCTGAGTAAGGGGAAGGAAATTCCAAACCAATTATGTAGCAGAGAAAAGGAGTAAAATTCATCAAAGAAACAAAGCCATGTAAATTAATCACTCAACTGATGATTTTTTTTCTCTGCTCACATGGACAGGACCCTATGTGCTAGAGGAAAAAAAAATCCCAATAAAAAGTTTTGGGTTTGGCTTCACAGCATAGACTGATTAAAGACCTTCTGCTGGGTTGTTAACCTTTTATTAGCATGAATCTAATAATAATAATAATATTAATATCACCACAAGTATATTTACTTTGCTAATGCCAGAGGGCCTTCAGGCAACTCAATAAAGTGCAGCTCAAATAGTGCTTGATCATTAATAGGACAATGTGCTGAAGTAAAACTGAGAGCAGGGAGGAACTAAAAGCCCAAGATCCTTCTCCAGTGCATGTAGGCTGATAATAAGCCACATAAAATGTCTACCCTCTTTTAGCAGCAGCTTCAGAGCACTGTGTACATTGAACACAATGAATATATTAGCTAATGGCATCTGCAAAATAAGCATATACATATATCCCATTCTTAGGCTTCTGAAAAGAAGATGGCAATATGTCTCTGCTCAGAGGTCTCTGGCTCTGGGATTTATCATGAGACCAAACCCACAAAAGGACAGAAAGACCAGATCCAAAGCTGTGGAAGACATCAGAAAGACTCCCAAGTTTTCAGGTGGGTTTTGGTTAAACCTGTTTTCTCTTGCCTTTCCCTCTTACTCTAGCACAAAAGGAAACTTTTGGCAAAGGATGTTTTTTAAGGCAATCCAGATTCCTTAATGACATTGAGAGGTTTCTTCCAACAGCCCCAGAGACTGAAGGTGCCCTGTTATTACTCCATAATACAGAGAGCATATTTCCAGTTTCCATGTTTCCTCTTTTTTAGCCCTCAGTCAATGCTGTTACACTACATAGCCCCTGAAAAAATCCTGCTTAGGCATGAAGGAGAAGCTGCACAGACTAAATTCTCAAGCTGCACCTTGTTGGCATCTGCTACTGGACAAATGAAAGAAATGTCTCAATCCTGATGGTTTGAACAGGATGTTTCATTTTTTCCCCCTATGCACCTTTTCTGCTGTGTCTATTGGGATATGCTCCCAGTGATCCATGTGGGTAACACAACCTGCTGTATAAGTCGGTATCCAGAAGGAGTTTATTCAGAGGTAAAGGAGGCAGAGTAGGCAATCTACACTTTCAGAAATAATAAAGAAGGGGATTGGAAAGGCATGCTGAAGAGTCAGATGCTCACAGAGCTGAGTGGAAGGAAGAAATAAGGACACTATTCCTGTAGAGATTTGGTTGTCTTAACCTTCACCTGCTGTGGATGTTCCCAGCTTGTCCTCCAATTCCCCTTGCCTTTTGGATCCCATCCCTATCCTCTGTGGGAAAGTGCTGGCAGCAGACAGCTGCTAGGGATCAGATCCAAGAAGTGGGTCTATGCTCAAAGCCAGATGTGTGGCAACAGAACGTGGATGAGGAGGAGAAGACGAAAGAAGCTGGGAAGGATAACCTTGAACAGATGGGAGAGAAGCAGCAAATGGAGCTGTTTGTCTCATGCTCATGACACAAGTAGTGGAAGGAGAGGAACCCTCTGAAGCTGAGCTCTGACACCAGGAAGAGCCTCCATGTGCTGCCTGGTTAGATGTGATGGATGT
Source organism: Toxostoma redivivum (assembly GCA_013397375.1). Taxonomy (NCBI): domain Eukaryota; kingdom Metazoa; phylum Chordata; class Aves; order Passeriformes; family Mimidae; genus Toxostoma; species Toxostoma redivivum. Next base: position 2,812,885 of record VXBI01001279.1, read on the forward strand.
CCAGGGTCTGGACGGGCATTTCACTCAAACCTCTCCTATTATATGCATAAAATGAGGGGGAAGTGGGAGGTGGCATTTCTTCAGTGGCATTCTTCCAAAGCAGGACAACAATACAAATCCATAAACATTCTCATGTGCTGCCACAAACAGAGTTGGTAACTAGATCATGTCCCTGATCCTGTAACGCTGCAGTGAATGAAGCAGGTCAGAGGGACCACACTGCAGAAGTACTTGTTCTGGACAGACTGGTGGGAATGTTGCTCAAACTCAGACACATTTGTTTTCACATTGTTTATCAGAGCTGTTTTTGCAACATGTCAGGACAGAAATCACTGCCCTGTACACATCCTCTCTGTACACATCCTCGCTGTACATCCAGTCAGATGTTTGGGGTGGAGGAGGTTAAACAGCCTTCACTTGGTACCAGGCTAATTATTTGAGGTTGCTGTCACACACAGAGAGCTCCCACCACCAGGTTCAAAAAACAATAGAAGAGGAGGTGTTTTTTCAATAAGTGAATTGATTCCTAATTAAATCATGTGCAATTACAAAATGGCTGGTGAGCTTTTTTTATTAATTTCTCCTTGGCTGCAAGAGTCTAAAGCTCCTAGCTCAAAAAGCACAAGCTGTGCATGGAAACACAGTAGATTAGATTACAGATTAAAAGGGATTATATCAAACTGTGAGAACCAAATAAAAAATTGAAATTTGGAAAAAGTAAAAATAAATACAATAAAAATTAAATCTAAATAGTAGTGGTGAAATGTTGGCCATTTAGACAGTGCACAAATGCATGGTGGGGAATTGCTGCATGAACTCTAGATGTAACAAGTCTGGGGCACACTATACTTACATATGTATTAAGATGAAGCCAGACTCTTTAGATATTTATTTTAAGATACAAACACATGATGAAAAAGGGCAGAGCTAAGGCTGAACTTTTTTGTCATTTTTCTAAACTACCTTAAGATTAGTACTATGTAGACAATGGCTCTTTTGCACAGGATGTTTTATTTTAGCAATAATCTCAACTCTCTCCCACCCCTTCACCTCTCTGGATCTCTGGGAATGAGAGTGGTTCTCACAGGAGTGCTTTCCTGTGACCCAATTATCTAAACAAATTAAAAAACATAAAAGTGTCCCCACCTAAGTCATGTCATGCTAGCTCAGACTATTTTTTTTTTTTAATCTTCCCTGTAAGAAGCAGCTAAAAATACACATTGTTTGTTTGGGACTGATGATGAATGGGCCATGGCTCCTGCTGTCAGAGAGGGTAAGAAGCCACATCACAAATGAACTAAATATCACTGCATAAATTCCTGTCTTCAGCACTCTCAGGAGAAAGTGTGTTGGTTTTTTTAATTAATAAAAGGTGTGCTTCTTTCCCTCCAAACGTATATGCACTTACCTATACAGAGGTAAGGCCTCTGTGTTGTGAAACAAAAATGTCTGAGGGGAGGCCAGTTTTAGAGAAAAGTAACCCAAGTACATATAGGGGATCCAGGTCATGGCAAGGGTCACTGGTATCAGTGTGTTGTACATTCAGTAGATGCACGGAAGAAAGAAAAGCTGGGTTTTTTTCAGGTTTGTTTGTTGGTCTGTTTTTTTCTCTGCTTAGTGAGTTATCTCTCTGCCTTGTACATTTATGAAAAATAGCTGAACTCCATTTACCTCTATTTGTTCTTTACTCCACCCACTAGCTCTGGCTCCTATTTGCAGTTTGTATCTCCAAACTTCAGAGTTTAGACATGAAGACAAAATATCCTCAGCACAGCACAGGGACTTGAGCAGCTCCTGTGTCTGGGACACAGAAAAGGTGCAGTTAAATGGAATATTACCCGATTACTGCTGAAAATTTTGAGCTAAGATTTGATTCCATATAAGATTTTGTATATTGCTATTTGCCTCATGATTTGCCTCATGACAAAGTGAGATGAATTTCAGAGTCAATTCACAAGGAAGAGCATGAGTGTCAGGCGTTTAGAACTCTCCTCATGTCGTCTAATCCATTGTTTATTTGGAGAGTGTGATATATTGTATTTGTTATTCCTTTTCAGATATTCTTTACTTTTGAAAACTGTGGCTGACCAGGCAGGAAGGGGTTGCAACATGCTATAACTCTGGATCTGGGTTGGCATCATAGCCCATCCCCTGCCAGACTGTCAGTCAGATGTTGCCAGGTCATTATTCTTAAAAATTGTGTTGAAAGGAACACAGACAGAAAACATTCTGAGTTCTGAAATTGCAGAAGGGGATTTATGGAATTGTTCTGCAGTGATCTAGAAATAAAATACATTTGCTCATAACTTCATTCATTTCATCCATTTTATAAAAATCCTCCCCTTCACTGCAGAACAATTAATACTATAGTTTTCCCTGGAGACAAGCAACATCCAAATCAAGTCTTTGTGTAACTACCAACCACTCTGAGCTCCAGCAGCTCCTTCACCCCACCTGCTTTTTTATCTTCCCCCTGGAAAGACTTTCACATTAGCCAAAAGAAGTTTTTCTCCTTTCTTTTCATATGTCAGTGTAAGGAATAAAGTGCAACAGGGAGACTCTGTCATGTTAAAGGTCAGTTGCATAAGTTCTCTTAAATGGCAATTAAATGATTCTATGACAAACAGGATGCACTCGGAGTGCAGACATCAGCTCCGACCTTGGGACCTGTGAGAGTCTGGGAAAGAAAAAAAACACTTTGGGAAAATAAACATAACACCCAAAACTGTATTCATCTGCTGATGAATCAGCAGAGAAACTCTATCATTTCCCCTGTGTCTCTAGGGAAATGCAAAATGTAGTAACACTTTAAGTTCTTGCTCAAAGAAACTGGCTGTCTTAAGATCAGCTGTTCACCCTACAATGTTAGAAACAACCTGTTGAATTACTCAGTGCCAGCCTAAGTATTTCAGCAGTTTGAGGGTAGAAGAGTCATATTAAGACCACATCTGGTCAATGATACACAGCTCTGTGGTATAAGTCTGGGAAAGGAGTGATGCATGACTACAGAGTGCTCTGTGAATGGGAGAAGAAAGAGCAACACTTCCTAGGAGGAAGCCTGGCCAGTAGCTGGATAGAAGCCTCAAAAATGAATGTTCAGGCACAAAGGACAGCCCCATGAAGAGAACTGGTCCAAGTCACAGCCTCTTGCAGGATACACTCATTACCCACCCCATCCAGTTGTCCTCTACATATCTCAACAGGAGGCTAATTCACCTGAAGGTTCATGTAACGCTGAACCTTTTTTCCTATATAGATTTTTGCTGAAACCTTAGACCTTTTTATTGGACACCACTGGGGAAGGTTAAGGTCTTCATTTGGAAAGGCCACAGTGGCTGGTAGGGTGGATACGTAAGGATGAGGTGTCCTACATGTCTCATATCTTCAGGCTGGTAAAACAATGCACAAGGCAAAGCAAACGTGAGTTTGAGAACCTCAAAGAAGGCTTCAGTCAGACCAGGAATAACCTGATTAACAGCACAAATATGAAAAATGTCAAGTACAAGCCAACTGTTTTTCTGACAAACGATGAGATGTTGATCTGCCTTTAAAACTCACTGGGCACAATACGATGAGGAAAGGAAGGAAGCAATAAAAACCCTCGTGAATGATGATGGAAAAAACCTCCCATGTTCACCAGATAGTTCCAGATCTGCAAGAGCTGGAGTGGATTTCAGTGAGGAGAAATGTAAGTAAAAAGTTATTCTCATGAGGACCGTTTCCCTGAGAACATTTGTGAGATATATAGACAAATTGATTGGCAGTGGAAAGCAGGGAAATGCAATACAGTTTGATCTGGGATGTGTCTTCTTGGGACATACTTCTGAGTTTTGGATGAGAATACGACAGAAAGCTGTAAGGGCAAAGCAGGTTCAATTGAGAAAAAAAATATAAAAGAAAAAAGAAATACAGAGGAAGAGTTCCTTGGTTTTGAGTGCTCCTCCCTAAAAAATAAAAAATCTTGAAACAAATTTTAAAAAATCATTGTTTGTGAAGGGAAAGAAAAACTTGAGGACAGCTCAACACACTGACATGGGGAGTGCCAACAGCTTGGGATGTAGCACAACACAGAGTACTGAGAAAATGAACTTAGGGATGAGAGGAGGAGTCTGAAATTACAGAGGGAAAGAGGAAATCCAGGCCTGGACTCTCCCCTCTGTCTCTCTTCTCCAAGTCGTTGCTTGCCAGTGAGAGGTGACTTTGGAAAATATGGAGAATGGGATGGGCAAGAAAAATTCACTTGGCAACATCCAATTTCAGGGGCTAGAAAAGAGAGCTGAAGAGGATCCAGAGGCTGAGTTCCTGACCTCAAGGAGAATCCTGAGGGATATTTAAGCCACATTAATTCCAGCAGGCAGCAGGACATCCTGGCAGGAGATGCTGCAGGAAGGGAAAACTGAAGTGAAGGGAAATGCTCTTGTCTGAACTAGGGCTGATTAGTGCCTTAGGAACCAAGGGTCTGCTCTCTTGTTTCACAGTGCTCAGTTATTCACCAGTCTGTCCATGGCAACAGGTGAAAAAAAGGCAATAGACAACAGACTCTAGGATCCTTCAAGGAAAACCCAGACTTTGAATTAATCACTAATTCCAAAGTTTCAAGGAGTAATGTGCAAAAACTCTTCTGTATTCCCTTCCCTCTGGTCCTATTTTTTAGGTCCCAGCTTGAGAACAGAAACAGAAAGAAAGCTTCTTTCGAGACGAGATTTATCCTGTGTTTTTCACAGAGACCTCCCATTCCTCATTTGCTACCAGAGCTGGGAGTCTGTGCATGCAAAGCTCAGGACTGAGCAGAGCCAAGCCTGCAGCTGATAACTGTATCGGAGCTCATCAGACACCGCTTTGATCCAGACACCTGGCTCTGCACTTGAGCCCACTGGCTGGCTGGAGCATCCTGGCAGCAGCACATGTATACCTGAGGCTCCACACCCTGGGGATCTCAGTCCACGGTCAAGATTCTGTAGGAGTTCAGACTCTGCCTGGCATAAAAGAAGTGAGGGCCCAGCAGGAACAAACACCATGTTCACCTTTCTGAGGCACCATTCATCAAAAACTCTGTAGAATGAATATAAGACTCACTTTATTTTAGCTAGGGAGAAACAATGTTTATCAGCTCTAGAGAGAAGCTGAAGATCTGAAGAAGAGCACAGCATCCTACTGGATGAGAACTGAGAGTTTGAATCAGAAGTGTAAATCAGCAGAGCTGGAACAGAGCCAGGACACTGGCATTTGCACCAGAGCTGCAATCAAATTACCAGGGAATTTCTAAAGACCAGAGCTGGTCAGAAGCTCAGATTTATATCTATTAAGCCACAACAGCCTTGAATACCAGGCAAGGGTGTTGGCTGACAGTTGATTCAAGGAATAAAAATGCCACCTTTGGTTACATTGCCTATAGCAACCAGGCAGTGCACCCTAGGTCTCCCACCCAAGTAGCCATCCAGTATTCTTCATGGGCTCTGACAGGATTAGAAGATCTGAGGATAAGGGTAAAGGTCTTGCCTGAGTCATGTTGGTGAATTGGCAGAGTTCTTGCGTCCAAACTGTCTGAAATGATCAGACTATCCAGAAAATAAAAGAAAATATGTTTCAGGGATAAGGCTTTCTTCGGATCTAAGAGAGGTTCTGCAGCCTCCAGACTAGTTAAAAGTTCAGAATAGGAAATGGAAATCCCTGTTTTAGTTATTTTCTGATGGGTAGTTTTGAATAGTGTGTGTTTTGCAATGGCGTTAGCTTCAAAAATTGTTATAATAGTTCAGCTCCACAGTTATAGGATAGGGAGGATTCAGAGGTAGAGGCTATTAGTTCTGAGACAGCTACAAGATTATCACTAACAATTTTACGCATACCTAAATAATCTCCTTGCGTGAATTAGTTAGTGATCTCTCCTTCATTAATGAATTTTAGCTGCCCAGCATCAGTGTCAGACAGAAAAACTCACTGTACAGATGGGAGACTGAGGTAAGGGGCAAATTAAAGTAGCATTTTCAAGGGCTGCCTGAAGAAAGGAAAATATGTGGATTCGTTTTGGAGAGCAGTTCTTCTTCTTAGTAGAGTTATCGCTGTCCTGTAAGATCTCACCCTGTGAGCTGTTGCAGTTTCTCCTGAGTCTATGGAATGGTGACAACGGCAGAACAAGAATTATCTCTCTGTAAGAGGGAGGGAGAGTGCTGTATTTACTGTATTTGCTGATACACATCAAGAGAAGAGAAGCGCAGGATGGGAAGAAAGAGAAAGAGGCGGCTTTGTTCTTGCAGCAGTTTGCTCAACAAAGCCCAGACTGCTTCAGTGATAGTGGATGCTGCATGTTTATTCCGAAAATTTATGGTTTAATTAATTTTGGGGTGAGATAGCGAACAAGGTTCAGTGCCAGATCAGGTGAAATATGATCCTAGCATTTCAAGAATTTCAGCAGCTGAGGGGGCTGACTGAATGGCACCTGAAATCCAATAAAAGCCAGCACAATGGGAAGCCCTGATATCTTAAAGGAAGATCTTTGGAGATTTTAAATGCATCGAGCAGGGTGGCAGTGAGGAGGGGAGTGGGCTAAATTCATCCAGCAGCTACATTCATCACAATGCCTACTGAAAACATGCTGGCTTTTCCCCGTTGTTTCCAGTTCTGAAACAGAGATGGTGCTTCAGAGAAAAGCTTTGGAAAAGCACGAAACCTATAGAGCATAAATGCCACCAAAATAGTAAATTGCAGGACAAAGTGTTTAGGGGAAAAAAAATAAGATTTGAAGCTCCTTTTTATTTGCTTTCCAGTTTGAGGAGCAGTCATATATAATCATTGTTCACAACTTTCTTTCTTCTGCCAGGAAAGCTGGGAAAATAATTCTGGCTTTTCTTTTTAAAATGTGGATATATATTTTTAAATGTCAGTCAGGGAATTCAAGAATCCTGAGGTTTACCCAGCTATAGAAAGGCTGATTCTCACATCCCTTGTGCAAGTAACATTGTATGAATGTATTTTGTGAGTGAACATGGCAATATTTCACAGCTGAAGTACTCCATGGTTTCCACAGTTCAATTGGAGCATCCATAGTACTTGCTGTACATCTTCTCCAGAACAAGGATGTGATATTTTTCACTGTTTATTGATGAGGAACCATGTCACAGGACACAGATGATTTGAATAGTAAAAATAAAGACCATAGCCTACATCTTCTGTGGTGTAAGATACTGCTCTAAATACAGCACAGCTCTTCCACTTGACAGAGCATGAGGAGCCTGCAGGAATGGTACTGACACAGGAGTGACATCCCTGAGTCAAGACCCCCAGCTTTTGCAGTGTGAACGTAGCAGAGCCAAGAACAGGACTTAAAATTTCTTTCCAGAAATGCTCAGCTCCCCAGAGGAAAGTGGGAGGAAATTCAGAGTGTGGAATAACCTAGTGCATCTCCCTTTATGCTGGAAGGGAATGTATGCATCACTAAGGCCAGCCCCAGTATCTCATCTCGCTTGCACCCTGCTGCCTTCATTTTTATAACCACCTACTCTCACAGAAGCAGGCACTGTAGTCAGGCATCCCAGGCCTGTTCTATAGGGAATACAGATTCCTGTAGAAGCTGTGGCTATCTGAGATGCCTCAGCTTCAGCTGGCAGACTCAGAGCAGGGATAGAAGAACTCAGTCTCTGGAGAGTCCTTTCTGTTATCCACAGAGCTTGTCCCAGCTAATGACCCTCAGTATTTGGCAAAGGGGGGAAAAAGTAAATAAAAAAATATTTCCTTTCCCATCTCTTTGTGGATTTTCCCATAAGCTGGTTAAGTTACAGCTTCTGCTGCATCACACATGTACCTCTTCATTTTAGTGTCTGGTTTTGACCTTTGCTCATGGCATTCAGTCTCCCATGCACACCCTGCTTACTCTCTTTCTGTAATTTATGACACACACTGTACACCCATTTCCTTCTGCCCTTAACTCTCCTGCGTGTGTTCTTGTTATCTCAGCTGCTCAATAGATTTGCCATGTTCTAGCCAGCTTCCAGGCCTGTTCTCATAACAGCCTTTCTTCCGGACAATATTCCACTATTTATGAGGCCCAATCTGTGAATTCATATGGCTTGCTATGACTTCTCAGCCTGTCCTACAGCCTTCCCTCTTGAGCAATGGGGTGTGATATTCATACAGTATTTGGGCCTTACTTGACTTTCGGGGTGTATAGGATTCATACACTTTTTGAGGATGTCAGTCAGATGTTAGTGTTGACCCTTGCCAAACTGAGAAATCAGCACTGAACATGACTTTTCCTCAGACGTCTGCTCCTCCACTGGAGACAGGTAATATTTGGCTTTCTTTGGTTAATGTTTCTCCTATTAATTGGGGTTATAAATGGGAACACTGCAGAAAATGCAGACTCTAGTCAGCCTAGAGAATTTAAGTGAGAATTTAATTTAAGTGAGAATTTATTTCTCCTCCATGCTAGCTTTGTGGAAAATCATCACAATGCTCCAATTATTTCTATTGAACTTCAATTTCTCACTCTTCCATCAAATTCTTCCTTTCCTTCCTTGAGCCAATGAACACCTCAGACTACTTCCCTCCTGATGGGAGAGACAGGACATGAAGGAGCTCCTGCTGGACAGCTGGGGTGCAGGTAAAGGGGTAGCCAGGAGACATGTGGGGACACAGAGCTGCTGTGTGAGGATAGGTAATGCAAAGTGGTGAGCCAATAATTCCAACAGGTCAAAAGCAGCTCTTAGCTGAGCAGCAGCAGGGTTGAGCTGTAGTTGGGAAGTGGGTCCTGCAGTGATTGGGTTGTTTAGCAGCAGCAAGGCTGGAGAAAGCGGAAGTCCACAAATGGACTTCTGAGAATCCCATTTCCCCTTTTCTCTTTGTTTTATGTCTCCTAGTAACATAACTGTGTTGGTCTGAGTCCTCCATTGACCAGCCTCCAGCTACAAGTCTTGTGAAGGATTGAAAGGATCTGATGAGGGAAGCAAAACACTCTCTTTTTGCTACTGGCCTCAGAAATCCCAGCCTTCCCTCATGGTCTCCTTTCTCTACCTGCAGATGAAACCCTGTGTTACACATCTGCCTTTTTACAACTGCCCAGGAAGGAATGAGGACCTGCACAATGGTTGTGTAACTCTGTCCTTGTTTATCCAGATGGCTTTTCTGTGGCAGAAGTTATTTGAATGATGAATGCATTTTCCGCTTAGGACAGGATCCATTTCCTGGGATGCATCACCTGACTCTTTCTTCTCAGGTCATTTCTCTGAGCATCTGGACAGCTGTCTCACATTTCTGATGTCTTTTGATATTCAACTGAGGTTGACTGGAAGCTTGGAGGTGTGGGGGAGGAGTGAGAGAGGAAGAGGAGGGAACTCCCAGAAGCAAATCAAGGTGTAAATATGTCTCCACTTCAACCATTGGTGTAACTGGAACCTACAGAGTGGTACCCAAGGGAGCTTTGATCTTTCTGCCTTAAGTACCTAGATGAACAAAGTGATATTGGTATCAGGTGACAGATGCCTGAGTGTATAAAGTGGGCTGAAGCAGAGAATGGTGAAGAGCAAACTGCTGTAGCCTGCACAGCCTTGTAGCAATACATAGACATCACCAGCTTCCTTCAAGCTTCTGGCCACTCTTCCTCTAATGCAGCTGAGCAGGCAATTGCCCTTATTTGCAGTGACAGTGCACTGCTGGCATATCTTCAACCTGGTACCCATCCTAACCCCCAAAGTCCTTTTGGGGAAGGCTGCTTGCTGCTCAGCCAGTTCCTTTCCAGATAGTATTAATGTGTGGGGTTACTCTGCTTTATGGGTACTTCTCCTTCCCTAGTCTCGTAAAGTTTCCGTCAGTTCAGTCCTCAAATTCCTCCCTCTTATCCAAAAGTTCTCTGGTATGAAACACCAACCATTCCCCCTAATTCAGTGTCATCTGCAAATATGATGGGGATACATTCTGTATTATCATGCAGATGAAAATATTGACCACAATACAGATTCCAGGGATGCTCCTTTAGTTACAAGCCAAAACTGGAGGACACCAAGTCATTGAATGTTCTTCTTTGAACTCAGCACTCCAGATATTTTTTTATCCTAACAGCTTGACCAACTAGATCATATTTCATGAGCTTCCTAACACAAATGCTATGTCAAACTGTGTCCAAAACCTTAATAAATCAATACTGTATCCACTGCTCTCTCCTTGTTCACACAGTCATTTCATCACAAAGGGCAATTAGGTTGGTTGAACCTGATTTGTGTATGGTAAATCCATGCTGATTATTCTGACTTCTTAAACCAGAAATTACTAGACCTGATACCAGCTTTAAGCCCTCCATTAAAGTAGTTCTTAAGGGCAGCAAATTTAATCATTGTCACATCTCAAGGAGAACTTCTGGAAAACTCATTTCTCCTCCCCCAGAACAGTTGGGGCATCTAGGTTTTGCTTGTGTTTCTCCCTATCCCATGTGGGTATCAATGGAACAAATTAAGATATTCTGTCTCTCTGAGGCCAGTTCAATTTTCTGTGTAGCACACAATAAGCACCACTGAATGAAACCTTTCAAATTATTTAAGAGGCTACAGACAAAGGTGCTCACTTAAATACTGTTAAAATAAAACACTGGAATCCCTTCAAGAATATAATTCCCCAACTTCCTAAACACATTTACAGGCTCAGAGTGTAGGCAAATGGGGATTTAACGAATTTCGCTGAAAGCAGTGAAATGGGCTTTTTCTAACCCATTTCCTGGACGGATGTGTTATTGTCAGGATTTCACGTCAGTGCCTGAGAGCATCACATGACGAATCACATGGAAGAGGAAAACGTCCTCCTTCCCCACCTGTCTCTGGCAGTGGTGATTCAGTTCCTCAAGCACTGACTGCTGGAGCACTAGTTCTGCATTCAGTAAGACCAAGTCAGCATCCTGGCAACTGTTTATGTGTCCTTAAGCACTGTGCAATTGATGGAGTAGTTTACATTTCTTGTAAACCCTTGGCACAAATAGAAAGATGATTTCAAATTCACGAATACAGAAAGAATTAACTCAGGACTAATTTTGGAGGCAAATCGAAGTGGAGAAGAGCATATATGTCAATACTGAAAAAGAGCATTACTTCCCAGCTGGAATAAGCTGGAAAGATATTTGTCTGGTGGAATTCTTATTGGGAGTGTTGCCTTTAGTCTCATAATTTTTCTAAGAAATAAATAAAATCACATAGAAAATCACATAGAAACTGATACACATCCCACCACTACTAAGTTAATTGCTTACCTTCTCTTACCAATGGCTCAGGGCCATGTTTTCTGTTGGCTTTCAAGCTACAAAGTAATTTGGAAAAAGCTGTTTTATTAGCAAAGTGGACTGGAATTTATTGATGCCTTCATATTTGCTCACTAGGAGAAAACTTCTTACCTTTACGCAAATGTATTGTTTGACTATATTTTCATTTGTTACAGTTAGTTCTAGTCAGGGTAGGAAAATTCAAGATGACTCACACAACTTCTGACTTGAAAATCTTAGGGGAAACCAAACTGCAAGCAAAGTTGTGTGATCAAAAAATCGCTCTCTGCAGAAGCTGTAGACTGGATCACCAAACCTTCTACTGCATGGGTGGTCACTGCTCCCACTAAAGCCATATGGTGATAAAAAGACCACCCCAGAAATAAGATGTTAACTTCTCACCATAAACTCATATTTCCTCTGGCTGCTTCTTGCATGGGGAGGGGCAGAAATGGGTTCAGTATCTTGTGCTTGGACCACAAGGCAACATGCAGCACACTGTTGGTGAGCCAGGAGGCTGCATCCAGGCCTTGCTTCAAGATTAAAACCAGATATATGTCAGAAATAACAGAGTCTGTACCTGAGAAGCCTCTCAGGGACGAGCTCATGTTCTGGATCCAGTTTGCAGAGCCAAGTCCCTGGAACCAGTTTCATCTGCAGTGTCTGCTGGGGCAGAGCACAGATGGGAACCAGCCCTTCCTGCCCTGTACCCAAGTTTTCTCATCCAAACAGACAGCTCCAGACCGGATCCAAAGGAGCAGCCATCATGTAGGCAGTGCAGTCAGCAAGTTAATCTCTCATTTAAATTTCTAGTCTCATCCACTCAAGAGATTACAGGCAAAGCCAAAATCTTCTGTGATATTCTTGCCAAGGGTGAAGGAAATCAATAGGCTGTAGTATGGGCTTATACATGGAGACATACAAAGTTTGCTTGGATGCATGGTTCCCAAGTTAAACAGGGCAAACAAACAGGTCTCTGTTGCAAGCTGAAAGCTGTTTGCAACATGTTCTGTGGCTGTCAAATTGCCCAGAAACAGCAATCCCTTGGCCTGATCCTTGCCTTCTTCTCAGGGAAGGCAGAACTGATAAATGTGTCCTGCTTTGGACTGCTTGTCCCTATACTGCAGAAAGGACAGCTCTTGCATCCTATCCCTAACTCCCTCCCTTCCAGATAGGAATAAAGCTGGTCCTCTGGGCTCAAGTAAGGCTTCAGGGGTCTTCATGGTAGTGGTGAAGGGAAACTGGGGCATCCTTCTTTTTATGGAGCCATAGCAAATGTATATACTTTCTACCACAGGAGGAGCCTAGCCCATGGCAGGCAGGTTAGGAGTGTAAAACCAATTAATGATGCTTTCATAGCAGAACAGAAGCAGTCAGTAAACTCCTTCTTACTAGAAGAAAAACTGCAACAAGAATAATTTCTTGTTGACAGTTGGAGAAAAGGAAAAAAAAAAAAAAAAGCCAAAATCAAATAAATCCCCCAAAATTAAACCCCTCAAAGAAACGAAGAGGAAGAAGAGGAAAAACCTGTTACTTTTTGCGGCTTCCCACTCAGCAAAAGAGCTGACATATTAAAACTGGCAACATTTCAGTGTCCCCTTAAAAGGCTACATTATCATTCCAAGCTAGGAAAAAATGTAAAAGGCTATGTGTAACAGCACCCTCTGGTGAATCCTGTCACAGGAGTATCCCTGTCCCTATACATGGGAAATAGGATATTGCTGCAAACCATCCCTGAACAAGGCCATAAGTGTAGGTGACACTTTGGAGATAGACAGAAGTGTCGAAAAGTAGAGACACCTCTGTCTAGAAGGAAAGGGCACAGATCCATTTGATTCTGCCAAGAATCCCCAGCTGTGATGGCCTCCTGTGAAACGGCTGTTGAGGTATCTCCTATTCAAACCGCTCAGTCTCCTGCCTTGGAGAGAGAGGATATGCTAATATTTCCAGATAACTGGCTCATTCCCTCTTTCCTTCTTGGCCCTTGGCTCCCCAGCCCTTGAACTTAAGGGACTACTCAGGTAGAGGGAGGAGAGCATGCAGCATGATGCATTCAGCTGGAGAATCCTTTCCACAGACTGAGACATTGCTGGAATTACCCAGAGCTAATTTAAGCTCTGGTGAATGCAAAATGTGTGCCAGCAGGCGAAGAACTCATGGAGTTTGCCACCCAAGGTGGATTAAACCAGCTTGGAAAGTTTCACGAGAGAAAGCATTTCTTTGAGGCAGGATGAGTGGCTGGCTAGTAATTCAACCACGAGAAGATCTGGCCTCTGTGCAAGTCTGTAAATAATACATACGCTTACTCGTGCATTTCCATCTCCGAGGGGAGAAGAAAGTGGAGAATGAGGGCAGCTCAGTGCAGGAACAACATTTCCAGAAGTAGAAAAATGTTCTGACTGCATACCCATATCCTGCACTTTCAAAAGGTATTTTAAGGCCACCAAAAATGTGTAGTATGGGAAACGGAAACCAGCCCAATCCGTCATTTACAGAACCTTTCCCAGTTTCTGCTGAGGCACCGTTTCCAGAAGCAGCAGCAGAGTCAGTCTGCAAATGCAGGCCTGTTCTGCCATTGCTGGTTATTGTCACAGTACTTGACTTGGCTGCTCTGTGCCCCTTGCAGGCTGTACCAAGGGCTCTGCCCATCTTGTGCCCTTAATCCCTGTTGCAGACACATCTTTAGAGCCCAGGCTTTGGCACCACCACTCTCGAAACCTTCTTGGTTTTTTTGCCCATCGTTGCTTCTGGAATTTCTCCTCAGCCCAGACAAGTTTTCTCTGCAAGAAGACAACTGCTTATGACAGAGAAACATAGTATTTACCCTAGTAGGTAATAATCTGGTGTCTCACAGAGGTGCACAGAAACCTGGGCATTTTGGTGGCTAGCAGAGCAAGATTTGAATCTGACGAACTGGCTCTCCTGATAGATGCAACGTGTACAGGGAGAGAGGTCCATGAGTAGTGGCACCAGGAGGCTCAAGGAGTGGAAATTCCCAGTCTTCTGCTTCCTGCCTGCTCTTCAGCTGAAGCTCCCACTTGTGTCAGGTACTCTCTGGAGCAGTGTAAGGGGTAGTTTTCAGGGAGCCTTTCTCCTCAGATTTCATCCTCTCCTGAAACTATGTGGTTTTCCCAGGTCTGTAGCCCTTTTGCTGTCTCTGAGGACAGGCTTAGTCTTGTTTGTACTGAAGGAGACAGAAGGGTCAGTAGCCAGAATAGATGCTGCAGAGGAAGACACCCACAACTTATCTGGGAGAGAAATTTATTTCCAGTCTAAAGGAAAAGGGAGAATACAGGGGCTTTCTTTTATTTTAGGGGGCTTTCAGAGACTAAATCAGTGAAAATCAAAAGATCACTTGTGAGCACTGGACACATAGTCCTTCCACTCTAAGTTAGGACCAAATGGGAAACAAGTTCAGAAGGAAAAAGTCTTATGCAGAGCCCTCCAGGAGGTCAGGGAAAGAAGCAGAAAAAGCAACTTGCTTCCTTGATTCTCAGTGTGATTTATCTCAGAGGTCATCTCTTCCATAATATCTCATTTTTCCCCAATGCATATTCCTAACTGTAAATGTTTCTGTTACTTGCTGAAAGATTCATGCTTTCTCAAAAGCTTGTTGTGCTTGGCAAAAAATATCTAATGGCAGAAAACTCATCACTTACTCCTGATTGCTGTAAAAGCTGCTTGTGTGTGTGCATCTGTCAACAGAGTCAAGGAACAAGCAACACATTCAATTTCCCACTTTTTTTTCAGTTTCTCCTCACAAACAGATCTTCCAGATCAGATCATATTGCCATCTTTTTCCAGTCTCTGTCTTTCAAAACATGAGAGGGAGGCATATTAGTAGCATATTGCTCAGCTTCAGTGGCAGGGGGGTTGGAACTAGATGATCTTTAAGGTCCCTTCCAACCCAAACCATTATGTGATTCAATGGTTTTTCCTTGATTCACTGCACAGGACAGCAAGTAGAGCCACAGGAGTTCACTTATTTGTTTTTAGCATTTTCCTCCCTTATACCTGCAGAAAGAGTAGGTGTGTTCAACTGAGGTACCTACAACGATGCTGAGGTGGTTTGCAAAATCCTGTGGTTGACTTGATAACTGTTCTCTATTCAGCTAAGTGCGCTGGTAAGCCATGTAGAAATGCCGAAGGGTAGATAATATGGAGACTAAATTTGTTCTTTGAAGAGCCTGACTCCATCTGTGAGGAGAGCACTAGCTGAAGCCAAACCCCTCCCATACCCAACAAAGAAAGCTCCCCACTGAGCTGTATCTAGAAGTAGGTGGTATATGCCACTAACAAAGCTTCTCTCATCTCCTGCTAACTCCAGCCAGCTGCCAGATGAGCCCAACTGAAAGGAAGGCTTGCTTTCTAACTTTGCCTGCTTTTATGGATTACCCAGTTGCCTAGCCTCATCTCCCTTACTTCCCTGTTCTCTGCTTTTAATCAGCCTGCCATTTAAATCACTTGGGATATAATTAACCAGGAAAGTCCACTAAAAAGGTTATTACAGAGAGAAGTTCCCTATCTCCAGTTTCCATCTTACCGAATCACAATACTGAACCTTCAACCAAATGTCCTTCCAGCTACAGAACTGCTTGTCCTGGGAAACTATGAGCCTGAGGTTTGGCTTAACAGCACTTTCCCAAGTGGGAGAAACCCTCTGTCCTAGGTGTAATGAAACATGATCAATGACTACATGTTCCAGCTCTCAGTGGAGTAATTCACAGGCACAGAGATCCAATTCAATCTGAGAACCAAAGTGAAAAGCTCCATTATAAATCAATAGAAAGTTAACTAGTGCTCTGCATTTTGCATAGCACCATTTCTAACTGAACACTTGAGTATTTACTATTCCAAACCAGCTACATCCTTTTAAGCTTAGAATTCCCGACAGAGGTGCAGAGCTTGTAAACTTTTCTACCCTATTTTAATTCATGAAAGGAGAAGCTGAAGGACGAAGAGGGGAGAAATAGGTCTAGGAACGGATCTCTAGTAGTGTGTTACCCAGCACACAAGTTATCAGACAAGGTTCTTTCCTCTATTTGTTTTCATTTAGGTTAAATAAAATATTTTTTACAAGTAATCAATGGAAGGGAAAAATTAAACCCCAAACCTAAGAAAGCACAGCCTCAAACTCCACCAAGTTACAAAAAACTACAAAAAAATAACTAGGATGGTTCCTTCCACCAAAGGAGGGTTTTATTGAAACTCTGCTGGTGCTGTGCAGCAGGAGCCTTTTCCTGGCCCGTTTGCCTCCATTTGGTAGGAGTGAATTACGTCAGTGTCAGTCACCCACATCCATTTCCATACTCCACACGGCAGAGCTGCATGCCATTTTCTTCCTTATGATTATGCTTTATTATTGCTATTACATCAGTGCCTGGAGGCCTTGGGGTAGACCAGGTCTCTATTGTATTCATTGCTGAATTTACACAATGACATGCAATCATGGCAGCAAAGAAGTTCCTGGAGCACTGTATGCTGTGAGCTGGAAAGGCATTTGGGGTAATAAAAAAGGGAACATAATGATAACGTGTTCTCAACCAAAGCACAGTGAAATCATTGTAAATTCCATGATGGGTAGGTGATTTAGCTTCAGTGGTGCATCACTGCAGAGAGCAACCTTGATGTAAGTGTCATAAAGCTTGGCACAGCATCAAACCCATACACAATAAAGCTATAGGGCCAAAGTGTTCCAGCAGATCCTCTCCAGACCTTTCCTTCTCTTTCCAAGGCTTTTTCTCATCAACTGCTTATTGTGTAAACTGTGTTTGAACATAATAGCTGGGCTAGAGGTGGGACACTACAGGGTTAGGATAAAGTTTGCTGTAAATTTTTCCACTTCTTTTCTGTTTTTTTGGGTTTTTTGGTTTTTTTGGTTTTTTTTTTTTGTCTTCTGTGTTTCCTGGCTCTTGTGCTCTTGTGTCTTGAAATCACACCCTTGATGTAACTTCATTGTGGTTCATTTTTCTTGTGGTCTAATTAAATCTGGCTCCAGACAGAGTTGTGTGTTAGCAACAACAGAAGGAGGAGGTAGGAATCCAGAGATCTAGGAATCAGCAGGAATGTCATGGCCTGAAAAGTGAAAAATCAAAGGGGAGGGAGCCCAGGGAAAATGAAGGAAGAAAATATGAGTAGATAAATTCCTTAAGCAGTCTAAAGTCATTTGAGTTGCTTATCAGAGTATTGATAACCCAGGGCAGATTTGGGTGTGGTGTAGGAATGTGAATTCCTCCAGCCTGGAACACAACTGCTGTACACAAGATCCCAGATGAGTCCTTGCCATAATGTCTTTGACGTTAACAGAATTACATCAAAGATGTAAATCCCAAGGGGTGGAAATCAAATTAAGGGCTGTGTGCTTATGAAGTGAGGGTTTGGTTAACAATGGAAAGGGGGAAGGGTCCAAAAGGGTGAATTTAAGGTCCATCTTGAGGACAGAGTCTTTCTAAAGCAGTGCAGTGGTAGTTTAAGCAGCTGCTGAGAAGGGAAAGGAGATCATTCTGACATAAAGCCTCTAGCTGATTTTGGAGCCTGGTACATAATCCTCTTGTTGCTGGCTGTGAAAGTTCCAAACCTCATCTCTAGAGTGTTGTAAAAAGCTCATTATTTGGGAGAATTTTGATGCAGAAAATAGGTTTTCTTTGTCATGAATATTTCTATTTCATCAAGTCTTTTTAATTTATTAAATGTTCAGAGCTTTTCTCCTGTGTCAGTGACCAGCTGCCTTCCAAAAACTGGACTCCTAAGAGAACATAGCATTTAGATACAGTAAAGCAGGAGAGAGGGAGAAAAACCGTGTATTATGTTGTATGTATGGCTGAGCCTCTTTGAACCAAGAGCTGGTTATTCAAGATGTTATTAAGTTATTAAGATGCAAATCCATGTATCAACTGCTGCTGGACATGCCTGCACTGTGAAGATTCCCATGTGCAATATTCTTAGTATGGTGCAACCTTTATTGACTTGAGAGGTGTAGGACCCACAGTGGCTAAAAGCAGAGAAGTCAAAAAGTCTCTGTGGTGAAAATAGGACAATGAAGTGATTTAAATCACTAATATGGGGATTGAGACACTTGTTCCATGCAATTCTCTTTCTGCAGTGTCTGATAGTGGTAAGGACTCAATGGGACATTTCCCACATGGATGAACATTTCTGCTTCTCCATGACTATCATTATTAATTCATGTTTATATTCCATTAGCTTCTAGGTGAGCTATTACAAGAAGAAATAAAAAAGTAACTATCACAGAGTCAGACCTTTGAACAGCCTTCAATGCCTCAGAGAGTGGAAGGAAAAGAGAGTGAAAAAGTCTATCTGAGTGATCTGATCCTTGGAATCTCCTCTCAGATACCACAGCTGGTAGTTCAGGGATTTCCTGGGCTGCATCTCGAGATTATTGACTATACTACTTGTTTTCCATGGATATCTCTTCCATCAGCCAGGGGAGTAACAGCACAGTTGTAAAAACATGGTACATTCTTGGTCTATGTTGTTACCTGTGATCCTGTGATGTCTGTCACAGATACTTGGTACTTGTAGGGGAAATTCACCTCCTGAATATCTAAAATTTGGTTTTCTAAAGCTGAGCTAGACACCCTAGATTGCCTTTTTGGGGAGGAGGGAGGAGGTGAAAGGTGGGGACAGAAGTGGGTGTCTTCAGCCTTTCACCTGTGTCTGAGACATGTAGCCAAGATGAGATGAATTGCTCCCTGAGGGTACATATCTATCTCTATAGACAAGAAATGGAGTCTAGAATCCTACAGTCACCCTTTAAAGGCAGTGCTAGTGAAGCCAGGTTGTTCAGCACTGATGAAAATAGATACTTCTTCAGCATGCTTAGCTAAGCCAACTTCACTGCCACAGCTTGCTTACCTGGCTTCAAACCATTGCTAGAAAGATTTTAGGAAGAAAATGCTCTTTCTGAAACACCATCTCTGACTCAGCAAGAGCCACAGAGGACTTGAGTCAGGCAGGGGCTCTGTGGAAGGCTCAAAACATGTTTGCTGTGTCTTTAATGTCCCTTGAAACTTGCTGGTTATGGATGCCAACACAGCTGAACTTGTGGTCTGACCCAGGCACTGGTGCTCCTTTGCTCATATCTGGTAGGTTAAGGAAGGACATAAAGATTCTGTCCCATAGCTCTTAGCAGGAATGACTTCCTGATCAATTCCAATGTATTAAAAAATGGGTTTCTTCTCTAATTTTGTAGGAAAAGGACAGACATAATTTTGGATGTAGTAGTCTACTGTTTGATTTTTTTTTCCTTAGAGGGTAGGACAGGAGGAATTAAAAGACTTCTGTCTAATTGTTTTCTGAAAAAAAAAAAAAACAAAACAAACAAACAAAAAAAAACAAACCAAAAAACCAAGAGAAAGTAGGGGAAAAATCAGCCAACTGCTCTGAATTCTGGTAATTCCAAGGCTGCTGTCTTGGATCTTGGATTGGGAAAATGTGGGGAATCCCTGCATTCAGGAAACCCCCCCCCCCC
>VXBI01001279.1:2832648-2962300 GCA_013397375.1 Toxostoma redivivum
CAAAGCTGTTTTCTGGTGCCACTGAGGATGCCTGGAGCATCAGAGCTGCCAAGAGCTCAGCTGCTTCTTGGCAAAATACTGATGAGGCTAGGGAAACAGGAGTGTTTTCACCAGCAAGGCTTCTGGCTGCTCAGAGGACTTCTGTTCAAGTAAGACACTCCCAAAATGTTCTCTGCTTTGGAACATTGTCTTCTTCCCTGCCCCAGAGGTCACAGGTACACTGGACGAGACAGGCAAACTCTAGGAGGAAAGATGAGTCCCAGGAAAGGGGAGGAACTTTCCTAGGGTTACACACTGTGTCAGTATTTAAGTCAGGAGTAGAACCCAGCCCAGTTGTGTCCAAATACAGCACCTTGTCCACTGCCCCTCTCCACTCCATCCAAAAACCTTGTGGTGGACTTAAGGCAAAAAGGGGAAACAGTTCCCCTTTGAAAGCATTTCAGCTCCCAACACCTTTTGTAAGTTCTCTGTTTTTCAAGATATGTTTTATTATCACTGTTCTTCCACCACTGTTTTCCTTTATTTTTTTCCATGCTACCTTGCATGACTCCATTTACTGAGGCAGCCTCCAAACCTCTCTTCTAACATTAGCAAATAAAATCATTCCCCTTGTGAAGAAGCTGGGAACATTCAGTTATTTTAGCTGGGGGGAAAAAAAAGGCAGTGGGAACTGCATGGATTTTTTTTCTTTTTCTTCCTTTTGTTGTTTTCTTTTGCCTCGGGTTGGTTAGTTCTGCTGACGTTGAATTGTCCAGTGTTTACTTTTTTAGTGGAAAATTAATTGTCTGCTCTTCATCAGCATCAGTTTGGAATCCATCTCTTGATGCCATGGATTCTCAGCCATTGCAGGAACAGGTTTGTTCTGATGATGCTCACACCTTGCATTGCAGTCTGGCGCTGGAGCTACACAAGGCTCGTTGGGAGATGCAAAATATCATGATGGGTGTTAGGCAGCACTGTGCCAAGCTGAAGCAATAAGTTTTAGAAGATGTCTAGAAAAGCAAACTCCTTCAGAGTCAGAATCAATAGCTCTTAGGAAAAAAGAAGGGTAAAGTCTAATCCAGACTTCTAACTGTTGCCTTAGTAATGAGATATAAAAAATCATTAAAAACAATTTTGCATCCTTGGAAGTCATTTGTGTTTCAGAAGGGAAAGAGGAATGTAACATTTTTTTATTAGGCAAAGGACTGACATCTTGGATACAAGACAGATTCTCTTCATATGCAAGGTAGTGGCTCAGCCATGTTTCACCAAAAATTTTTCTTAGGCTACTGGAATGGGGCTGTTCAAGCTCAATAGCATTTGTTAATTTTGGCTTCCATACTGAGATGGCCTCCTACCTTGGGTCAATGTCTTCAGACCTGTCATGCCTTACTTTTTTAATTGATATTCTGAATATGTCTTTACTATCTGGTAGCAGTGGCCTCAAGACTGTGCTTGCCTCCTGCCCACATGCTAAGGCTTTGGCCATGGCCTCTTGCATAGCTGGAGAGCATCCTTCCAGGTAGGTTTGTCTCTGCCAGCTGGGTAGAACAGGACTCTGCCTGCCTGCGGAGGCGGTCTGCAGCCAGGCTGGAGGCACCTGTGAGCCAGCCCGGGGCTCAGGGCATTCGTGGGACTCCCAGCAGAACAAGACTCTGGCCAGTTTCTCTCTTCAGGGGCTGAGAGGCCTGGAAAGGTGATGATTTTGTCCCAGAATGAGAATGACATTCATGCAAAGTAATAAAAAACTTGTAGAATGTCTCTTGACGGAGAGTTTGCTTGCCAGGCCATTCCTGAGAAACATGACAGCTTTTATAAAATAGTGGTCCAGACCACAAACTGTTAAATTGATGCAGTTGAGGAACCATCTTTAAAAGATCAGCTTCCCAATGATCTCAAGGTGGAGGAAAAGACAGGTTCCTCTGTTTCTGAGAGTCCCACTCACCTTCATCTTTTTCCTTGAGTGCAAATGGGCTCATGATCTTTTAGCTAGAAAACTCTCCTTGTTTCTCTCCTTACAAGACACCTGAAGCCAGAACAACCTTTTGGTCTAAATTGCTGGTATCTTTTGGCAACAAAGCACAGTATTGTGGAGGTGAAGGAATGTTGGCCTTTTCCCATGCCCAGCTGAGATAAACCTCCTATTTCTTGATAGAAATTGTCTCGTTGCAAAATTTTGTGCGTTACATGAATACAAAAATCTTTTTGTGAAAAAAAATGTTTTTCCTACTGCAAAGGTACTGCATTTAATTCAGGTCATACCATATTTCAGAGATTGTGAAATAAATAATAAAGGTGTAATTCTAACTGCTTTGACGTGATTTTTAGTACTAATACCTTGTCCAGCATCTTCACTGCACTGTGAAATATACCTTTCACAAATTACTGAAATAACTGCATGTTCCCTGTGCACTCAAAGTGATCTGCTCTGGCAGTTCACTGTTTGAGCATTTGTAAAAAAAATCCACCTGGGATTTTGACAATACTTCATTCCATTTTTCTGGACTGCCTGCAATGTCTGTATCCCTCTGACCATTTTTGATTGTACATAGTAGAAACTCCTAAATTAGGCTGTTCAGATCTTTTCAGACCTGTTAACCCAGTAGCATCATAAATTTAGAATAGGAGGTGAGAATTTTCCCTTCTGGTTCAGCAAAAATTTAACATCTCTCCAAGGCACTGGGCCATGAACCTGCTGATTCAAAGAATCCTGTAAAATGGAAAGGTAAAGCAACTTTATTTACCTGATGGTACAAAGGGATTTCTTAATTCAGGGAAGTTCAAGTGAGTGTCTCTTTGCCAGTTCCAGATTGCAGAGATGACAGAGATGATTGCAGTGTCCCACCTTTGTGTGGGTTGGAAGGACAGTGGCTGTAAGGAGGTGTGCATAGTCCAGCAGCCCCTGTGGCCAAAAGGATGAGGATAACTCCTGAAGGACAGGTCCACTGGTGGCTTCAAAGTGTGATAATCTCATCAGAGCTTCCCACTGCCAATGACTGGATGTCCAGAGGAAACAGGGAAAAGTTTTCCTGTACATGTTACATTTGCTGGAGCCTTGAGCTAATATTTACCTCAGGCCTCTTGTGGGTAGGGTTCTGCGCTGACTGAAAAAATGCTCTTTTGCACACCAACCCTGTGCTTTTCTGCACCTAAACACAGCCTGGCCTTTGGAGCTGTGACATGTTCTACCACCTCTAGGTGTTCTTGTGTGGCATTCCAAAACAGGTATTAATGTTCTGCTGCTGGAGTGATCGGATTATGCAGAAATAACAGAAAACCTTTTCCAATTCTTCTGTATTTCTTTAATTTTTCAGTCTGAAGTTTGTGTTTGGCCATGTAAAGGGTGGTGTTCTAAGAAATCCATGAAGGCGCTAAAAGTATAAATACTTCTTTCAATGTGCCTGTTCCCCATAAAGCAATATCTACACGTAATCCTGTTGTAGCTGATTCCCACCAATGTATTGTTCAATGCTAGCAGAACCAGATCCCTCTAAGGATACTTGTACAGAATGAATTGTGACAGTAGTCCAGATTTATGCTCCTCAATGACTTACAGCCAATAGGGCATATGCCCACGTTTGCCATACTTGCTATCTCCAAAGCTTGCATTGGGCCAAGCCATCCAAGGTTGACTTGGTTTTTTTTTCTTCCTCCTTCCTCACTCAGGCATCACTCCCAATGACTTCAAGAGAAGAGCTTCCCATTGTTCCTGGATTTCATTAATCAAGCTAAAATCAGATACAGACCTAAGGCAGTTTCCCCACTTATAGAAGGAGTGAAAACTAAGTAAATAGACCAGAATTTCTATATTGATTTGTGCTATCTTCCCTTTTATTTGCATCCACTACCTGTTAACTGCAACCTTTAAATGGTCTGAAACAACACAGGAACTGGAACACATAGGTGTCTAGGTTCCTATGAACATATGATACTCTTTTACAAAATCCCTTCCACCCTCTAAGCATCCACCCATACTTCAAAGTAAGATGTAAATTCTGGGGCCAAGGCATTACACCAAAAATTTGGCAAAATTCATCCTGCAGCAAATCCTGACATTTCAATGTTTGTTTTCATTGCACATTGGAACAAAGAACTGAAATGTCAAGACTTTTTCTCTGGGTGGAAATTTCGGGAAAAAAAATTAAAAAAAACCCAAAAAACTTTTTTTCTTTTTCTGGCAAAGTCACAGCATTTTTACTGACATTTTCAAGTAAAACAAAATATTTCACCATTCCTGAAATCAAAAATGTTTTCTTGTGGTGTGTCAAAATGACCCCAAAATGCTCTATTTCAGGTCACTTCTGAGCTTTTCCCTTGTGTTACAGCCTTCTGGGACATGTAGTTTGGAAGTTTGCTCCTTGCAGGCTCCATGTCTGGATTGTGTGAAAACTCTGAAAACCCGTATAGATAATCATCCTTGTAAAGAGAGAAACATCTGCATTGCATTATAGGATAACAAAGAGTGTCCCATCTACAGAGAAAACGTCATGAACTGTAGCCCTGCACTGTAACTGGAAAGTAATTCATTATTGACTTGAACTCATCTGACTCAAAATATTTTGAGCCAATTCAGAAATAAAACCTTCTGTCTCAGGTCAGTGGAGGTTTTTTCTTTTCTTTTTTTTTTTTTTTTTTCTGGTGTATATGGATTTTCCACTGATTCACCTAGCATTGTAACAAAATAGCAATATATCTGTGAAGACTTGTTTCCCTTTGAGTTTTTATTTTAAAATGGCACATCCACTTACATCTAGGAAGGAAGGGAAAATTGGTAATCCTGGTATTTTCTTGATGCTCAGAGCAGGAGACAGAGTTTTAGGTCACACCTTGTCTTGGTATTTCCAGTAGGAAATTAAGGTAATTTGTTGGTATAGTTTTTTATATATTTAGGCTTGAGCCTACCTACTTCTAAGAGGATGAGGTAAGTCCTACTTGATGGCTCCTACACCTAATATATGTGGACCTACTTTTAAGGAGCCTGCCCACCATCACATATGAAGGTTGCAGTAACACAAGAACTCCAATCTGGGCTTGAAATTTCTAGTCTTAGGGTTTGTGCAGTTTTCTCTTTGTGACATCAGTCAGAAACTCACCACTTTTTCTCATCAGATCTAACTTCCTTGTTTTCATGATCTTCAATGAGAAGACAACATGTTGTTACCTTAGCATGAAAGTATCAAAAGCAAAGTAGTCTTGGTAATATCTCTTCTCAGAGTTCATAAATTATTGCCTTGAAATTTGGAGCACTCACTGGGCTTTCACTCTGAGCATTGCCTAATGATAGCTGCCACTCTCTGTAAGGTCTTCTCCCAATGGACTGATATAATTCCTTCAGAGAATCAAGCAGAACAGTGCAAACTAGTAAGGATTATACACCAGAGAAGATGCCCTTACAGCAGGGTAAAACTCTTAAATGGGTGACTGCTGTGTTACAGATCTTAAAATTCAGGTAAGCTTCCTGTGCAAGAGCTCTCCACTCTGCTTTGACCTTCTGCTTTAATACCCAGATTCATCCCATCTAATTTGAAGCACTAAGAACCCTGCCTCTGTAGTCTATGAGTAGAATAATAGGAACAGAATTGTTTAGGTTGAAAGGACCTTTAAGATCATTAAGTCCAGTCATTAACCCAACACTGCTAAGACCATCACTAAACCACATTCCCAAGTGACACATCTACACATCTTTTAAATACCTCCCGGGATGCTGGCTGCATCACTTCCTTGGCCTACCTGTTCCAGTGCTCAAAAACACTTCTCATGAAGCATTTTTCCCCTATATCCAATCTAAACCTTCCCTCGTGCAACTTGAAGTCATTTTCTCCTGTCCTATCACATCTTGTGAGAAGAGATTCACACCCATCTGGCTACATCCTCCTTTCATGTGGCTGTGCAGAGTGATAAGGTACTCCCTGAGCCTCCTCTTCTGCAGGCTAAACACCCCCATCTCCCTCAAGCATTCCTCACAGGACTTGTGCTCCGGACCCTTCACCAGCCTCACTGCCCTTCCCTGGACACACTTCAATCCTATGATGTTTTTGCCACAATGAGAGGTCCCAGACTGAGCACCAGATTCAGGTATGGCCTCGTCAGTGCCGAGTGCAGGCAGAGCATCACTGCCTCAGTCCTGCTGGCCACACCATAAAGACAAGGTCCCTCAAAGAATGCATGAGGTCTTAGCGGGGATGAACCTTCCTCAGCTGACTATAGAGGGAGTTTTAATAGACTTTCCCCTTAATTTTGCACCTTTCTTAGGAGCCTGGAGATAGATGGGAGAAACAGAAGCATTTGTGCCTCCTCGAGACTCGCCAGGGTGTATAGGTGTCAGCTGACTGAGAGGCACAGAAGTACAGCTGCTGTGTATTGTCTCACTAGTACAATATAATCCTAAAACCCATGGTGAAAAGCCAGTAATGTGTTGCATGTATCTTTAAACACTGAACCTGCATCAAACTCACTCATATTGTATTTGTCAAATTATGACCACATATAGGGGTTGACAGCAGGGTATGACTGTATCTTCCACCACAGAATGCAAGTCAGACCCTGCTAACAGATTATCATAATCTGCTGAGGCAAAACCTGGGGAAAAATCCACAGCAGTAATTCAGACAAATACTGTTCTGACCTTCCCCACTCTTTGAATATTGCCACCCATGGAATATGAGCTTTTAGCAAAGAGATGAGTGGATAGTATCTTTCTAGACATATGGAGATCACGTAATATACCCTCTGTGGTAGCAGGGTAACAATAGCAGTAGGAATAATCTCATACTCCCATTACCCAGCATTCCCATGAGTTCTGAGCAGATAACTAGTCTTTTTCTGGCAGCATAATACTGCATAATCTGTGTGAAGTGAGCATTGGCCCTGTTTTGGAAGATGCTGTTTGCATGTCTGCACTTTCATTTAATTTGCAGCTGATCTTTTATGAGTTCAGCACCAGTAAACAAGAGGTTAAGGTATAACTGGTTGTGTGAGGAGTTTCAAGCAGATTCCTTCTTTGATACAGCAAGGATTTTGCTGGAGGTGAGTTGTAGGGGACAGAGCAGGTAACACAGCCAGTTTGTTGACATGTAAATAATATCTGATGACCACAAAATAGAGATTTCCATGAGATCATAGTTAGTCTCACACATACTCATTATAAGGAAGAATTTGGGCAGGAGATCACTTTTTTTCTCCTTTCTCAGACATCAGTTCTGAACTATGACAGGGGTACTACAAAACACTTTGAGTGTTCACAGTGAACTTGGCATTGATTTCCAGAGTCCAAAATATAATATCCTGCTACTGCAGAGGGATTCATGTGTACCTATTCAGCAGGAAACACTCCTGGACATCCTTTTTTTTTTTTTTTTTTTGTGAAATATGCTGTAATTTTGGTAGGATTTCAGTTCAGTCCCCAGTGAAATAAATAGATGATAATTCCCAGCAGAGTGGAACTGCTCCTGAATGCAACATGGTCAAGCCCTTAAAATGCCCACAGCATATGAATTGAATGAATCTTCATGAATCTTGTGGCTTTTTCTGATCTGTCACCCATGTGGAATAAATATTAACAAATACTTGAAAATTAAAAAAAAACTAAAAATATCAAATACTTAAAAGTACTGAATGTTTTCTGGCAAAAATATGCCCCTGTCCTACAGATGTTATTGTCAGAACACATTCATCTGCCTAACTGGTTCTCACTGCTTGTCCTACGTAGGACCAACAGACACTAAATTCATCACTGTAAAATAATATCAAATCCAAGGAAATCATAAAGGTTTTCTTCCAAGTTGATCTGTTGCTCTGATAATCGGGAAATCCCGTTCTAAGCCTCCAGAAAAGAGGAATGATTTCTAATAACTTCAAGATTTCTTCCCAGTATCATGGTTGAGGTTTTATTCCCTAGGGACAACATCTGTCTTCATGAGCAAATCAGGTCCAGGATTTTACCAAAAGGGAAAGAGGGGGGTTAATCCTAATTCCTGTAAGTGATACAGTTATATCCTGACACAGGAGGAAGTTCATAACAAGTGTCAAACAGGAGGGAAAGTATTAGGATGTATTCATAGATCCTTATGGATTATCTTCACCACAGAGAGGAGAAATTATATGGATACAGGATATATTATGAAATAAACACCTATTTCTTTAGCCCTGAGTTTCTTTATGACCCTCTGAAAACAGAGCTTCTCTTTAAGGTCCATTTGCCTTGCCATAAAGAACCTGGCTTTCCTAAACAGCTTTTGGAACTACTGCATAACAAGTAGTTCTAATTATGCAGACCATAAAGATTTAATTAAAAAATCAAGTTGCATTACTTGCTCCAAAGAGCTTTCTTAACCCAGAGGATGCAAATTCTCCATCTCATTGTTTTCCCTTCCCTAGCATCCATTAACCAAAGACAAACACAGTGGGGATGACCCCATAGCAGACCAACGTTACCTGGGATGGGGTTGGCTGAGGTCTCTTTACTTCTTAGTAACTTTGTGGAAAATTGACAGAGAATGTTGCTCTACTTCTTCTAGGGTTCCAAGATGAAGTGTGGTTGTCTTAACATATCCACCTTCTGTAATTAGCTCTTTCGCATTTGACTTAAAATACATTTATTTAAGAGAAACTAGCAAAGAAAGAATGGAAACGTGGGAAGCAGAAGGATTTTATCATAATTTTTTTTTCTATCTGTTTATCTAAGGTTAGCTTTGATTCTTTTTATAGCTGATAGCTGCACTCTGAGGTACCCAAAAGGCAGCTGGGATCAGGGTTGTCAGATGACCCTTTCTCTGCCTTAAACTCAGAGGTGCTTAATTATATTTTGTAGCCAAAGTTGGGTGGGCTGTCTCCTGTCACACTGGAATCCTTTGCATTAAGACGAGTATGTCTTTCTACAAGGGCATTCAACTTAATTCATTAATGAAGTGGCATATTAATGAGGACAGAAATGTAAATTATATCTACCCTAGGGCCTTTCTCACATGTTATTTTGTGAAAACCAGCATGTTCCCTGCTGACTTTCATTCTGTGGTTAGGAACAAGTGTGTGAGCTGCTCTAAAGAGGATTCTGGGGAAGTAGCCATCCTTACAGGATTCAGATGATTGGAAGCTGACTGATGTTGCGGTCACTTTGGTATCACTTGAGGAATTGTTGTATGCAGAGGTGAGTCATATTATTGGTGGAGCAGAACCTGACCCTGGGGCCTGCAAGCAGTGGGAAGAACAATCATTGCACCACCCTCTAATAACATACAGACCCAGGCAAGAGCACTGGCCAGCCAAAATAAATTAATTGCATCATCTAGTGGATATTGTGCTATATCAAAGCCTCCTTCTCCCTTTAATAAGGGTAGTAAAAATGTCTCCGTTAATTGCTTTCACTTCAATTAGACAGCCCATGTCTTCCAAGCCTGCTGAGGACAATGGATGGTATGAAAAGATATTTCAGAAGCACTAGGAGAGTGAATTCTTTGCACTCTGAAGTTGCAGGAACTTTGTGCTTACCAGAGATGGCTAAAGTGTACTCAAGATTTTCTAAGCTTTTGGTGATTTGCTTTATCTTTGAACCTGCTGCTGTTCAGTAACAGAAGAATCACGTGAATATGATGGAGATTTAGACATGACAGAAATCCCTCTCTGCTTCCAACACTGATATGTTCCAGGATGGAGAGCCCATAGCATCATTTAATCTACCAAGGAGAGAAAAGAAACACAAAGAAAAGAACTCTTGGAATTCAGGGCATTTGGCCCTCAGCCAGATGATTGTGAGCAAACAAATAATGAACAAGAGGCAGAGAACCTGCCTAGGGTGAACTGAGAAATCAGTGCTAAGCCATCTTGGCATTAGTAGAAGCATGCAGCAAGGCAAGAAAACTAGAAGCACTGATAGGTAAAAGGTTGCAAAATAAAGTGAAGATGGAGGTTCTGGTGCAGAGGCAAATGTAGAGCTCTTGAGAACTGCACAGGTAAAGGAGCAGGGAAGACAATCTTCTCCTGGGAAATCTGTCTAATCCTCCACTCCAAAACCTTCAAAATATGGTCGAATCGTGTCACTGCTCGTGGTATTTACCCTACAGATTTCTTGTAGGCTTCTCATAAATCCTTGTTTAGACTTTGATCCACCCAGCAACTTTTTCCATTTTTACTTCATCACCCCTTTCCCAGCTGTCCTCCACCACACCCAGTCTACTGGCTTGTCTTGCAGCTTCCACACACCCCTACACTTTCTTCAGAAGCCCTTGTGTCTGCCTTGAATAAAGATCTCTGATCTTCTCTTTCCAGGCCTGAGACCCAACTTATTCTACCAACATCTCTGGTGGCTTCTTTCTTACTCAAAAGTTAGAAGTTCACAAAGTTTTGTTCTTAAAAGAAATGAGACACTAGGGTGTGAGATGAACAAACCTGAATTCATATTTAAGACCATATTTTTATGCCCAGTAGGGAATATGATACTGCTGACCATGTCTAATGATGTCACAGACAGAACTAGAGAGCATGCCTGAAGTTCACACTGAACTGTGACTGGCACAGCTGGAGAGTTAAAGTACCAATGACTTGAAGAGCAGCCAATTCTATCAGTGTTAGCTACAATTAAAAGAATGTTTTGCTTTGTGAAGCCTGGGCCAAGGGCCTGAGACACCTTCTTTCTGTTGAATCATTCTCATGTGTGAGGGTAAACTGTCTCATTATTTTGGTGTATCCTCCTCCCAGACTAATTTCTCATTCTCCTTAGGCCTTGAAACAATGTTCCCCCTTCTGCTGGGTCAAATAAGATCCTCCTCCAACTTCTTTCTTCAAGATCTTCCAGCATTTGGTTATTTCAGATCCCTGTGCAATCTCAGCTGGGCTGCCTTTTGAGTACAATAGGATGTACCAGGTGCACACATTCGGTTTCCATTAACATAATGCCAGCAGCAAGTTTCTTCTTGCATGGTTCCAGTGGGAAACAGATGTAAGATGAACTGCAGAAGAATCCTACAGTGATGGAATCAGCTAGGTCAGACACCCAGGACAATACCATCTGCCTCACTCAGAGACCAACAGTTGTGGGCATCAGCATGTGAATCCCTGGGAGCACAAATGAGCAGATGCTTCAAACCCTTTGAGGTTGACCCATTGCTGAGCAACGTTCCTAGTGTTTGGCTCTGCCTCAAGCCTTGAGTTTCATGCATTTATAAGGGCAGAAGTCAGTTCTGATAGAATCAGAATGGGTCGCCTGAAATGAAAGCTCAGCATTGGGTGTGTAGTAAAAAACATGCCAGATGTCCAACTGGGCAAAACATGAAAGAGGTGTGAGTGGGTAAGAGGCATGAAACAAGCCTTTCCTCGTTGCTTGCTACACAGCTGGTTTATATGTGTCAATACAGGTATTGCAGGGATTTTGCAACTCTCCCCTTATCCTGGTAGGGGTCCTGAGTTCTGGATATACCTGATTCCCATTCAGACAAATGTGTGTTAGCCCATATTGGAGCTGGAACCACATCCTGTGTGATGGAAGTTAGATTGTCTCAAAATTTGGTAGAATACTTCTTATTGCAGAAGCAAAGGTAAGGGCCCCCTAAGCATGGCTGGCTGGAAGACCCAAATTTTCCTACTCATCTCTGTGACCAGGATAAGTGTGAGCAGGCTTTTTGCCAGTAAAATATGAATTATATAGCACACTAGCAGATGTCTAGGCAAGTAAATGTGGATTTATATCATTTATTTCCACATGTCATGAAATGAGTGTCATATCAAAGGGCAAGAGTCTTCTAAATGGAAGTTACATTTATAGAAGCTGGTGAAACCAAAGACCAAACCTTATACACAGACCTGGGCAGAGTATATTCAATCAGAGCTATTTGCCTTGTTTGTCCTCTCAGAGCAGTCAGGTAGGGTTCAGCAGGAGAACGATGTTAAAACTGGACTTGAAGAACAGGCCCAACAATCATCCTTCCCCCATCCCCCAAAAAAGAAAACTTTCTCTCCACGATGCAGAGAGTCTTTTTCTCAAGTGGACAGAGACTCTGCGACGCCAGATGAAATGAATTGCATCATTTGATGGATTTTATCTTCAATCAAAGTGTACCTCTCTCTTTAGCAGAAAAGCTGTAAAAATGTCTTGATTAAACATGAAATCTCCAAGGTGATTTTTTGGACTGAGTAGTGAAATTGTTAGAAAGTGACCTCCAGGCTAACTCCTTTTAGGTTCCTGGCCTTGAAGCTGATAAAAAAAAAATCCTTCATGAGAGCATAGCATAGTCGTTTGAAACCCAGTAAAAAAGAAGATAAACACAGATGCTTTCAAATGTCAGGAGGGAGGTGGCAGGTCAGGTGGAGATTGCATGCATGATTTTGAGAGTGGGTGGGTGTTAGTCTTGGAATGGCATTTTCTTATCAGAAAGAAAAAAAGGACATGAGAAATACAGTCCAAGAGGGTTTTCCCCTAGATGGTTCAGGAGTCAAACCACTGCATTGGTTTACTCACCACAGCTACTGCTTTTGATACAGCAGGCCTTGAAACATACCAAACAGATTTTGCCTGGCAGGCTGGGCCAAACCCAAGCACATGAATGAGCCCAAAAGAATTAACTCTGCTTATCCAACACTCATTTTAGAAATATCCAGTCTGCTTCTGCCTTGGAGAGATCCCAGATCTTGGGTATGTTTTAATGGGTCAGAGAGAGGAATCATGGTCACATCACAACCTTGTGGGCTTGGTATGAGTGTAGGCAGACAGGCTCATGCCCTATGGCTGTGAGGTGAACAGTTTTAAAATTCACATAAGTACACTGTATTTAGCAAAAGAACACTACAGAAGCTCTTTGCTGAGCTGGACTGGGTTCAGCCAAGCCAGGGAAGCCTTCTCCCCAGGGTGGTGGCTCACATCAAATGGAAGAACCACAGTGGCAGAGCACACAGTGGAATGAAGTGCCCTGACATAGTGGCCCAGCTTGTCCTTCCTTTCTGCATAGCCTTTGCTGACACCTGAACTGCTTTGTCATCACTCAGCAGAAGTATGGTCAACTGAGGGAGTTACTCAGGCTGGAAAAGTTCCTGCTTATCCTCCACACCCAATTTGGCCATGTGAACACTCCTTGCTCACCCTACTTGTCAGACAGTCACTCCACTCACCTTCTGTGAGAGATGTGGGAAGCAGACAGCCTCCAACCAGTGGCTGGGTAAACCTTTGTGTTTGTCTTTTCTCTTTCTTCCCTTTTGTCTGGCTTGTATCTGTAAACCATAACTCCTCAGTGTGGGAAGTCTCTCCTGCTAAACACAGATCCCAACACAACAGAGCAGAGTGTAGGTATTACTGGAACAGTAATGCTGGTGGCAAAAGCCTGATGACCCCTTTTGAAAAAGTCCAAGTACCACATCTTTCATCCTAATTGTATTCCTGTCATGCAATTCTTCAAATTACTCTGCAATTTCATATAATGGAATTCTACACTTTTGCCCTTAAACTGTAAGAATTATGTTGTCACCTGGTACTTACAGGGTGATCCTCTCCTGCAGGTGAGCTGACATATGGGCAAGGGCTAAGGTTTGGTCCCTCACCAGCTCTCCAGGCAGTGGTGCAAGAAAGGCTTCATCCATGCCTGTAGTCTTTACACCACAGGGAGATCAGCTTCTCTGGAGACCACCCAGGATGGGAATACCGGTACAGCTGCTGAAAGCTGCCAGTGGCCACATCCATCCTAATCCTGACAGCCATCTCTCCTCTGGGCTGCAGCCATAGCTTTCCCTCATCAGGCTATTGCTCATCACAGATGGTAGAGCAGAGTTTAAACATGTAGCTTAATCGTGAAGAAAAAAGCACAACTCCCCCACCATAAAGAGGAGGGGAAAAAGCATGGCAAGGGTCTGCCTACATGTATTCACAGTTTGCATAGAGCACACAATGTCTTTCCCATTTCCAGTGATTGATGGGATGTGGCATTTTTCTCTGCTGGTATCCAGACAAACAGACCTAACCCCTTGCTTCACTCACCCTCTTCCTCCATGAAGAGGCAGCAACACTATCTGACTTAAAATCCTGTAAAGATAAAAGAAAGAACTGAATTCTGCCTCTCCCAGGCTGTGGTTGAGGGGGCGAGACAGGTAAAATGCATCAGGCCACAACATCTGTGAGATTAAATTCCAGTTCTCATCTGCCTTGTAAAGGCTGACCCTGACAATTTCTTTTTGTGCTGGGCTCTCTCTGTGGTTTCTTTATGTGACCAAGCTTTGTTCTACTTTATTTTATTTTACTCTATTCTCTCTCTCTCATGTTTGTAAATGCTCACAATGAATTGAAGACAGCTCTCCAGCTCAGATTTACAGCTGCACGGAAAGACTGTTGCTATTTATAGTCATCTCAAATTTGTTTCATCTGCCTACACAATCAATTAGCTACAGCTCCAGCTAATTTTGCAATCAGCCCAAGAAAAATGTCTCTGGCATAGTATCTTGTTTTCTCCTTCTTCTCCCCGGAGCTATAAAATCTCTGTACCCCTTCCTATCCAAGTTCTACACCTTACTACTGCACTAGCCAGTCTCATTCTCCATGTCCTTTCCCTTTTAGAAGCTTCTTCCTGCCTGACTTGACAGAAGAGTATTTACTTTACATGATGGAGACCTTTTTTCCTCTCCAATGGAGGTTTGGAAAGAATACTCCACCGTTTATTTTTCCATCAGCTAATTGCAAATATTGAAAGTGTCTAGACAGGGGGAAAATAGCTTTATAAATCATCAGCAAAAGGAATTTCAATGTTATCTTAAATCCCACACAAATACTTTTAAAAGATGTTCAGTAAATATATATTTATATGTAGAAAAATTAGGCTAACCTGGAACTCAGGTTGAGTTCATGTAAGGAATTTAAATGTTCAAGGAAGGGAATCACAGAATAAGGAGGCTGTAACTGTACCACAATTAAGCAATAAAATACAGCAGATTAAAAGGGAGGATCTAGTGAAGAGCAATACTGAAGATAGTAATTTAGGGCAACTTTTCAGTTCCTCATTACTAGAGTTTTGGACTTCAGCAAGTCTTTGTCAATCTCACCTGAGCTGGTGGTTCAAGTGGCATAAACTGTGGACAAACATTAGGAGTCTTTGAACAGAAACAGAGATATGTGCTGATCCTGGCATCAGAGCCCCCATTAGAGTCACAAAGTGGAGGGATGTCTCCTCAAGCCCCAGTGGTGACAAGACACTGTGAGGTCAAGCTCACAATTCTACCTAGCACTTAACACCAAAACAACCAGCAGGGCTCATCAGGCGTCCTCTGGTGCATCTCCCACATGGTAGGATCAGAAACGTTTAAATAGTCCTGGCAGGTGCTGCAGGAATCTGTACTGTAAAACCTCCAGCTATAAATGTATTACTCATTCTTCTTCTGAGCACTAAAACATATCCTGTGGTTACAGATTTAAGTTGAACTGTAAACCTAGGACTTTGTACATTTACATCTGTAAGTTGGCTTCCAGAGGGTCGTAGACTGAAAGCGTTGCCCTTTAGGAGTCCAGTCTCAAAGGATCTCTCAGCTCAGACATGAGATTCCTGTGGGTTTTCAGTAATTTTACATGCCCAAGACAACTTATTTAGAGAAACAAAAATATTGTTTGTCCTTGTGGGTAAACTATTTACTCAGTTCCTTTTAAACTGTCACATCTCTCAAATTTTTAGAGGTTTGTTTCAGTTTGGTTTGGTTATGGGTTTTTAGCTCCTTGCTTAGCAGAAGAGATACTGTCTTGAGGAGTAGGGCAGGCATGGGTTCTGTACTCACTGAGGATTTTGGTAGAGGGTTTTTCCCTTAGAAGGGCAGGAGTCTCAGGCTATCCCCTTTCCCTTTGGGTTACTGTTTAAGCTTGGGCAAAACTGGGGACAATATACTCAGAGAAGGATGGAAAAGAGACTGTGAGAATATGGAGTACAGGGAACAGAAGGTGGGGGTGTTAACAGTATACAAGAAAAGGTTTAAAACAATGAAACTTTTCATTGATGGTCTGATGCAGTAACCCATCCAGGATGCATCCCTGCCTGTTTTGGCATCTTGTCTCTCAGCTCCTGTCAGTGAACTGTGAGACAAGACACTGAACTGTGGTCCACATGTGAATGATATTTTTTCCTTAAGTTTTGATAGTAACAGCCTGCAAATGTTTTAGGAACTGTTTTGTTTAGTTTGTTGTCTAAAAAACATATTTGCCTTTCCTTTCCCTGACAGCAATGCTCTGATACTTTATGGAACTGGCAATCTGTTCAACTTCCCTGGAATCAGGATCACATTCTTTCCATATCCCGAAAGGTTCTGCCTTTACTATATATCACTGCTAAATAATGCTGTAGGAACTTGATTTCTTCATCTTCTTCTTCCTCTTCTTTTTCATGAGAAGCAGGAGAAAACTCTGCAGACTTCCAGGAGTAGCCATCACTCATTAGACATCTGCAATTTCTGCTGGCTTCTATTGCAAGAAGTGACAACTAATCTGCAGCCCTTAAAATACTTGATTTTTGGTGAAAGTTGATATTAACCTCCATATCTATAATGAACCAGACATGAGTTTCTAGTCTTTGAGGAAAGCCGTGTTAGAATGAAGGTTATGCCTGAACATGAGGCTGTAGAACATCTTGTAGTGTTGGGGTATTTTCTGTCTGCATGGAGAAGGAAAGAATTGTGCTGAGGTTTGAGGATCACTCCTACCCCAGCTTGGGCTACTGCTACATTTGGAATTTAAGACCACATGTGAAGGAATGGAAGAAATAATTCAGGCTGAAGGAAGCAACAGGAGTCAGTGGGGACTCTGTGACATTTTTGTAGGAAGACAAGAGGTGTTGGCTGTTGCATTCCTGACGGTGAGCTGGTAATTTGGCTGCTCATCCCACTTTTGTGACATTGTGTTTACAGAGGTTGCTATGGGAGTACAGCAAGTTCCTTTGAGCTACAATTGCTTCAGATCTGCCACTAAGGCAGATTAGAAAGGGTGTGGTAGATAGACTCCCTGGCTAACATCTGTGAAGGGTGGAAGAAGTTAGAAGCAACATTTTCTGCTTTGCATCTCAACGTTGTTTCCAAGCACCATTCCACTAAATCTGTGTGTCCTCCACCCCCTCAATCCCAGCTGTTCACTCCCCTTGTCCTTCTCCATGACAGGAAAGAAATACATCCTAAAGAGGAAGACAAAGGGCTCAGAGCATGGGCCTCAACAACAGTGCTTGTGAGACATAGGAGCAATCTGCTTTGGTCCAGAGGCTGGACTAAGCCACCAAGAATGTGTAGTACACAGAGGTTCTTGCAGCTGATGTATCCAATACCATCTGTCTTATCAATCTGCAGGCTCAGCTGCTGATAGCCTCTGAACCCCATTTTTCCTCTACCTCCTACTTCATCTTGCATTTGCAGTTAAATAAATTTTTCTGAAGTCAGCTGTAAAAGCTGGGACGAGATATAGAACCTGTATTTTATTGTCCCAGGATAACTGTCTTGCTCACAGCCATCAGAGCTTTTCTTAACTATTTGTATGGCCATGGACATTATCAGACACAAAACATCTGGGATTGCTCCATCAGCTTTAACCAAAAGACCAATCTGGTTAAACATCTTTCTAATCCACAAGGCCAAATGAAGTTGTTCCTGGCCTGGTGGTAGAAGAAGCTGATGAAAAGGCTGTCCATGACTATGTACATAACCTTGCTGGTATGCAATAAAAATCTTTGGTGTTGGTTTTCCTTGATAATTCCCCAAGTTCAGTCCAGCTCAGAGAAATTTGCAATTTCTGGAACCTGTTTTCTGAAGCAACCCCAATTTCTAGTTTAGTAAGTTTAAAAAACTACACATCAATTTTGTGAGGCTGTATTATTTCAAAGTAAGCTGTGTGGCTTTCCACTGTCTAAACCAGTCAGTCACTTTCTTTCAAGAGGAGGAGGGGAAAAAAAGTCTGGTGAAGTGATGTTAACGAGTCACCTGAGACCAAGATTTCTTCGTCTGATGAGTCTTCATTGACCTTGGCTTGCATAATGAAAGATTTCTGTAAAGAATTATACTGAGGTTTCTGAACAACCTTTGTGTTTGTGTAGTACATTTTAAAATATATTAGGAAACTAATTCACACTTGCCACAAGGGCTGAAGATGTGCTTTAAAGCCCTGGCTAGTTTGCTAAAGTGGTACCTTTTGTGTCCTTCAATTTCCCACATAGGTTGATCTTGACAGAACATTCTGCTCCACTTCCTGCTCTGTAGTATTATGAGTGTTTATCTCTGCTGTACAAGAGGTATTGTTTCCAACACCAAGGATAACTGCATGATCCTTACAGAAAATGCATTTCAGCATGAAATTGCAGCTACCTCCACAGAACTTCGTATCTGCCTTACTTCACCCATGTTCAGGACACAAAGAGTGTGGTTTGGAGGACAGTAAGAGTGCTTTAGTGGAAGAGGTGCAAAGGATCACCGCTAATTGTGTGACTTGTAGAAGCGCTGGTCTTAGATGAGATAGTGTCCCCTAAGTGCAGGGATTTGTTTCTGGCATTTCTGTATTTCCCTCTATTTCAAATGCTACTATCATCATCTCATCAGCTTGAGACATCTGTCTTATGAGAGAAATTTCCACTTGATGGCAATCCAGAAAGGAGGAAAGGAGTCAGTCAGACCTTTTCCAGTGATGCCCACCAAGGTGGGTAGATCAGCTCGGTCATGTGCCTGAGGAAGACCATGTGACAGAATTTTAACTAATAATAATAACAACAATATTAATAATTATTATTATTAATCCTGTAAAAAATAGAAAATCCATGGCCTACTACAGACTGTGTCAAGGTGAGAGAAACTTTATACAAAGGCCTCAAGACCACTGGGATTGTGTCAGCTCTACTACAACAGGCTGAGCAGGAAGGAGGGATAATGAGCTCGTTCTTCCAGAAGTTCTTCCATCATTTCTTTCAAAGCTTTCTTTGCTCTGCCTGGTGCAGGCACTGGACATGGGCCAGGTGGCCTCTGTGTCCCTGGATGTGGATCAGCCAGGGGCTCGGGGGAGCCAAAACTACAGCACAAGCAAAGCTGCCAGTGCACTAGCCTGAGCTGCTGGTGTCAGCCCTGAGGACAGAGGTTATCCTTCTGGTGCTTGATGCCAACTGGCACAGCCTCCCTCTTCTTCCTTCACACAAGTGTTGCCTACTTCCCCCTCCCTCTCCACAATATTCTGCCTTTGAAGTCACTTCATCAAGAAATTCTTCCTCTGTCAGGATTAATCTTCCACCTGCCAGGCCATGAATAGTCACCTTTTTGTGTGTCTGCAGCATGTTGCAAAAAAAGGGAGCAGAAAATAATGGGTAAGCCTGGAAGAGATAAATGGTACAAAGTAACACCAAGAAATCCTACCGATAAATTTAACCCTAAAGCAACACCAGGTACTTGTCCCTCCTGGTCTCACAGTCCCATACATATCTTCCTCTAATTTGGTTAGATTTCACAAAGGTCTCCAGGCTGTAATCCCGTGTGGCCAGAAGCCTACAAAGGAAATTTCCACTGTCTAAATCCATGGTGAGAGCAAATGACCAGATTCCTTACACCTAAAGGAACCTGAATATATATTTTCTAAAAATAGAAAACTGGGGCCCTGGTCTAAACCACAACCTTTCTCAGTCCTCTATAAGGAAGCTGATCTATCGTTCCTAGACATCTCTGATACTCATTAGGATTCAGACTAATGATTATTGGCTTGAAAAATCTGTTCCCATGATGCTGAACAGTCTGAATATGAGTTCTGAAAAATATCTGCATATCTGATTGCCCTACAACTGTGTAGAAGGTAGGTGAGAACACTGAAGTAAAAGAGTACCCCAAAACTTAGCTCGAGACCTTGATAAAATCAAAGCAGACCAAGTTAAAATCTAATGATATGGATACAAGATGCTTTGTAAGAAGTAGTAGTTGAATTAATACTTTTGATTCTTTCAGTGAGTATCCTAGAGAAAATACTATTGATTTTTGTGCAAATAAGCTACCATGGCTCCTAGTACAAAGAGCCTTTCATGGCTGCACTCCCCAAATAGGACAAGACATTTTCTTTGCACCTGATCAGATGCCAAATTTCCTACAACAGGTGAGATCAAGTGGCTGCATAAAATATTTCAAATATAAACTCTTCTAGAGTAAAATTGGAATAGGATGCACAGCAATCCTGAATCAGGCTTAATAAGGTGGATACATAAAAAATTCCAAGACCAAGGCTCTTTTGACCTGACACTGATGTCTTGCCTCTTTCTCTCCCTTGTAGACAGCAAGCAGTGAAGCATCTTTTAAAAGTTGGAAGATTTCAAATCACAAAGCAACTCTGGTGATTAGAACACTGGGTGGGATGCAGGGAAATTAGATCCTATTCCTACTCAGAGAATCACAGAGTATTCTGGGTTGGAAGGGACCCACAAGGATCATCAAAGTACAATTCATAGCCCTGCACAGGACAGCCCAAAGAAATATGTCATATGCCTGAAGATGTTGTCCAAACACTTCTTGAACTCTGCAGGCTTGGTGCTGTGACTACTCAGATTGATAGTTTTGACTCTGAAAAACTGATACTGCTTTTATTGTCCATATACATCCTTGCCCTCCTCATCCCTTAAGAGAGCTGGAGAAGAAACCTTATCTTCATGTACCTGTGATCACTGGACTAGGAGGACTGAACAAATTTTAATGGGGCTTGGTTGCTGATTTTTGTATTTCAGGGGTTTTTTTGTAGAAGTGTCTCAAGGTTCTTTTAAGATCAGTCAGGTCCCTTAGCAATCCTTACCTTTGAGGTTCAAGAGCAGCTAATATCACCCCAGGTAGGGGCAGTAGCAGAGCATTAGACACCTAAATGTCAGACTGAATCCCTTTCCCCTTCTCTCTCTTATACAGCTCTTGTATGAAGTCAGACTGCATAATGGAAACCCTATCCTGGAAATCTGCTTCCTGTTCCATTTTACATTCCTGTAGCTCTAAATAAAGCCAAAACAATTCCACTGTATTGTTAAAAAATTATCTAATTCTAATGCTGTTCCTCTGTGGTATAAACATAAAGACTTGTGCCTCTACTTTTCTATTTCTTTGAGAGGCAAGTAAGTCTTTTTAATGGTGTTCAGAGCTTCAAAATCAGGGGGGAGTACAGGTCTGAATCTGGGTACTCCCCAGGCTTCAGACTGGAGTGGGACAGAACCTGACGACTCGTATGGCAAGCTGAACTCAGAAAAAGGCTTTTTTACCGAATAATAAACTCATGAAAATTGGGGGTTTATTAACAAAAATGTTGACAGACCTTTAACTTTAGTGGTGCTACTGAGCACCGCTATATGCAAAGACGAAACCTTTCTGCACTTAACAAATTTATTAGTTGTAATTTAATTTATTCATTTTTTTTTCATTCCACTTATAGAATATGTGCTAGGAAAACAAGAGCACTTTATGTCCTGTGAAACCAGAGTTGTTGTGAGATTTTTTTCCTAGAGGATTTAAGGGTATGCACGAAGGGTATTTGTTTCTCAAGCTCTGGCATGTCTGAAAGTCCAACCCTGCAAAGTTCAGTGGGATTGCTGTCTAATTTCAGTGCAGCTCTCTAGCCAGATCGAAAAGTCACTTGCTAACAAAGGCTCACACCAGAACTAGTAGCTCATGAAGGGAAGAACCTTATTTCCTTTTCTTTGAAACCCAGTTTACTCCATCTTTTCCATCAGCTTGTGTGTTTTCCCAAATAAGAGCAAATCCTGACAGCAAAAATGAAAAAGATTGATTGACTTTTATCCAATTATGAACCAAGAAGTTTGCCTTGACATCTCAGAAACTAGCTGCTCCCCAAGACTGATTCCCTAATCTTTTCTGTTATTTCTGCACACCCTCTCTGCCTCTGTGGCTGTCCCAGTGGATTGTGACACTCATCAGTGGTTTGCAGCAGAGACCCAAGTGCTTGCTCCTACTCCAGGAGGTAACACCATCTTCTCCAAAAGCTTTCTCCTATAAACACCTCTATTTTGAACATTTTTCTGGAGTAGAAAGTTCCCTGAGTGAATTACCTCTCTGAAACCCCTCCTCCTGCACAACCTAGTCTGAACTTTTCTCTCCTTCCCTGGCTGTGACCATGGAGAGGGTGAGGGATGCAGGGCAGCCTGCCCATGGCTGGGACAGCCAACTTTGTTTCTGAGCAGTGGCAAAAAGGAAGACGAGGGGGGAAAATAGTTCCCCATGTTATGAACAGGACCTCATGCGTGGTATTTTACCCTTTCTCACTAAGAAACCTTTTGTTGGGCAGACAGGAGCTCACAGTGCAGCCAGGGAGTCACCATCACTTGCTCAGAGCAACTTCTTGCCTCAGACTCCAAGAAGAACCTGAAACACAGGAATGCACATGTCTTGTGTTTCACAGGCTCGCTCAGCTCATGGTGTGGAACAAATCAGCTTGAAGTAACACAGGCCACACTGAAAATCTGCAAGTCATTACCCATAATGATTATTCAGAAAGGGAGCTGGCATCAAAATAATTTTCCCCTCCTCTAGTCTAAATCTTTCCCCCTCCCTTTTTCTCTGACTCCTTGGTGATTTCAAGCAACAGAGTATCTGAGTATTTTTTCTCTCCTGTTGCAAGTCATCAAAAATCCACTCAGGAGCAAGGCATGGTGGAGCCACAAGGAAAGGTAGGCAGGAAACAGAGAGCAGGGAGCTGGTCCCATTCAGCTGTGCCCATCCTCATCCTTGTAGAAACATGGACCCAGTTAGGAAGGGAAAGCCTGAAGACATATGAGGAGACAGGGACTGTGAAAGCATCTCTGTTCTGCCTTTCTGACAAAACAAAGAGAGAAGGTGATCACTCACTAGAGTAAAATCATTTCACTTCAACTAAGAAAGCAATGGATGGTGTAATGTCCAAGGTCTTGCTATTACCTCCTGGTTTGAAAATGTCTTAGATTTCTCTCTCCCCCTACCCAGGTGGGAAGTACTCACTCGGTGGCACCTGCAAACACACACATAGACAAACAAACCCCCATCATTCCTTGCATTTGGAATAGCAAATATATTCATTTCCTTTAC
Source organism: Toxostoma redivivum (assembly GCA_013397375.1). Taxonomy (NCBI): domain Eukaryota; kingdom Metazoa; phylum Chordata; class Aves; order Passeriformes; family Mimidae; genus Toxostoma; species Toxostoma redivivum. Next base: position 2,855,629 of record VXBI01001279.1, read on the forward strand.
CATTAAAGCAGGAACGTGGATGAATGCATTTGGAAACCTTTACTTCTCCTATTGTAATGCCAGATGCACAAAGATATGCAAGAATAAAAGCAGCAAAGAGCTTGGGGGAGCAGAAATTTTGGCTGAGGGTAATGCAGAGTACAGAAAAGCCTGCAGAAATGTTTGACTGTACCTTTGACTGAGAGAACGAAGAAGTCTTCTCTGGGGCTTGTTAGAACTGTAACTGTCTAATTTAGAGGAGCAGGATAGGATGAATATTTTATGAGGGTTTTTCCACAGGGCTGTTAACATTTAGCAAACAAAAGGCAGCCGTGATTCATTTTCCTTCTCACAGGGGGCAAATGAGTTAACAGCTGTAACAAGGGAATTAAAAAGGGATGCTCCCAGTGCTGAGAACAGCTGTTGCCTTTTCAGGTACTTGGAAAACTGGGAGCACTGAGGTTTGCGCAGCACCTATTAGACAAGATGGGGGTCTAGGGTAGAGTTTGCAGACTGATTCAAACTTGTTTTCTGCTCCAGGATCCCAGGGTAAGTGCTGTTGGTCCCAATCCTGGGACTTTAGTGTCTAAATGCTTTTAATAATGTATAGCTGTGCTCCCTTTCTCTAAAATGGTGCAGGAAATACGCAATCTGTCTCCTGATCTAAATAGACAGTAACTCCTCAGCTGTGGTCAGTCCAGCTAGTCATGACCTGACTCCAGGTACTTCCCCAGGTGCTCATCCTGCAGAGGAGATGTGGGATTGTGTTTCAAGGAGGACCCTGACCATACCAAGACAGCCCTGTCCACAACAGCTGCAGTCTGTCTGCAGGGCAGTGGGGCAAGGTATTAGCCCCAGAGGGGATGTAAAAAGGTGCTGCCTCTCTCATCTCCTGCTTCCATGAATCAGTCCTCTGCAGCACATCCTGCCATCCCTGTGGTAGGTCAGTTGGGGAAAGAAATGTTTCCTTTCCACAGGGAGGTGTCCTACTACCAAGCAGACAGCCTTGGGCACCTTGCCCCATCCTGCCAATTCCACCAGTCTATGTAGGTGTCTTGAAATTAGCCCAAACCTTTGAATAGGTTGGTCCACTCGGGGCCTATGCCTGCTGCATTTTTAATGAATGACTGAGCATGGCATGCTCTGTCTTGCTTCTGGCTGCTCAGGTGCCTGCACAGAGCCTGCAGACAGCCTGCTAAGGCTTTTTCTTGTAATGTTTGCTCCTGAGGATGCTCTCCAGCAGCCTCTGTTGCAGATGGGTGTTAAGCTACATTTCACAAATTACAAAAAAATCCATCTAGACATACTCCTAGAGATTGTTTCTTTTATATGCATGCAAGTACCCTTCACACACACATTTCTTATGCAAACACATAGATATGCATATCAATAAAACAGAGTGCCATAAAAACAATCCTAACTCTCCAGGTGAGGCATATCACCAGCTCCATCACTGGACTGATGTTAAGCATTTCAAGCCTTGACTTTGCTAAGCTATGTCATGCAAGGTCTGTTTTCAGGAGAATGTGCTCATTGCTATAGTAGCAGGACTTCTACAAATCTAAATAGGAGCCAGATGCACAAAAGAGCTCTAAGAGACAGAATGTTGGGATTTTCTTAGTCCTTCCTCTGCATTTTGCCTCCTAATTCAGAAGTTCACATCTAGCAAAAGGTGCAAAACCTGTTCTTGCAGTCTTTTCTAGAGAACCACATCAAAGGAAAACAGCAAGATGATGACCAGATATACTGGTGCAACCCTAATCCTTCCCAACTCTAGGCTTCCCCTCCCTCCCACTAGCTCTGACCACAGCTCTCTGCTGTGGAGCCAATATTGCTTAGGCCTATTTTAGAAATCTATTACTACTGGTTCTTACACAAACAGCAGGGACTAAACACAGATCACAGGCATGATGGAGCTTTTTTGAATTGGCAGCAGGAGACAGACACAATGCAGAGCCCAGGTCTAAAGCAAGGCAAGTCTTCCTTTCAATTGCACTCTGTCCCCGGAGTGCACTTCATATTCCAGCAAGGCTCACACACCTGTCTGTGCTGGCATCTGTTTTGTTTTTCTCCTGGAGAAAGTATAGTATTCATGCTCAATCCCTGTTCTGACATGATTCTCCACAGTGATTTTCTGCAAGCAGCTCTCTTCTGACACTGGAGGTTCAAGGCTGGGCTCATTCCAGGATTCAGGGCCTAAAATCACAGCAGAAGTGTCATCATACCATGTTATAACACCAGTGTCTAGCAACAGCCACCCTCTCTGACTAATCTTGGTGCCTGTATCTGAAAACCACAATAATGCCAGCTTAGCAGATAACGGTTCCAAACTTGCTCAGAGCTCTTACTTCTTCAGAGGGCAAAATTATCCTGGACTTCCCCTCACCTGCAGCCACCTCCTTGTGGCACTTTCTGTGTCCCACTTGGACAGAAAACTCAGTCCAGAAACAGATTTTAGTTATGTTCTGGAGTATGATGGTGAGAGGGTCTGGGGCCACTTCATCCCTTACACAGGTCCCAACTACTCCTCTATCTTCACAGGACATCCTCTACCTCCTCACCAAAACCAAGCAGGAAAGTTTTCTTGGCCACTTTCTAAGGTAGTCTGGTAACTCCTGGAGCAGAGGAGTTAAAGGACTGGCAGAAGCCATGCTGATGGAGATCTGTTCACACAAAGTGTAGATGAAGAACATGCCACCTCAGGCAGCTGCCTGGCACACACTCCTGCAGAAGATACAGAAGTAGCCTACAAGTCTTTGTGCTTGGATTGCACTGGTGGAAGGCATGTACTCTGCTTCTATATCCTGTGAAAGCAAACATGGGAAAGTACCTCTATTCTCAGATTTAGACACTCTCAAATATTTATTAGGCAAGTGATGAAGGTGCAAAGGAGGAGACCCAATACATACCATAGAAAAACACAAAGGAAGTCTGACATTTGGTTAATTTTGTGGCTTTGAACCACATACAAATCTATTTCTTCCCCACTGACCCATCTGTGAAGGGAGAATAAAAATACTGGGTTAAGGCTGATTATTTTATTTAATGGAAAAAGCAACATGTGGCACAGAAAGGCCATGTTTATATTAATATTTGAACTGGTATTTGTACTGATGGTAGAATGCATTATTACATATTAATTATCAGGAAGCTGGATGGCATGCTTTGGAAAAAATTTGGAGGTCAGCAAGATCTAACACAAAAGACTAAATGACATACAACAGCAATTTAATGAAGACAAAGGTGAGTGGCTCCATTTGGGTTGGAATGCATTCAGCCTTTTCCAGAGATACACCAAAAATGAAATTGCTACCACATTTCAGCTTCTGTTCCACTCCTTTTCATAGGGTGATATCCTTTTTATTTTTTGGATTTGGGACATCACCATTATTGAAAAAATTATTGAATGACACTTGTGAAAATGAGAGAGCATGAAGATTTTTAAAGGACAGGCCAATTGGAGTGGTGAGCACTTTTTCCTGAAGCCAGTTCTGCTGAAGCAGCTCACTTCTGACTCACGAAATGTATCATTCCCAGTGGTAAATCCCCACAGCTCCAGGTTTCCCTGTCATGATTTAACGCTCTCCCGAGTATTCTGTGGTTGAGTTTCAAGGCCACTAATGCATAAACAGCTTCTTCAGCCCTGAACTTCCCCGGAATGCAGTCTGATGTTTACTTAGATATACAAAGAGATATATGTGTGTTTATATATACATGTATATGTCTATCTATAAATATGTATATATGCAGCATATACCTTTCCAAATGGCTCACATTAGTTAATTAACTGTACGGCACAATTAATTCATTCATTGTTCGGCAATTCCAGGACCATTAGTTGTCTGACTCCAGCAGGAACTTAGCCAGACAAATTTCAGAAACTTCTCTCCATGGCTTTGTCATTCTGGGAAGCAGGTTTTTTAGCAAAAATCTTTTACTGAACAGATGGCTCATGTGAAATGCTTGAAATTCCACCAAATGGGAGCTGATAAAACCAGATAGTTTCACTGGAACTGGTGGGCGCTAGGTAACTCACAGGGGAAAGAAATAATGTGTGAGGCTGACACTGACAGTGATTATGGCTTGGGATTTTTGCTGTGTGCCTTGTTTGTATGCTTCACTTTTTAATTAAGCTAAAGCATTTACACTGTGCTGGGCACAACACCGAGCACGTGAACCTTTCTACCTTATTGCACTCACTAACCAACATGAGCTTCCTTTTCTGTTCTGTGATCAAAACAGCACAAGGTGACACTCACAGCAAGCAGTGTGCTGAAATGGGATGCCTTAACACTTCCTACGACTGAAAAAAAGGAGAGAGAATGACATATTCCTCTGACACTGTGGCTTTGCAGGATTTAGGGAGGAAGAAGGAAGAAATTGTCTTCAAGGATATTCTTTCTGTGACCAAGTTTAAAAGAAAGTCTGGGTCAAGTCTGACATTTCATTGACTTTCTTTGAACTAGCATTTTTCTGGGAAATTTTTACAGTCTAGTCTCTACATTTTCAATCTGAAATTAACTTTTACTACTTATGCAATCCAAATGGAAGGAAAATGTTTACTTTTTTTTAAACATTATTTTCAAACTAGTATCTAGAAATCTATAATTTATAAAGAGGAAATAGGAGAGTGAGAGAAAAAGAAAATCTGAACTCTTGTTTCAGTATTAAAATGGTATGAAACTGTGGAATTTTCCTTTTGTTTTGAATTCCAAATTTGAAATTATCTTAGAAATCATGTTTCAGTAGCAAACCCAATTGATATTCAATCACCCATGCTGGATTGGTATCAACAACAAAAACAGATACCTTATAGGTGGATAATCAATATTATCAGCTTTTACTTTGTTCAAGGAGTATTTCTGCTTTTTGGGAGTATTTTTCTTTTAGAAATATCCCACAAAGACACCAAAGAGAATTGTCCCAGAAAGTGTAATCAGTGCCAGATAATTTTGCCTCAATTAGACATGATAATTTCTAACCTTTGATCTGGTAAATGTAAACCTCATCGGTAGGAATACACTAAATACCTGTAGGTATGAACACTTGTAGGCACCAACATGTAGATTTTTAATATCAATGTCCAAACATAGAAACTCATTTCTTTGAAGGAGAAAATTCAGAGCAAACACCAAGGATTTGTAGATGGCTCTTTCTCTCTCTAATAATACTAATTATAGCAAATTACATGGGTGTGTTTCTGGTCCCTTAGTACCTCTCTCAGTCCCCATGAACTTCCTTTCAAAATTCCTCCACAAAGTCCTGTTCACTCCCAGACTGCAGATGGAGTCTGGAGGGACAGAGAAATCATCCTCACAGAAGAGGAAGCTGAGCCTGTCACCCAGATACCACCAGATGACTTCTGAGTAACCTGAATATGAGTTCTCTTGAGAAAAGGATACCCACTTAGTTAAATCCCTCCTAAAGGGCTTCAGTATGGAAATGTTGTGATCTGCCCAGTTGTTAAGGGAATTAATGAGGATATGGGCAAAGACAGGTTCTGCAGTTGTGCCATGCTGGAGGAACATAACACTTCCGTCTGCTCTGAAAAATAATATAAATGGGATAGACAGGCAGTTTTCCTAGCCTGGATTTTACTCAACAAAATATTTTCAAATGAAAAACAAGCACATCCACTGGGTAGCAGTAGGTATTATGGAGGTTTCCACTGCCAGTCTCTTGCCAAAACCACATGAAATGTCCTTTACCTCAGTAGATGGTGACATGTGGACAATTTTTCAGGTACTCTGAATTGCACAAAATATGTTGGAATTCCCTTTTTCCTGGCTCAGCAGGAAGGAAGGCACCAGATGGGTAAAAGGCTTCTGAAAAGTTTGAAGATATCTTCAGGACAGCAGGGCTACTTTTCTGCCAGTGTACCAGGTACAAGGATTAGGAATAACTAGGTCAGGAGATTTTAATGTTGCCAGAGAGCCTGGCCAGAGGAGCTGGGAAATGCACCAATTTAAGGATGAATCTAGAGGCTGACAGAGGGTAAGTACAGAAAACATTAATATTGTTCAAGGCCTCTTTACAGGAGACTTGAGCTAGCAAAAGCAGCTGCCAAGGTCCTGACTGAGCAGATGAGCCTGCTGCTGGGCACATATGTTGAGTGAAGGCTTACAGAAGGATCTGTAAAAAACTTTTAGTTTTCCTTGACTACTCATGGACTATGCCTATAGAGCAGCTTTTCAATGGTTTTGCTGGAGGACACCTTACTTCTGGATCATATGCATACAATTAGGTCCACTTTCCTCATAATCCTTTTTTATAGAGTAACCCTCAATGAATTCCAGATGAATACATCATTTTGGTTTGGTTTTTATTTTGTTTTGTTGTTTTTTGACCAAGTGGTCTCCACTGGGGCTCGAAAGCGGAGCTGATTGATTTTTCTTGTATTATCAGCCTTTGGAATGTATCGCTTTCATTATTTCAGCTATCATCCTTCATATTCAGCAATGCAATATGTAAGTTGCACATTTTTTTAGAACTGTTTTAACCCTCTGACATCATGCAAAACTTCAGATTAAAAGGAAAGAGTGTTCCACTCTTTCCTTTTCTAATTAGTTATAACTTGTAGTAGTTTTTACTACTGTATTAGGATCCTTACAGAGGCATACCTTATATAGCCGTTTCCAGTTCAGGAACAGGAATCAGGAATTTAGAGTAGGTACAAGTAGAATAATCAGGACCTTGAGACCTTGGACATCATTCTCCTGACTGCAGTGCTAAGAAGAGTAAGTTCCATTCACATACAAACCAAAAAGGCATTTGGAAAATTAAAACTCTGAACTCTTCTGTGCTAATATGTTTTACAGAGGAAGCCTTCAGTTATTATACACCTGATTTACACATTTCAGTTTGATGCTTAATGTTTAGTGACTGAAGCCTGGCTTATAGGTCTATGAGTTGGATGCTTTAGGTATCTGCACTTTTTGTTGACTTCACGTGAGTAGGTAGGTGCCTCTCACCTTTCAAACAAAATTCTTAATGGCTTCTTCCAGTGAGCTTCTGTAAGGAAATGGAATTTTTATTATTTTAATATATTTATTATATTGCTTGTTTTATTATATTGATTGCTTTATTATTTGAATTTAGTGCAGAACTTATTGGTCCAGCCTGGGAATGCTTGATCATCTACTTCATAGACTTTCCAGTTCATAGGGACTTTTCCCTCTGAACACATGCATCTGTCAATGCTCACACTACCAGGAATAACTGTGTTTCCCAGAACAGAACCTGTCTCTGCTAATTCCTACTGAAGAGGGGAAAGAAAGAGCTGGTTTTAAAAATGTAATTAACACTAATGGAAAATAAATAGATACATATGTTACCTGTGGCCTGTGATGGCCATTTCTCAGAATGCTTGTTCATACTTAAGTGCAGCAAAAAGTGTGTGGTTTTCAAATGAGCAATCACTTCAGGCTAGAAGGACAGGACAGGGTGTCTGAGACGTCCTGATCAGAAGGCTGAGCACCAACAAGATCAGAGGCCATCCTTGGTAAAGCCTATAACACAAAGGATGTCTCAGCACAGTCCCATACATACCAGGCCCTCTCCAAACATCTGCATCTTTATTCAAATGTCTTCCTGAAGCTGGCTCTGCCCCTGCCACCCATCTGAGCTCAACTGGAACTGGGCCACCAGCAGGGTCTGGTTTTGATTAACCTTAGCATTTATGCAGCGTCAACTGGTTTAATTTTTGTATTATTGCTGTGAGAGAGAAAATTAAAGAGGGAGTTGCCTGGCATCGTGCATCCTGCAGCTGTTTCATCTGAATTTCAGAAAGCGAGAGTGGAAGTATGGTGAGACTTGGCTAAAATGGAAAATGTTAAGGAGGGATCGGGTACATAAAACACAGCTGCTACTGGGCAAGGGTCTGACTCCTGGGCCAGAAATCTGGATTGCAATACCCTCTCAGAAGCTTGGAAATAACATCTGTATTGATTGATGTTTGTCCTTTTTCCTTTGGCCAACCCTGTTTCCAGCTGCTTGGATGTTTTGACAGAGCCTGATATTCAGCTTTCTTTCTTCCCCCCCATTTCCAGTTTACTTTCTTCTTGACACAAGCAAAACCCACCAACAACCCAGCAACCTCTTGCCCTGGATCCTCATATACTGAGGTCTTGCACATGGGAGCAAAACCCCTCTGTTCTGAGCAGTATTTCCTCCTGCACTGAGAAGGATCCACTCTCATTTAGAGCACCTTGAGCTTGATGTTGCTACACTCTAAAGAGTTGAATGTCTAAAATCGCTGTAAACTGAGGGTAATTTTTTGTGTCTCCTTGTTTATGCTCATATCTGTCTAGCTTGCAGCAGCCAGTTGTGCCCGCGACATGAAGCAATTTTAGAAGAAAGGCTAATGCAGTCCCTCAGAAGATTCTTCATAATGGTGATTGAGCTGGCCCCAGAGCCCAGGCTTGGTGAGTGATGTAATCTTTCACTTCCAAGTTCAACCTGGAAAATTGCTTTCTGGGCTATTACTCGGACATTTTTTATGTGCTTGAAATTCCAAAATGATGAAAATAAGGAAAAGAAATAGATAGATGGATATGTCAGAAATTAAAAAAAAATTTTTTTTGAAAGGAAAACTTTTTAAAAAGAGGAAGAGAGAGAAAAAATGGACAAAAAAAGCAACATTATGATTCTTGTACTGAGTCTTGTTTCCTAAGTAATTGCAAGAAACAAAAAAGGGCCAATTTCCCAGGTGAATGCAGTACATTGACTTTATTAGTTTCCCAGAGGTTTAAACTGAGCTTGACATTTCACTGAACATTACACTCATACAATGGGTTGGGTAGAATATTTTTGAGCCAAAAGTTCTCAAACAAGGGCGTCTAACTCTGTGAAGCCAAATCCCTGTTTGGGCACCTAAAATTTCTGAACACCCACAGCTTTTTCTGATTTTGATTAGATTTGTTTGTGCTCAGCACTTCTGAAAAATCCCTCCAATTTTATTTAGGTGCCTGTTGGCAGGGATGTCTACACTTCAAAGAAAGGGGAAAATAGAGACAGGAAGAAAGTGGAAAATAAGCTCTGTTCTTAACTTTGTTTGACTTATAGCCGAGGTTCAAATTTAAGTTTAGGATTTTTTATTGGACTAACCCAGAGCACTGTGAATTTTTTTGGCTCCACTAGTTCTCTAAATTATGTAGGCTAACTGAGGTGACTATGCCAAATTAAGAACATTTCTAAATTATTTTGGTATAGATTTACTCTGTTGATTTCTGCATGTTACCTTCAGGGCCACAGCTGAAACATTTTGCACCAGGACGTTACTCATTGCACTCCAGCAGAAATATTAGCAGGAATCTGGAACTTTGCCCTCTCAAATCTTACCTCTCTTAGGTACCCAAGGTGAATTCCCAGCACACTCTGCATACAGGACAGCAGGTAGCAAGCAGAACCAAAAACACCTTACAGAAGGGCTCATGCTCTGTCTTCCAGTACCTGCACAAACAGCAACAGGCAACTAAATTCACCTAGAGGAGGTCTAAGAATTGTGTCCAAAACCAGCTGTACAGAAGAGGGGCTACATCAAGGTAAGAAAACCAGCAGGAAGTTACCTGGTGCCCTGCAAGGGGTGTCCCAAGGCACCAAGCTGCTGGAACAGGTCATCATGGGTCATGAATATGGAAAGAGGAGATCCTTTGTCCTTCCAATTCCTATGTCTCTGTTCCTTATATCTCCTGCCACATTCACTCAATCCCTAAGCTTCCTTCAGGCAAATTTCCATAGGTTTTGCCCCAGGAAGTACTGAGTAACAGCTGAGTCAGGTTCTGATGACTTGAATGTGTGATCTTATACGCGATGCACTGCACAAATATTCTTCACTGAGTAATGGGTTTGGGAGCAGGAGAAAGGAAAACTCCAGCTGCAGGTGCACCCCCTTTCCCCCAAGACCAAAGGCCTGGGGAACTTTTTAATCTCTCATAATATTTAGGTTAATTCTTTTCAAGGGGGAGGGGGAAATCTGAGCATCAGATTATGTAACTTTAAAAAATATGTTTCTACTTAAAAGCTAATCAACACCTCCCACATCAGACAGTAATCGTGGTGCTGTTGAACAGAATTATTCCTGATCTCTGCTTTGTCTCAGCTGTGGATTAAAAACTGTAATGTTATCCTTCTTAATATTGTAACCGTATGGGCTGCAATTTCACGGGCAATTATATGACAAGGGAGGTGCTCAGCAAGCCAGTCACAACCCAAAAGACTGGTATTTCCCTAAAAGATACACTGAAATCTTTGGCAGTGGTAATAGGGGTCTGTCTCATCACCTTTTTTCTTCCACAAAATTCCTCTTAGTTGTTTTTTTTATTTTAAATATAATTTATTAATTAACCTTTATTAAGCCATTTTTTTTCACTAAATCAGGAAACACTAGAATGGGATTTGTTCCTACAGAGTGGGTGCTTTGTGCCAGTTGTACACAGTTGAATATGAGAAACCATTCTCAGCACATCGAGATAACAACTGCATCCCACCCCACAGCCCTAGCCAAACTTCTCTATTTGAATTGGCTAGTGCAGGGTGCTTTTTCCTGTTTGGTATGTCTTACACTCACACAGCAACAAAGATGAATACTAAGGGAAAACTAGGGTGAGTGTTTATTTGGGTGTCAGAAAAGAGTCTTGTAAAGAGTGTGTGGATGGGTTCTCTAAGCTCCTTACATGTTATGGAATAAAGTGTAAGAGAAGAGAACAGAATACTGCAGTTGGAAGAGTTGTACAACAATCATCTGGTTCAACTGTCTGAGCAGTTCTGGGCAGTGATCAATACTGAGTCACTGTAGTTTCCATCCTAGCTCTGTAGAATGCTACAAAACTGAAGTCTATTCTGTGATGAACTTATTTCCAGGGTCATACTGAACCTTCTCTCTCTCCGTCAGTGGTATGGTCTGAACAACTTTGGTGTATTTTGTAAAGCTATGTGCTTTTAGTGTCATGGTGAAATGTTACTAAACCCTTCACTGAATTTTCTTTCTGACAAAGGAACCTGATTCTTTTTACCCAGACTTTCACTGAAGGTGTAATGTTATTCATTTCCTGTCATGTCTCACAGTGAAATGTTGCTATACAGTCTTTGAAATTACTTGTAGCTCATCCCACTCATCATGGCATTTCACCTGTAATTGTATTCCTACTAGCTAGATATCACTAGTTCTTAAAATATTTTTCAATTATTTACATGAAACCTGGAGTTATACAAGGGCTAAAATCTGATGTCTTCATTCAGACAAAACTCACATACAAGCCAATAATTATTTGGCTTGAGGAAGAAATTGAGAATCTGACTCAACAGTAAATGATTTTAATATCACTAATACTACATTACTGCAGTTCATGCAGAATACAAATTGAATTGCCATTCTTTTAGAAAGACTCAGAAGATTTGTATAAGCTTGTAAATTGAAGATAAGAAGCTTTTAAACTTTTTTCTGGCATGGGCAAAAAAAAAAGCATAAAGCAATGCAGATAAAGTAGCATATATGCTGACTGAGTATTTGAGTCAAGGCCTCTGTGATCAAGGCCAGTAAAACTGAGCTGTACTGAAAAAAAAGGCAAAGTACAATGGTAGAGTGAGTGAAAAAAATCAATTTCACATGTACCAAAGCAGACAGCTAACCAAGTCCTAGCCTTGGTTGTCCAAACTGACTCTTTCCTATGGTCCAAATCGTTTAGAAATGTGATTTCCCGCTGTAGTTTTTAATGTTGCTTAATAAATGTAAATACAGTTGCATACAGTATAATCCATGGGGTGATATATTTGAGCTCATAAGTTCCACATGGCTACAGCAATCATTTTTGCTCCCCATAAAGAAACTAACACTCTGTGGATCATCTTTGTTTCCTCATTTTTTTTCTGGGTGCAACGAAGCTGGGTGTGAAACCAACCAACTCTATCCAGTCTTACCAGGAAGGGGAGATGGTATCACAAGTCAGAAACCCCATTGTCATCTATGCAGAACACAGGCTCGTGGGCATCTGTTGTAGAAAGGTGCTGAAATCTTTGTTGGAATAGCTAAGTACCCTGCAAGCTGCAAATTGTTCCAGCATCCAATCTTCACATCTTCAAATTTTTGGCAACATGAGATCCGCAACAATTAACTGATAATTATAAGGAACTCACCACAAAAGGCTGTCTTGCAAAAGCAGGCAGAATATGCTGATTTTTCAGTTTGCATAGATTTGCCTAGTGAGTCTCACATAGATAGGTCTCACTCTGAACTGATGGCAATGCAGCTCAGATGTCTTTCTAGAACAGACAGAAGTTATAGGTAGAACCCAGGACTCACTGCATGTTAAACTATATGCCAGTTTAAAGAACAAAGGAAAAAAATGAAAGTGGAGAGAGAACTGATAAATTGTCTTTCAATAAATGGCAAGTAGTTATAAAGAGGTTGTTGGTGACTCTTTTACTCTAGCAGTTGAGTAACGGATGAAGGGGAGAAATTCCTATGTACAGCAAAGAAAATTTAGGTTAGAAATAAGGAACGTAACTATAATGGGATCAAGAAATTTAGAAGAATATGTATTCTCTTTTTTCTGTAGCTTTTTGAGGCTTGACTGCTGTTTATGTAGTATATTCTGCACATACATCTGCCTTATTGAAAGGTGGTAAAATTGCATTTTCCTTGAGACCCCTTGCTGTTACACAAAGCTGCAATCTGGTATTTAGCAGAAAATAAATAATTATATCCAACTATTTGTATAACTAAACTTGGGGTCTTGATTTGGCCCCAAAAATGCCAGACATAAAGGAATAATTGTGAATATTAAGTCCAGAACAAAACCTCCCAGGAGTTTAGATTAATTCAGATATTGGACTTTGATTCCGCAGGTATTTTGGCTGGCTAGGAAATTAGGTCATTAACTATCATTATCATTTTAAAAGTTGTTTATGGAAGCTCCCTAGGTGCTTTCCAGGGATTCAGCAACTCCTGCACACTGCTGACATGCTGGGATGCAGTCTTCACAAAGTCTGGGGAGGTCTAACTGTAGATTTCACCATGTTTTGAGTAACAACTGTTCAAAAAATGCAAAACTGAGAATTCTTACAGCCTCTCCATCCCACCAACAGTCTGGAAGAAGGACCCAGGACTCCACTCTCTATTCTCCACAAGCCCACAACATTCAAAATTTCTGAAGTGTTGATTAGGAAGGAAACAAAGCAGTGCCAAGACTCACCTCAACAGTAGATGCATCTCAGCAAAATTATGTGAAAGACCTTGAGCTGGGTATGAAAATCCCAGATGTGAGAGCAAGCCTTGGTCTCAGGTAGAATTTGTCTTACCTTTTACACACTTCCCATAACTGCTCTTACCACATTAGGTAATTACCTGGTCCCTCTGTGTTTCAGCTAGTTGTGGGCAAGGCTGCCAAAACCTTGGAGGTTATCTTTGCTTAAGCATCCAAGTATTAAAAGGCTTAGTCAAAGCTTATCTCAGATTCTGGAGGCTTCTGCACTGGCCTCTGCATCACCTTCCTATGCAGGATCCAAAACCTTTTCTCTCAGTCAAAGGCAGCCATGGACTTCGAGGAAATCCAGAAATGTCCTATCCTTAACCAAATATTTTCACAACATTGTTGACTGCAAATAGCAGTACTATTACTAGAGATGGGCTTTACTTCTGCATCTGGACTGGGTTGAGCTTTCCCCTGATGGAGACCCTGATTTTTGATTTAAATGGATTACTTAATAGTGCCTCAACAACATTCACACTTATACCTGAACCCTGCAAGAGTTCAAGCTGTTAATTTCTGGCTTGCTTCTGAACACTTGTGTTCCTGCCCCAGCCACCAAATCACACAGTCTTTATTTTTTTACTGTCTCTATCTTCTTAGTTAACTGATACAATAGTCAAAATGGAACTGTAAAAAACTTCCTGGCTTTAAATCATCTTTCATGTGAGAATGAGCCAGGCACTTATCTTCAGCAACGAACAGTTTTGGAATTGTTTAAGAAGAAAAATGAAGCTGCCTGAGGATAATGGGAGGGGAGCCAAAGTGAGCAGAGTTTAGGTGGGAAAAAAAATAATCAGCAGGGTACCAGTAAAGAGAGGCACGTCCAAATTTGTTTCTGGGCCTTCAGTCCTGCACTCGTTCCTGCTTGAAATTTGATATTGTAAAGTCCAAAAACTACCTACAGAGCTGAAATTCCTCCTATCACTGTAAATATTTCCTGTTTTCTAACTGTCACAGATTCCACTTTTCAGTATATATATCTCTTGTGTAGAGGCATGAAGCCATAGAAATCCACAGAAACTAGGCGGGATTCCTTAAAACACTCAAGTAATATAAGTCTGAAAGTACTAGAGAAGCAGTTAAAATCCTTGTGAGGGTGGGTTTATTTGGTTGGTTTCCTTTTTCTTCTTTTGTTTTTTTTTCCCTCCCTGGACTTCTTCTGTTTCCTTTTCAATGTTATCTTAAGCTTTCAGGTCCCCTTTCCTAACCATCTTCTTGGAAAATGGGCTGTCGTTTCTAAGCCATCTCCCCAGTGATCAGTGGTTTAGAAATGTTTGTTTTTCAAATACCTTAATTGTATGGTCTACCCAGCAGTGATCAGCACCAAAAATTATATTTCAGAGCTAAACACAACCAGATGGAAAGAGAACAGCCAGCCATTTGAAAAAGCCTAAAAACTCCGTCTGAGCTCCCCATGTGGTTTGGTTGATCACTGGTTAATTTCATAATGATTTCTGTTTCAGATGGGTGAAAATAATCTAGGGTTATATTTATCTATCAGAAGAAAGAACCAGGCTTTCAAAGACAACTCAAGACATATCAGTATCAGACAGGCTATAGAGCTGGTACAAATGCAGCTACTCCTTGCTTCAGGGAAACACAAAACCCTTTTCAGAGACAAAGATTTTCTTTGTAACACACTCACATTAGCACTGACTCGTCCTATTTAAAGACAGAGATTCCTTGCACCTTGCTTTTGCTCTCAGGTGGGTTGAATTACTTGTTTTTTTAATTCAGAGGGAAAAGGAAGAGAATAAAACATCATAGAAGATACTAATTATATTGAGGAGAAATATTACATGCCACTTACTGTATTCACATGGACTTTATATTGAAATATATACACCCTGGAGAGTGCCAGATTCATCCTCAGGAATCCTTTTACTGGCATGGGTTACTTAGTTCTTTTCTCTTGAAGCTCTTCTGAAGGACAATTTATGTCCCACTTTATTCAAGCAGAGTCCTACTTCATTGTCAGTTTTCCTGTAAAGTCCTTTGATGATTCAACAAGGTGATGGAGGATGGGGTTGAAAGTGCTCCTCCAGTGGTACAAAATTGTCCATATTCTCTGTGGTTGAGAGTGGGACACATCTTCTAGAAGACAGGGCTGACAGTAGGAAATAACCTTGATGATCTGATACCAGTCCCTTCTACTCTGGACAGTCAAAGGTATTTGCTCACTGTTGCAGTCTGGAAGGGAAAGAAGCTTCAGAGACCAATGTCTTAATCAGGAGTCAAAAAAAATCACTCTGTGGAAACAGATGCATCAAGAGGAAGTCAGGAGAGGGGATGAAGGGCAAAAAAGTCACTGAGATTACAGGTCTTTGCATATATTTGGAGAGGAACATCATCTTCATCCCCATTGGCCATCAGAACAGGATAATTCCATGTCCTGAACTTGAAGGAATCACTCATCTCTTGAAAGCTCTCTGGGCTGAACCTCAAAGTGGGCTTCTTGTGAAAAGCCTTCAAAACTGTGTCTTTTCCATAACTTGCTGGGACTAAAACGAGTTGGGGTAGTTGAATGAACAGGCCAAAGAATTAAATTACAACTGCAGAGTAGTTTAAAGACAAAAGATTTTTTTTCATTTCCCCTGTCTGTAGAAGGGAAGCCATGTCCAATAAGCACTGGAGGAGGAATGTCGACTTTACAGATTTACTTACTCTCTATGTTTAGGAGGTACAGGGAATTTTTTTAATACTCCTTTTTCTATTCAGCCCACTAAGATATCTAGAAAAGCACAGGGTACTGTTCTGAGCAACATTACACTGGTTTGATACCCCTAGTGCTTTACAGCTGGTGTCAATGACACCTGGTGCAAGAAAGACCTAACTCAGACAGTTGATTTTACATGTGTTGCCTGAAAGAAGATAGGAACTTGTACTTCAAAAAAACAAAAAATTAATGAATCAACTGCCATGAAGTTGCCTCAAGCAGCAGCCCTATTTAAGGCTCACGTTTTAAGGAACAAGTGAGCTACCCTAGAACTAAAAGAGCCCCCCAGATACAAAGCCAACAGCCTGCAGGGTTTCTTACCAGAGAGTGACCCTCAGGAGCCTGTGATACCCTCACTCCAAAGGCAGTTCTTGCCTGAACAACAGCAGCGCATGTGACTGAGGGAGGAAAAGGCTGGTATCTCTTCATGGACACGTTTGACTGAGAAGGGAGGTTGGGAAGATGTAAAGAGGTGAGTAGAGGGATAGGGGAGAGAGGGCTCAACCCCCTCTGACACAAACTCCATGATCCTCACTGATTTAAGAGCAGGCTGTGGGGTGAGTGGATTGGATAGTCAGAAAAGGATGTGGAAGGGAGCTGGGTGAGGCTGATTTTACCCCTCACTGAAGGATTAGAGTAACACAAACCAGGTTAAGTACACTTGACAGGAGGTAACATCCACAAGAAGTGTAAGACAGAAGAGAAATAAAGAAAGAAAAGAATATATTGGCAAATCATAGATCAGACATCTTGAGATTTAGGAAATTACTAGCATGGTTCCTAGGTATCAAAGACCACTACATTTTGTCTGCCTCTTCTTTTATTGGGCCATCAGTGTCCTTGTCTCCATTTTCTGATAAATTTTAATTGTTTTTTATGCCTCTATATGATACTAAGTGTAGAGGAATGTAATAACTTCCTCCCTGGCTGATGCAAATTACTGAATGAAAGAAAAAGTCTGCAGTCCAATGCAGAGACAGTATTCTTAATCAAGACTCTGCTGAGAGAACTAGTGGAAATGGGCTGGTGCACTGCTCCTATGTAGCAAAGACCTCACAGTGGTCTCAAAAAGTTTGACAAATACAACTAGAGAATAACAAACCTTTTCTGTTCCATCACCAAACAAAATATTGCTGAAGAAAAACCCACTTTCTTGGGTTTTTACTTTATTTTGCCTTTACAGAGATGTTGTTTTTGAGAAAAAAATCGCAAAATTAATTCTGGTTCAAAGAAAATTATTAGGCTTCATTTTGAAGTAATTCAACGCTTTTAAAATCTTCTGTGAAACTTATCTTTAAAAATATCAACTTTAATATAAAATATAATTTCAAAGCAAGAAATAAAATATATTTATTTGATAATATCAAACCAAATTTTTTCTTTAATATAAATAATATTCCCACTTCCTTTGACTGAAACTACTGCCTAAAGGAAAACCAAATTTACATATATTTTACATTGTCCCTCTAAACTTTAAACCTCAATGAAATGTTTTCTGCATTGTAATTTACATCATTCTACTGAAGAAAGCAAGAGCAGTGACACTGGTTACAAAGCCCATCCCTGCATAAGTCACAACTCTACTTCTAATTTGCACTCCTTCCTGTACTAACATCTATTGAATTGTTTCTTTCACTAAAATGTTCATAAATTAGAGTGACTTTAAGATTTCTTTACAGCCTACCTCCCTACCCAAATTCAGAATCAATTCCAGCTGTTTTATTCCTACAGATGTTTCTCTAATTTGTTCTTAAGGACCTCCAGTAATCCTCCCAGGGGAACAACACCCCAGGCACTGCACTGGAGTGATTCACTGCCTTCTGCTTAGAAAGCAGAGTTACCCTCATTCCTCTCTGGGATCCTCTCCTGTTATCTAAGCCATAACTTTGGCTTGCCATAAACATGAAGGAACAGAGCATCTGTTTCCTTTCTGTAGCATCCTTTTACACACCTACGGTCTAGGATAAACAACATCTCCTTTTCTAGACTTCTGACCTTATCACTCACCTCTCCACTTCCTCCAGTTGAATTGCATCTTGTTTGGCATCAGAGGTCCAAAGTTGCCCTCAGGACTTTGGAAGAGCCTACAACCTGGGCTTTATCAACATTGAACTCCAGGAAAGGATTACTGCATGTATTTTGCAGGCGACACTTATGTATATGCATCCCGCACACTGTTTGTGTTTTTTGCAATATTAAGACACTGTTGACTCATGCTCAAATCATGTTCTAGTGCAATCCAAGATCCTCACTACCCATGGAGCACTATTCATCCCTTATCTGGGAAAATTACTGTTGCTGCCTAAGGAATGAGTATTTATAATCATTCCTACTAAAGATCACCTTATCTTTTTCAGATTATTTCTCCAATTTGCTATAATCATACTATATACATGTTCTCCTGCCTTCTAGCATCTCCAGTTACTCCCACTTGGTGTCATCTGCAAATTTAGTACCAAAAGTCCATTATTCAGTCATTAATTAAAATATTGAATAGCACAGGAAACAGGTACAGATCCCTATTGAACTTTATTCCGATATCTTTCCATTTTGTCAGTGAACCATTGATAACTACTCTCTGAGTACAATTTTCCCACATGTTAAATCACTTGCCCAGTATGACCTTTTCAGAGCCACCACTTTTCAGAAAACAGTCCTCTTTATTGAAGGTATTGCCAAAATTATTTGTTTGTTCCTATGTATGTACTTCATTTAAATAGGCTTGGTTTATCAAGCGTCCTGATCTTTCTAATCAATGTCTCTCGTCACGTTAGAGAGAGAAAAATTTTGGTTGCAGTAACTCACGAGAGACTGAAATATTTGTTTTGTTCTCAATCAAGTTAAAATTAGGCTAAGATTCAGATTTTTTAACTCTTTTCTATTGCTTCCTTGCATGGCAGAAATATTTGTGTGTGGGAGGATTGTTCTGAGCTTTTAAAAAATAAAAATAAAAATAGAAGTGAATACTCCTGCTAGTTCTTGCAGTTTTATTTGATCAAGCTATTGGATAACACTGGGAAAAGATTTAGTTTCCTCATCTCCTCAACTAACTTCCCCAGAAAACTCTCATTTGTAAAAGTGCCCTAATTCACATGTTTTTTGATACAGCAGTTTAATCAACTCCAATTTAGTGCAGAATTTATGGGAATGAGACAAAGCAACTTGCTTTTGAAATTGGGAAAGACAAAATCCTTTAAAGTCTGTTATCTTTTTACCATGGCATTTGCTAACAAAACTAGTGATCTCATCAGAGAATGAAATTGTCTTGGTTCTACATGGCTTATTGCTATTAAACCATATTGACTGACAGTAAGTACAATTGCTCTCTAATTTTTAAATATTTGACTCCTGTTTTTGTGGTTTGGGCTTTTTTTTCTTTTGTTTTTTTTTTTTTTTTTTTGTTGGGTCATCTTTCTTGGCCTTTTGCATATTGCACAAAATTAGCTTCTATGATCTACTGGAATTTAGTGGGCAGGCCAAGATTTATTCAAAACTAAAATAAATTGGCTAGAGAGATCTTCAGACAACCTTTTTAGGACTCTTGGGTGCAAGTTATCCAGGCGTACTGATTTCAAAATGTTTATCCCTTACTGAAGTTGTTTAAAACCATACTTAGTTACTAATGGACTGGGATCTGAATTCACTGTTCTTGTGTTGTAAGAGTGCAACATCCCACTTCTTTTTAGATGTAGAAACATTTATAAAAAATATTTGATTTTTCCACATTGTTGATTGCAAGAATTTTACTACTCTAATCTAGCCATGGATCTCTACCACTGTGATGAATCAGATGTGATGTTGCGAAATCTCTGCAGTTCTCAATGCACAGGAAAAGAAGAAAAAAAATGTTTGCTGTTTTGTTTAATAAGCATCATTTATGTCTACTGGATCCCATTTTCTTATCTCCATTGACACTTGTTCTTCCTTAAACTGAGAGAGCTGTTGGATCCACACAGTGTAAATATGGCACCTGCTGAAAAGGAACTTTTTCTACTCAGCCAAGATGTAATAACAGAAAGCAATATGGTGCTACCACTCCCTGCAAGTGCTTTTTATAAATAGATACACATGATCAGTCACATCCAAGATCCAGATAATTTCTGGATATAGCGGTTACTGTCGGGACCAAATTTCTTCTCTCTTCTGCCAACTTGACCTCATAAAGACATGCAACTCCCTTCCATCTTTCAACAACTGAACTGCTGGGACAAATGTTTTTGTGGACAGATGTCTCTTGCCATGTTGCAAGATACAGATCAAAGCAAATCTTCTCACAGAGACTGTTCTATGTTTATTTGTGTTTTTATCTCTAGCCATTATAATCCAAATCAAAAACCTTAAGAAAAAAAGGATAATATGCTGAGGAAAACAAAAAAATAGAGACACTAAGCTGGCCTCCATGTGTTGAGGGCCTTGGAAAAAATCTGATGGTGTAACAATTCTATGATGGAGACTAAATAAAATCATGTAACCAGATTAAAAGTGATCTGCTGATAAATTTGCAGTCAGACTAGCTCATGTAAAATCAGTAGCATCTGTTCATGGCCACAGCAAACCTGAAGAAGGTGTGTGTAACCCTTTGGTCAGCCCATACAGGGAAAAATGCATGTCCAGAACAGCAATTACACATTTACACATTCCTTAGTCTTGGGAGATGCTTTACTCACAGGTACTGTCATCCAAAATACAAACCATTCTTCAACCTTTACAAAGTCACACTAGATCTACTTCATCTTCGAAGACTTCATCTTTCTGTTGTTACTGAAAGTAGATCAGAATAGAATGTCTTGTATTCCTTCTGTGTCTTGCATATCCCTATTACTCTAGTACACTCAGGGTATTCCTCTGTCTCAGGAGCAACTCCAGGTGCTTTTTTAGGGCAAACTGCCAGGTGTTTTGTGCAACCTGGGCCCTACAGTCAGAGCTGGAGGTTTAGTCCAAGAACTGTTATTCTCCATGGGTAAAGGAGGAGGTCTCTCTGGGTTTGGACTTCACATTAAAGCTGCTGCTGAAGGCTCACCTGGCATTGTTCAGTCAGACATTGTGTTTTTGCAGGTGCAGAGTGCTGAGCCCTGAAGCATGGAAGGATAAAGGGTAATGGCTTTAAGCAGGGAAGTCGCTGCTTCGTAGGGATGAAAGGGTTAAACTCAGCAAATTCCCACGGGGGGGGAGGGAAAGAAAAAGGAAACTGCATGCAGAGAAAGTTTCTCTTGGTGTTTTATACATGAATAATGGTTTCCCCAGGGGTTAGCTCCTGGGTTCAGAGAAGGATGTTATCTTGTCTAGACATACGATCTGAACATCCCCAAAGACCTGGCGCCTGAATCTCACAGGAGTCACCCCACTGACTCCCATGGGATGCATCCAAAAGATTTCTATTTCAGAAGCACCTGCAGGTAGATGAGAGGAGAAAGGGGAGATGGGAACAAGAATTTAGTCTATTTTCTGTTGGTGTCGTTGCTTTTTTATGTAAGTAATATCTGAACTCATGGCTCCCTGCATGCGGGAACTGTGAAGCTGTAGTGACCTCACAGGTGAGTAATAAAAAGAAACATAAAAGGAAACCAGAGGCCTTCTAGATAGCCTGGTGCCAGCTTCATATGTGATCAGTTCATGTTTTAGGTGAGCTTGTGACAATGGAAAGAGTCCCTGGTGCTGTAGGGATCACAGGGTCCAAGGACTTTAACACAGGCCTTGACTTTGTTTTACCACTAGCATCCTGTGTCTGTCCAGAGGACAATTACTCTGGTTTGGTGGATATTCAGTCCTCCTTTGTCAGACCACCATCAAATCTTTTTTACAGATATTTGTAAAAGGCTGATTTGATGCTTGAAGCAGAATTCTGATGAAATCAGCTAGGACCATGCAAGGCATCTCTGTGTGTATATCTTCATACACCATGTTTCACCTCAAAAGATGCACATAGATAAAATCCTTTAAAATTATGAGAAAAAATCTGGAGAAGACAAAAGGCTAAAATAAGTTAAGGAGTCTTCAGTCATCACATCAGAAGTTACCTTAGCATAAAGGAGAATCAGACATAAATCATTAGTGATTTTCTGAATAGAAGCAAATCTCAGTGTTTAGGTTTAGTGTATCCTCTGGCTTCAAAGATCAGAGCTTGATGTTCTGTGATCTTCACGTGACTCATGTAGACAATTGTTCTCTCATTCTTTCCCTTGCTCTGCCTTAGTTTCCTAAAATGGGCATGATAACACTTCCTTGAATTTTTCTTGCTTTGTTGCCAGATACACAGACTATCAAAAAAGGCCAACAAAAAAGACCAAAGTTTTTTTCTCTAAAAGAAAACCAAGTCAGACAAATTCTCTGTATTCAGCCAATAGAACCACATCAGAAAAGTATAAAAGGACCTTTTGACACTGGGGTCAGAATAAATTTCCAGTATATGTGACAGAATGATGGAAGATGGATATAAAAAAGCAAGAAGCTCAAGTGAAAAGCATGGTACAACAGAGAATGCAGTGAGTAAATCTTAGGAGTAAGGAACCAAGGAGGATACTAAAGAGATGTTAGCTGAGTAAGAACCTGTAGAATAATACTCTAAAATATAATGGGAAAATGTCATAGTTCATAGAGGGTGCAGGAGGTCTCACTCCCTCTGAAATTAATACAACTTGGCTACCTAAATATATCTCAAAAAATCTGGGTCATCATGTATAATTTCTGCATCCCCCTGCTAAACCAGGCAGTTTATGAACCAGGTACTCTTGCTGCGACTACTGCTTTTAGCAAAAAAAAATACAACCAAAAAGTCTGGGGTTGTAATTCATCATGCCCAAAGTCTTTTCACAACAATGACTAAAAAAAACCATCTGCATGCACATGGCCTGGACTTTGTTACACATAACTTCCTACAAGTGATGCTGTGAAATGAATTAGTGAACTCAGCACAGTTCTCACTGAGCAGGTGTCCATGTCAGAAAAAGCACCATTACGATAAGATGGCCTTAAGGGCAGAGCTAGAAAGTGACCTGACAAAGGAATTTTTTTTTTTCCCCCTCCTTTTTGATAGTGAAAACAGGCTACAAATTTTTCAACTCTAAACCCACAGCAAGTTCAAGTCTGACCTTCCATGATTTTTTCTCTCATTTTAGGTAACTCCAAGCTGTTCACCCTCCATGAAAAATACAGAGACTATAGTTTTTAAACAGTGTTTTCTCCATTTGGTTAAAACCAACAGTATTTAAACATCCCTGTCAAGTCTCCTTTTAGTCTTCTTGGTGATCAAAGCAGCCCTTTGGGGAGAAGGGCATTCACAAAGCTGATCTGCTGGAAGCAGTTTGTATAGACTTCTGAACTAACATAAGGGTTATGTTCTACTTTACAGTAGATCTTTTTTCTTGTATCTATAATGTGTATAATCTTCTACATAACCCTGTATATATATTTGTGACTCTGGACCTTTTATCCCTAATTCTATTGACTTTTATTCTTTTTTTCTTTTTTTTTTCCTTTTATTCTTTTCTTTTTCTTCTTTTTTTTTCCTCTTCTTATATTTTTCTTCTTACAGTTGTAGTCTCCCTTTGAAGACATTGTTTTCAGTAACACAGGTACAGCAATTTTCCCCAGTCCTACAACTTTCACCTTCATAAGGCATATTCACGAAGTTCAGATCTTTATGTGTTTAAAAGATATTGACACAAAAGCAGCTGATGAGTCTGAAGTTTGTGTATTACAGATCATTCTTTCTCTATATGCCATTCTCCTGGCTAGCAACCAGTCTCAGGTGAGAAACACAGCTACAAGTTCTTTGTTTTTCTTTCTTCTACTTCCTCTAGGTTTCTAATCACTTTTTTGTCTGTTACAAGTATATTTCTATTTTCTAATAAAATGGCTGGGGACAAATGTCTGACAGCAGAGAAGAATATGCAAACAATCCATGATTTCCAGAACTGTAGAAATGTGTAGAAGCGGTTTTGGTGAGAAAAAGCCCAACCAAATCCAAACCAAATATTGCCATTTATTTGTTTAGCAGGAAATATCTCTGTTTAGCTCCTTCTTTTTTCTTCTCTCTTCTTTGCTTGATCAAGCAAAACATTGCAAGAATATTCCAATCCTACCACGACTTTTGGAGATTTTACAGCACAAATGCAGATAGGATTTAAGTAAGGGGAAAATTCACTGTGATGAGGCTATTTTGCAGGAGTGGGTTTTCTTAATCTGTTTATGGTTTACAAATGCAATCCCTGGAGAAGTTGATGAAACCCATGGCCCCTGTCTAACTTTGGAATCAGCAAAGATATTTAATTTCCTGTCTTTGTTCCAAGAGGGATTATTACTGAATGGCTATTTTACTTCTGCATTGCAGGATTAGTTTCTAAATTTGCCAATTAGTGTTGTCATATAGTCCACAAAACCTTAAAGCTTAGTTGCTTAGTCTGAAAATAAATATCTTTGTATTTTACAAAGATGTCTTCCCATATTTTTCATCCTTTCTAGGTTCTCTGGACTCTGGTTTGCATTTTAACTCTGTAAAAGGTCAAAATCTGGGCTGGATCAATTTACTGAAAAAAATTAAAACATCCACAGCAAATGTGTCTTCCTGGTGAGAATAGAAATGCCCTGGAGGTCATGTTCAAAAGAGATTTACTAGAAGACAGTGTAAGTGTCCATGTCATTGTGCCAGCCCAGCCCTGCCCGTACATTATCACACACGTCAGCCCCTGTGTGATCCAAGCCCTGTCTCTGATCCAAGCCTACGGGACTCTGTGAACTCATCTCATCACAGCTTAGAAGCACCCTGGGGAAAAGTTTCCACTGGAGTTTATGAAAGGAGGTTATCTTCACAATCGACACCAGTCCCAGGCGAGATTTTCTTTTTCAGCTGTGTGCAACTTATGCTGGGAAGGAGAGGCTGGGCAGGTATCAAGTTAAGCTAGTAGGATGCAGGATCAAAACAAAAAACAACAACAACGACAAAAAAGCTGGCTTCCCTCACAACAGGTGACTCCGCTGTGCCCTGCCCCAGGACACCACATTCATCAAGTGATTGGGTCAGTTCATGATGGAGAAATCAATGGAAAAACATTACATACAAAGTAATCCATGTGACTTGAAACTGCAAGAACAGAGGAAACACCACTACAAATTGCCTTCTGTCATGCTTTTCTCCAGGCATGCACTGGTGCCTGGTATCAGAGGAAGGGTTTCTCTGGATGGGGACAGTTGTGACAATAATTGTTCTTATGTCCGCAGTTTATTCCCTTGAGAGAGAGATCAAAACATCAACAGCAGCAATCCTAGTCCTCCAAGGTACCAATACTCCACCAGTTTATAACCAGTAGGTAAAAATCAAAGTGGTAAAGTTGTAGCATCCTTGTAGCAGTCCAGCTTCATTTTAATGGCCCAGGAGAAAAGCTCCTTTTTTCACATAGACCTTTGTCCTCAGGAGGGTGGACTTCTGTCCAGGAGAATGATTGAAAGTATCAAAGTACTACAAGCGGGCATGTCTCATAGATGGTTTTCAGTAGATTCTGTCTACCATCAACTTTCTTTTCTTCAAATGACCCTTGAAACAATCTCTGCAAAGACATAAAAAAAGGAGCATCCCAGCTAGCAAGCATAAAATTAAAATTAATCTTCAGCAAATGAGGCAAGACAGAGCAGTTCTTGTTTTTCATGTTTTGCCAGAGCTGCACTAGTGTTCAAGCCTCACCCTTGACTACCCGGTCTTCTAAATCTTCTTCCCTAAACACTGCAAGAGACACTGTCATAAAACACAGAACCAGTCACAATATTAACCAGCCACAACGTTTGCTGTTTGTTCAAACAGAAAATTGAGCTATAGCTGGAAAAAAATTCAAACCTTTAGAGTCTTAAGCAAAATTTTACTCCAAAGCTGTAATATCCCCAGTGGGCCAGGAAGTTTCAGCTTAGCAGTCTGATTCAGCCCCCTTATTGAAACAAGAGTGAACCTGAGAAATTCTAATCTTGATTGAAATCTAAAGGTGACCTTTATTTTTACTTTTCCTTTTTCTTTTTGTCCCCAGTGGGGGCTGAATTTGGGTAGCCTAGCTCTGAATCAGCCTGCAGCTTTCTTTGCCTTGCCAGACAGTTTATCCTTTCCCAAGACAGGCTGGACATTAACTCTCCAAGGGAGGATGGGAGTATTGGGTCACTGTGATTATTGCATGGCAGAGATGTGTTGCTCAATGTGCTGGGGAAGGGATGGAATATCTCATTGAGAAGGAAATAAAGGCACTAGATATGATATAAAAGCAAGGAGGGGCTTTCCCACTGAGAAAAAAAAAAGAAAATGAGAAAATTTTTAAAAATTAGAGGAGAAGAGGAGATCATTAATATTTAAACAGTGTACTTGGCAGGTATTTCTCTACATCCCCCTCCACAGCTAATCTGTGTGTGAATAAGTTGTTTTTTCTCCTTTGGGCCTAGTGTGTCTTTTGCTGAATTCTGCACTGAAGATTAATAGGAGATGGGCCTAAGCCCAACCCCACCACCCCTGAGCTTTGGATACAGATGCTGCTCTTGTGGCTCAGGCCCCATCTCTCACTGCAATCCTGGGCTAATGATTTCACCATCTACTGTCATCACGCCTGTGCCTGGAGCTCCCTCGCTCTCCAGCGTGCCAGACACACATTCTCCTCCTTGTCACAGCCCTCTGGGCTTTGTGGCAAAGGGGTGACATTACCATCGTTGTCATTAACATCAGTGACACTAGCATCACTGTCACTGCACCCCTACCCTGTGCTGGGGCTGGCAGGGACGGGGCTTGCATTGCACTGGACCAACAAATGGAACCAGCATCTCTGGGAGAGCTCAGCATCTCTCCTGGTACAGGGTTGCCACTTGGCGACCTCCCTGCCTGCCTGCAGCTGCAGGAAGGGCAGGATTAGGACACGGAGGGTGTGAGCAGGGCTTCCATGTGCCCCAGCATCTCAGATTACTTTAGCGTCTCCTGGTGGATATTGCTAGCCAGTATAATTTAAAGTTAAATTCAGGCAGGAAAAGGCACCAGGGAAGGGACTAAAGGTTATGCTACTGTCTATTGGAACATATAACGTTTCCCACATATGGCTGAAGATCAGATTTAAATGCAAAATCTGTGCTGTCCTTCTGTACCAGAATCGCGCTTTTTTATGGTATGTTCCATAACTATTTAAGCAAGGTAAGAAGACTTATGCCACACCACAACTGCTCTTTGGAGCTTAGAAAATAGATCTCAGCTGAAAATTAGAACTTTTCTAATAGAGGCAGTCACATCAAAGAAAATTATCACAATTACATAATTTTGTTACAATAGGTCTGGGAGAAGTACAAGGCCTTGAGGTGAGGAAATTGAGGCAGAGTAAAGGACTGTCTCAGCTCCTCACAGCTTGTGCAGGCATTGTAGAAGCTGAGCAGTGGGTGATGAGGGTTGTTCGAGGCTTTTCTCCTCACTCCAAAGCAGATAGGGGATGATGCCCTCACTTTGATACTGACAAGGCATCACAGAGTTGGGCAAAACCATGGAGACAACAGCTCTCTCCACCGTGTGAAGAACATCTCTGCCTGCTGTTGGGGCCAGTGGTGGAAGAGATGAGGACATAGATGAGTCTCACATGTATGTCTTCCCAGAGGATGGACTTGAGCTTGTGAGGGAAAAGGGTACAAAGTCAGCTGCTTTCATATGCTAGAACAACTCTAGGAGTAGGCAGCACTGCCGTGAATTTCTTGCTGACACTTGGAAATCAGAGAACAGGAAAACCCTCCAGGAATCTCACCAGTCTCATGAGTTCTATGGGCTTAACTGAAGTCCTACATTAGCCTTATCTAAGTCTGGCCTGAGATCCTATTAAAATGCAGGGAAAGGAGGTGTTGAGAACCAGAGAACTGTTCTTAAAAAACTGTAAATTATATCAAGCTTATTAAATCAGGAAATACGGCTGAAAAGGGGGCATACAGAAACTGCTTATTCTAATTCCAGCTTTGCAATTCTGCTCTGAGGAATGCATATGCACACACTTTTATATGTATATATTTACTTGTGTGATACTTATTTGCTTATTCATATAGCTGGATGGACAGTGATCCTGCAGTGTCTTTGGTAGCAATTCAACAGGCTACCAGCATCAAATATCTTCCTAAATCTGCTCTTCCAATAGAAGAGGTTTCAGAGAATGCCTTGCCTAATGCACACATTTGCATCTGTTTCTCATGCCTTTCCAAAATGGAATTCCATTCATTTCTGTCTTTGTTAAGGAGGTGGTAGAAAGACAGTAAAAGGAATAAAATAAAAATAAATGTAGAAACCCATTCAAAAATAGTGCAGAAGATTTTGATTTGTCCTCACATGTATTTCAGAAAGGGAAACAAAAAATTCCTGCTGTTTTGAAAAAGGTCAATGATAAAAAATAAATCCTGCAGATCCCATCAGCTGCTGATTTCTGCCTCCTCCATGAAAAGGAAAAGGTGGAAGGATTGCAAATCAGCTCTCAAACATTGTTAAAAATAACAATAGTCATAATATTGTCCAGCTCTTATAGAGTTTGTGGTGTCAGCAGATCTTACAACAGAACTGAAAAAGAGATTCCAAAATAATTTCATTTATTTTCCAGAGGAGGAAACAGCTAGGCACAATATCACTAGCCTGGTGGCAGAGATAGGAATAAAATGATAGCTTTTGAAGGCTGAGCTAGCCAGGACGGCACAGTGTCATATTAGCCCTCTCTAGCCCTGTATGATTATAGGAAAATTACTGAAAATGAGGCAAGATTAGTAGGAAAATGCATTCTTGTATCTATAAGCAGTTTAATAGTTTGTGAGGAAAGGCTAAAAGTTGATAAGAAACATAATGGCAGGGGCATTGTTATCATAGAAAAGTAATGCAACTGCCCCTTCTTTCTTTTATCCCTTCTCCAAAAATACACTAGGCTAGCTCTTTTCATGACAGCTGTAATATTATCCTGTAAAACATCCTTTCCTCATATTTTAAAATCAAGTGCTTGTGCAAACCAACACCAAATGGGGCAGTGCCTTATGAAGAATTTCAATGTCTGCAGAAAGTATGTCTGTATGAGGAAGCAATTCTACAAAGGGTAACCAGAACAGTTCGTACTTGTTTTAATACCTACTCCTTTAAAGGAATGCTTTGCAGACACACAGTCAGTGATCTAGTTTAGAAGAACTGGTGATTTCATGAATGTGGATGCATGTTTAAAAGAGGCATAAAAAAGGGAAGAGACTAAAGATGCATTGACAATTGCAAAGACCTGCTCAACTTTATAAATCAGGAGATGTCCATTGCTGCTGGGAAAAAAATGGAAGACAGATTCTCCTGGCAATTTCAACCCTTTGCTTTTTTTGAGGAGATTGCCCACATTGCCAGAGTACTGCTGCTACCATCTGGATGTGAAATTGGCTTTCGTTCAATCATAAAACATCTACGTTATGCTGCCACATGCCTGGCAAATAAATGCCTGATTCAAATGAAAGCAGAGGTGAAAAATGACCTTAGTCATACCTGTAAAATGAAGTTATAGATTGCTATATCAATCTATTATTAACTACTAATCTGTTTGAGTGACAACAATCCTGGCTGTGGTTAAAGTGGCTCTCTGTTACCAGATAAACTGCTTCTCTGCTATGTTACTAATGAAACCTAGTGATCAGGGATTTCAATTACACAAATACAGTTTTGATAAATGCAAAGCAAGGCACATGGGGATGGGATCTTTAGTACTGGATGAGTTTAAATCACACAGGTGCCATGGCAGGACTGTTAAGAGGAGGATCCTGCTATATCTGCCTTTTCTGTACTTCTCCCCCAGATATGCCCTATGTCCCTTCCCCAGAGGTAAGGCACTGGGCTGGATTGTGATTTAATTTTATATGATTGTTGCTCTGTGTTGTGTTCAATGTATGCTGTCGGTTCCAGGTGGCACCTTGGCAAGAACCCAAGACCTGTGCCAAAGTTATGTCAGTGCAAAAATATTAATGCACATGACCCACGTTATTTTCTGTCTCTCCAGGAAGAGAAGCCAGTGGGGTTTTTTTTAAAGTTCATCAGCAAAGAGTGCTTACAATTAGTTAACTTTATATTTTTTCAGAAAACACAATTGTTGATGACATTTCAGAGACCTCTTGGCAGGAGTTAAACTTGGGATCCAAGTGGAAGATTGCTTTAGAAGAAGGGATCATATAATTAACATGGCAGCCACTCAGCAGTGCCCACAGTATAGAAATGCTTTCAATTAGAAGTCCCTTTTGCTTACAGCTTCTGTAGCATCAACTTCTGGCTTGATGTTTCCTATCCATTATCTATTCTGGAAGGTAGCCACTAGTGGAAAATATGTAGATAGACCATTTTGTCAGGTTCAAATCTGTCAATGAAACGATATAAAATTTATCCTAATTTTAAATGTCTAACACTTCTTCTACTTCTAACCTGTACAATTGTAAATGTTCTTTAATCATATAACTAGCCTGAATTTAGCGTGGCTTTGTTATTTGTACTTGAAATTAGGTTTGAAATGGTCATTCCAGGTCAGGTTCCATTTTTTCTTGCTCTGACCATTAAAGAAATGTTTTTGAACAAATGTGCCTGTGACTACTCAAAGAATAAATAAAAATCTGGTGCAGTAGAATGTATTTTTTCAGTCATGTTATAAAGATGCTTTGGGGGCACGCATGTCTATTTAACACTGCACTTTCTGGAGAGGCAAAATCTTTGAGGATTTTTTGGGTCCCTGCTTCTGCAGGCAAAGATGAGCAGCACTGCACTATCGGAACTGTAAAGCAGCACTTGTTTATGATCTAACAGACAGCATCTGGAAATCCATACATAGATGCTCCTTGCTTGCATGAGATTTTGAATGAAGACCTTTTGCTCATTTGTATTGATTCAAGGAACTCTGTCTTTAGAGATATCACCTAGACAGAGGTGAAGAAAGGAACTTTTCAGTCTCAGGTAAATAGAGCAAGACAAATAGTTTTTCCAAGGCAAAGATCCAGCAGAGAATCTTTGTTTCTTTTTATCTGCTTAAATACCTACAAAATTAAAAACAAATTATTAGAATTCCAGCAATCAAGAAAGTGATCTCCTTTATTGCTGGAGGTGCTTCCCTCCTGTTGATGTAATTATCAAGGTGGATGTGAGATTTTGGCTTTAGAAGTCTCACATATTCGGAATGTTGACAACTGAAGGAACAGCTGTGCCATCTGCTTTCCCTGACTGAACATGCTTCATTTTTCTTGTGTGTTTTTTTTTAACTTACTGCTTTTCATTAGAGGTGCAAACAGCAAAACAAATGGAAGAGGCAATGCACTATGCTTCACATTACCAAAGGAACCTTTGGTTTGGGAATTGGACTTCGGTGCCAATGACCTTGTGAAGCTGACATTGCATCAATTATGGTTCAAATTTTTTTCTGAGACAAAAAAAAAAAAAAAAAAAAAGAGAGAGAGAGAATTGCGCTCAGAATTTTCAGTCTCAAGTTTTGGAACCTCTTCCCATCTGTTCCTGGATGTTCCCCTAATGGAGCAGTTAAACTAGTAATCTGGGAGTGACAAGACCAATTCTACTAAATCTGAATGTGAACCAGGGAGCTCCTGTCCAGCAAGAAAAGATGAGCCAAGAATAATCAGTCTTGTGCTCTCTCTGGCCAAGGGAAGCCTCTGTGATAGATGATGAGGAAATAGCACATGTTGTTTATGACTGTACTGGTTATAGGGCAGAAGCCATCTGGGCAAGTTCTTTGAAACCCACATGGTCTTAACACCCAATGGCTCTGTGCCAGTACCTTAATGCCAGGCAGTCATGTCTTGGTTCCAGGCTTTCCTCTGAGCAGTGTCTCATGGCTCTGTACGAGATAGGTTATCCTTTGCTGTGCTTGCTGGTATTTTAGCAGCTGTTACTCTCTTATCAGTTATGCTTGAATGCTACACATCAGCTAGTGTATTGTTTCCAAACTCCATCCTCCCTTCTCTATGCTGTTTCTCCTACACGTTTTGGAACAGTTCACCTCATGAAAGCAAGGGTTGCATGTCTTGGTCTGTGGATTATGCAGTGGGATGCATTCCCTCCTAGATGAATCACTCAAATCCAGCCTAGTTTATTAATAAATGCAATCAGATAAGTCTTTTGCAGTAGCTTTCCTAGTGGGGCCTCCTTTGCTGGCACTTATCAGTGAGATCAAAGAATGAACAGTGCCATTCAGAATGAACTCCTGGTAGATTCCTCCAGGCTGGAGCAGAAGTACATTTGTAAGTGGCTCTCTGTGTGTGTGTGTGTGTGTGTCACTAGGTTGCTGTTCTAGCTATGAGGACAAATAGCACCCTCCAGGCCCTATACCAGCATCGACAACATCAAATATTAAGACAGATTAAAAAATACCAATCGTTCCACCTTCCTACTGGGAGAACTTCTTAAGGAAGGTTCTGCCAGAAATTACTCTATAATCAATCTAATTTAACATTGGACAATAACTGTTAAAGGAAAGTGCTTACTAGGCTAAGTTCATATGAAGTGTAACTATTGATAGCACACCGGGGAAGGAGTCTGGACCAGTTTTGCTTTTGTATCTTCAGCTGCAAAAGGGAGAGCTCCTGCTGGGGGCACTGTGAACACGATCCTCCAGAGGACAATCCAGTGAAGTAAGGTGGCTGATTAAGGGATATCAGAGAGTATAGCAATGGGAAAGAAACTTTTGGGCAGAGTTTGAATCATGTCTTAAGAACAACCCCTCTCCTTCCAGGAAATCCATCCAACAGCACTTTCTCTTAACATTTGTCTCTCAAGGAGTCTAAGTTTTCAGGGAACTGGTGGTCTTTCTGTCTCAGCAGAAGTTGCCTTTTCTAAAAAGGAATCTGGGATGGTCAGCTTTTGCTGAAAGGGCTTCACTCAAGAAGAATATTTTGGTTTCTCAAGGCAAGTGCTATTTTGTTGGTAGTTCATTGGTGGACAGCACTTCTAGCTACACAGAAAAGGGGCAATAGTGCAGCCCATGAAATCAGACCCTTAAAGAATGTCCCCAAAATTTCTTCATGATAGTTCATCACTACCAGGTTAACTTCAGCACCCTTAGAGCTTCCTTTTCAAAGTGCTTTGGTTGCTCTTTCAGAGCTTTGGAGCATGGCACACCACCTGCTTCATTTTCTACTCCTCCTGACACAGTGATGGAGACCCCCAGCTGACTCTCTCTTGGCCAGACCATCTCCTGGCTCCCTTCCATTAAAGGCGGGATGGTCCCCAGTAACAGCTGTTGCAGTAATGTCTGGGTAAGACAAATCCAAGCTAAGTGGCAAGAAGTGTCTCAAAGCCCTTTACAACAGCCACATCCTCACCCACATTATAGCAGAGTGGTCTGTGATCCCTAATATACACATATAAAAATATAGATATATACCATTATTCCAAACTGTCACTCATCCTATAAATGCTCTCTGTCCTCATGAAAAATTCCTTATGCCCTTATGAGTGGCTGTTTCAAAGGAAGTTAATTTTGTTTGACAAAGCTACTCTGATGCAGCAGATATTTCTTGCTGATCTAGATACAGCTTCTCAGGGTTCACAGACTGTTCTCCAGCCCTTCTCCTTCAGCCAGTCCCATACTTTTGGGTACTGGCTTATTTAAGCCTATTCTCATGGCACATCTCCCAGCTATGCCCTCCAGGTCAGACAACCACCCTGACGCCAACCAAATGGCCTGAAATCCCTCCAGTCTGGATTCCTGTCTGGAGCTACACTCTTCTACTACATCAATCTTTAAGGACATTCACCATGCCCGGCCCAGCTGCCTCCGCATTTCCCAGCTGCTCTTTTGGCAACCAGTGCTGGACAAACATGCCCACCCCAGAATCCACTTTAGAAGAGGCTTGAGATCATGTGCCCCAGAGGCAGATGGGATTTGTGGGCTGGGTAAGCCCAGACTACACTTCTACAGTCACAGGCTATCTATCAGCCAGAGGATGGATATCTAGACATGTATCAGAGGAGAGCACCAGAACTCAACCCACTCCTTGGCTTCGTCTCCCTGAAGAAAATGTTCATGCAACTTCACTTCTTCCAGTCATATCTTGTGATGCTCCTCTGTTTTGTGTCTGCTCTTTGCCAACTGAGAAAGCACCATGCTGACAAATGATCCACTATGACTCTGCCAGAGTAGAGCAAGAGGGACTGGGCAAAAGCAATCTTCCTGTTTCATTCTGGACAGCAGCACAACAGGAGGCATATATGCCAAAATCGGAAAATAAAATTATGTTTTTCTGTAAGGTTTACATTTGCACCGCTGAACTTTCAATGGAATATGAGCTTCAAATCCCCCCTTTTACCTCCCTCTCTCTCTGCAAATTTTTTTCTTCTACTTTTCCTCCTATATTTTTTCTATTTTTCCTCTCTGTCTTCTTTAACATCCTAAAGCAAATGAGTTTGGATTTAACATGAGGGTGTGGATGTAGCTGCTGCCTTTGATCCCTTACCCACCCTTTCCTTTCCCCTCCCCAGAAATCAAATCTGGAGAGTATCAAATGAAAAATTGCACAGCACAGGCCCTGATCTGTCAGCATTTGGGTTCAGATCAAACTTGTCCAAAGCCATAGATGCAGCTGGAGATTGCTGGTGGTTTCAGCCACTTTTTCTCTTCCCCTCTGAGATCACTGGGTCAAAACATTTTACAGAATACAGTTCAGGTCTGAAATATCCCTGATCAGCAATCATTTTTATGAATATTAATCCAAATAGCTTTTTAAAAATTGAGGAGGAAAACCAACAGATGGGACTGTAAAAACTCTTGCTGAACCATACTTTATTCCTTGTCTACTATACTTTTGCTAAAATAAGTGGGTTTTGTCCAGCTCTCTAAAATGGTAGACGATGAGAATATGCTGTTTTGGCTGAGTTATTATTTGTTAGCACAATAAAAGGCAACATGAAACCAGAAATTGTTGGACAGTTTTCATAACAGTGACAGATAAGACTTGAAGGGCATCTGTGCCAATGCTTAAACAGACATGAGAAACAAGAGAGACAGAAGAAAGACTTTATGCTTGCCAGAGTCTATCCTGCAAGAAAAATGTTAGTCCCTTGGTCATCACGAATTTTCCATAATTGCCTGTGTTATAGAACACTTGAAAGTTAGAGGACCATTCCTGAAGTCCGCTGTCATCTCCCTGTCCCAGACTTTGCAGAGTGCCCAGAGGGTGCATGTTTCTTGTATGGTCATGTAACCAGCGTGCGTGTGCAGCTGCAATGTGGGCGGCTCATCTACAGACCACTGAATGGAGTCCTGTCTGCTTGGCAAAAAGAGGGGCAAGGGGACATGATCCCTTGAGCAGATCTCAGACCCCTGAGGCCTGAGAAGATTTGTAATCTGGGCTCCTAGGTGGAGTTGAATTTGGAAAAGGTCCCCTCACCAGAGCCAGCAAGCCAGGATCCACACTTGAGCTCCCCTCCCAGGGCTGCACAAGGCCAAC
This sequence comes from Toxostoma redivivum, assembly GCA_013397375.1. Taxonomy (NCBI): domain Eukaryota; kingdom Metazoa; phylum Chordata; class Aves; order Passeriformes; family Mimidae; genus Toxostoma; species Toxostoma redivivum. The sequence continues at coordinate 2,890,999 of VXBI01001279.1, forward strand.
GCTTCCCTCACTCCTGCTCTATTTCCATTCATTATTTCAGGTGTGCAAATTAAACCACAAGAGGAGAGAGAAAGGTCCCTGCCAGTAGGGAAATTAATTAGGATTTGGGAGATAATGCTTCAAATCGCAGCTTTCTTTGGTGATCTTCCTCACAACCTCAGGCACAACACTTTGGACTCCATCCAGCCTCTACACCACAGGGATTATGGTAAGCTCAGGTGTCTGCAAATGGAGTATCCATTGAACAGAGGCATGTCAAGGGACCCCAAAACTGCCAGACAAAGTCACTGGACACAGACATGTGTGGAGTTTCAGATAAATACCTATATGAGGTGGCCTAGACCCAGCCCCTTCCCCTCCATCACTGCTTATTGAAAAGTCAGTACCTAAGATACACCACACTTGGAAGATCACTTACACCCCAGATGCAGGTGTGAGTCTGAAATGTGGCAAGTCTCAATTGCTTTGCCCGCCCCAGGCCATGCAGTCAGCACTTAATAAACAAACACAAACATGTGTGGGTGTGATTAAAGGAACTGCTGGCATGAATTTGGGAAGTGCAACTGCATGACAACAAGTACAAGGAAGGGTTGAAGATCATATGAAGGGAGTTCTGGATAAAGTTCACTTTCCCCTTTAGCTCTCAGGTGTCCCATACTAGTCCCACTTGCTCCAAGAGTAAAGATAAATGTGCACATAATACTCATGCTCATAGATAGCTATAGGCAAGTCTTTCTGGGAGAGCTTATTTCGGAAAGAGATACTCTGAATTTTTATGGCTGTGGCCATCATGATGACATTCTCATTAGCTGAAATGAAGCTTTGAACTGTTGGGAAGGAAATTATGAGAAATCATTTGATTTTGTTGTTCCTTGGATCTTACGCATTTTCAGTGCCATTGTTTTTGAGTCCTTGCCAGTAGGGCAGAAAACAACACAGCTGCCATCTGCCTAGTGTTGTTTGTGCCTTATCTTATTCCCCAGAGGAGATGCACATGGAGAAAAAGTCTTTGTTTGGGGTCTGTCTGTTTTGCTCTGGGTTTGTTTTTTTTGGGGAGGTGGGAGAGGGGTTGTCTAAACCTTTTCTTACTGTGCTTGTTTGGACAGCTTAGGTCACAAGTACCCATCATGAAGGAAGGGTGGATAGACAGAGCTCAGATAATTTAATCAAAGAGAGTTGCTAATTGCTAATGCAATCCACCCTTGGGGCTATATTGCCCTGTGTGGTGTCCTGGCTGTAAGTGGTTCCTTAAGCTATTCACAAACCAAGTAACACCTAATTGTGTGGCACAAAACTGAAGCAGGGGAAGAGAAACTGTCCTAGCTGTGGCCTTTGACACTCCACAATAACAGCACTTGCTAGTACTACAATATCACTGAGAAATAAATCTGAGTGGACTATGCATTTTTGGCCTTTCCAAAATGATTTCCTGAGATTCTACTCCAAAAATCAGTGTGGTTGGCTTAACTGTAAACATTGTTTCATGGAGACAGATGTGCCTACTTGGAGAATTTAACATCTCCGTTAATCTCTGGAAATGGAAATAATCAGGCGCTTGATGAAATTTACAAACAGCAATAATTTGGGAGGATTGGAAAACAACTCCAGCAGAAAAGTAGAAGAAAGGCAATTTGGGGATCATAATTTGGGAGTAAATAGCATAAAGGAAGGTTGCAGTCTAATTGTATTAATTGGTGCCATAACAAAATAAAACTCCACAAAGAACTAATGGGAAAGTAGGAGGCAGATAAAGGAAAAAAAGAGCTGAGGGTTTATGGCACAGTTCTGGGGGGCATAAACTGGCAATAAGACAGATCAGTGGGAATTGCATGAAGGGATCGAGTCTCTGAACCACAAAATCTAGAAAGATCAAACCCTAGAACAATTAATTTGCTTCGTGAAAGGAAGACAATGACAAGATCATGAAATTCAAAGAAAACATCTTTAAATGATGAAAGAACTGGAACACATGATATATGCAGAAAGGATAAAGATCTGAAGATGAAAAAGAAAAAGAAATAACCTGAAAACCAGGCATTGAGTAAGCAGGGAGGAGAGATAATCATCCAGACTTCAGAAAGTGGGAAGAGATTTCTATGAATAATGTAAGGAAACATAAACAAAGTAGAAATTTGGAGACAGTTTTTTTCCTGAATGTGAGACCAGTGGCACTATCATAAAGTCTTCAAGGGGTGCTTTGGGAAACCCGGGATTTGGGGTTGTCAGACCCCATCCTGAGAAAAAGCATGGATAATATCTATGTGCCAAACCATCTTCTGAAGGCAAGAAATCTGCCAGACATCCAGCACTGGTTTTTCAATCTCTGTGACTTCATATTTGATGGGTTTGATCCCCCATCTCAGTCTTTGAACAACTTGCAGCGAATATTTCCCTCTTTTTGTTTTCTAGAGTAAAGAAGGATCATATGAAGATGTGATAGGGGCATGCAAGGGACATGCTGATATTCACACTCATGTAACTAACCAGTGACAGATCTAGTCCTGTTGGTCTTATCTAAAAATGACTTGTCAACATTTCTAATTTTTTGACTACACTTTTGTCACTACACCTTGTATAATGAACCATGCATTAAACCAAAAGCTTTCATTAAAGTTCAGTTCACACATTTGTACAATTTATGGCTGGAGGAGACCATGTTAATAATCTATCTGCTGTGCTGTGCAACAGTGTTCAATTCATTTCTCCCATTTATTCAAGCCTGCATTCCCAGCTCGAGCCAACTCTTCTTTGTATATATTAAATAATGACATGGTTGATGCAACGTTGCTAAATGCCTGAAAAGGATATTAGGTAGATAGTGTTCAGAATTGCCAGAATTAAAGCATTTATATTTTCATGTACTCTTCTGTATAAACACTGAGCTTGGTGCTGTCTTTCTGTCAAGGGCATACAGTAAACTCAGAACTGGCTTGAAAGCTGTTAGATAAATAGCAAGTCATTTCCTCTTGAATGTCTCTAATTCTTGCTTATGTGTGGGTGTCATTGCAAGTCTCTGAGCATGCATTTTATTTTGTTGGGGCTTTTAATGCTCTAAACTTCCAGAGTTCTTCCCCCCACCCCTTTTTCCTTTTGAATGGAGGCTCAACATTTCAGTTGCTTGTTTTATAAGGCAATGCATCATCTCTTCTCATTGCCATTAATTAGCCAGTGTAATATTTTCCACATGAAGTCACAGGACTTGAAATGAACATATTTCGGCATCAATTAGGTCTCTGCTCATGTGAGGGCCCAGCTGCAGTTTAAATACTATTTATATAATGGTAATGAGCCAGTCATCACCACTGCTGGCTTCCAGCAGGTTTTGTACAGTGCCTACTTGAATATGATTAGAAGTGTGTGGATCCTTCCCCCAGCCTTTTTTTTTTTTTTTCCCTTCCGAGAAACTATGCTGAATAAAACTGACTGGTTTTTAAAGTCATAAAAAGGGCTGGCAACAGAAAATCGGATGTTATTCTTGGTGTCTGTTATGTTTTCTTCTATTTTCCTTGGAAAATGCACCATTAAAAGCAGGAGTTTCTCTTTTTAACATTCTTCAGTCTTCCCCCTCATCACCCTCTTGCCTTTTTCAGGGCATAAGGATGGTTTGTATTTGGCATCTTTTCTCTCATATACCTATTATTTTAGGGAAAAGAACCTAAACACATCTAAGTAACCACGGTAGATGGTGTTATCAGAGGGATCCAAAGTTTAAAAATGAGGTTAAAGGAGCTCTGGCAGCACTCAGTGAGGATTAGGTAAAATCCACAGAGGTAAAACAAGACCTGACCCAGATCCCAAGCCCTGGACTCAGACAGAGTCAGACTGAGCATTCAGGAAAGTTTCCTTTGAAACAAACTTCTGTGTTGTGGTGTCCACAAAAACCTTTCCTGGTGCAGCTGGAGTTAAGGGTGATCATTGGTAGGTAATGCAGTCAGACTGAACCATGTGCTAAATGTGTGTGTCCTGCAGTCTCAAAAAACCGAAAAAATCCTTTGCAGATACACTTCAACAGTGCTAACTCCTTTCTCACTTGTGCTCTAAGTAGATTACTTCATAACACGATACTCTCATCCCTACCAAGAGCTCCCAAGGAGAAGCAGTGTGAGCAGCTGCTCCATCTGCCTTTTCATGGTGCAGGAGAATGACCTGACCTGTTTGCCTGTGTCTTTGTGTGGGTGCACACCTAATTAGGGGAAAGACAAGTCACAAACTGTAGTTTTCTCTCCTGGCATAGTGAGATTCCCAGCCTCAGCTGAGTAGCAAGAAGCTCCAGGTTCTCAGTTCAGTTTTCAGGAGGCCTTGCCTTCAGCAGCTCTTTCCTGTGAAGTGCCAATGTCATAGTCCTGGTAAACCACACTGTGCAGGCGGGACGAATAATTAGACTGTAACAGCTCAAGTGCCCTGGGCAATTTTAAATCTGGGCAAGACATAAATGGGTTCATCATCTCAGCCACTGCCTCTGCTGGCTGGGTCCTAGGAGTCCTATCATCCTGGCAATCTCTTGTATGTCACTAGCTCTCACAACACAAACCCACAAAAACTACTTGCTCCTGTAGCCGGCAATATAAAGTTCTTTTCTTTATGTAAAGGGCAACAGAGCCTTCATAAGAAAAAAGACCCACATCATCTTTTCTAATTAATTTAATCAGAAGTAAATGGTCTAGCCAGACGCTGGATGTAAAATGGGTCCCGTCATCCTCTTGTGGGAATGCTGGAAAAGTGGTTGCTGTGCTATGAGGTTTCTCCTGTGAATATTAGCAGGATCCTAGAACGTCTCCCCTCAAATGCAAATTCTCCAGGCTAGCAAATAGATGTCATCACTGCACATATTCAGGGCATGCTTTTTTAGAAACGCAGAAAATCTGTGGCCCAGGTCAGGTCTGTAAGTCACAACCAGACTGAATGGGCTCTGAAGCAGGAGAGGACAGGAAAAATGCAGTTTTATTCTGCTCTGATCAGAGCATTTCTGGACGAAATCTGCTGTCCAGTCTCTCATGCAGCATCTCAACTTGTGGAGATGCAAGCAGGCACTGAGGCCAAGAGGAAATAACATCTAAATGTGTCCTCCCAACATGGTGTTGGTTATTCCCGCCAAGTGTTTCATCTGCCAGTAGTGAAAAAAAACAAACAAACAAAAATTGCTTCCTATATCCCAGCCATCAGCCATCAAAATCCAAGTGGAAGGGTAGGGTTTAGGACACTTAAGTTTTGGGTTCTGATGAGTTTTTTCCCTCTGATCTCACACATTTTATTTTCATTTTCATGCAGCTTCCCTAATTTCAGCAAAGACTGCCTTTTAGCAAGGGAGACATTTAAAGCCTGAGATGTGCAAGGAACATGCACAATACAGAACAACAAAGGCAGCTGAAAACATAGGGGCTGAGAGAGGGAAACTTCAGCTTGTTGTGCATCAGAAATAGCTGCTAGTTTTGATTCCCACAGAGGGGAGTGAAGCCTGTGCTTTTTTATCAGGTTACATTTCCTAAACTGCAATTTCAGCTTAATCTGTTCTCAGGGCTTTAATCACAAATTCTCAACAGCAAGAGTATCAAACCCTTCTTCCTCATCCTCCTTGTCTCTTAGCCCAACTCCCAGGAAAAAAAACACAAAGGCCAATGTGAGATACAGAAAAAGAACATCTCAAAGATGGAACAGACCCAGTGCAAATTCTTAGAAAGCATAAGAGACCTTTAAAAAAAAAATCAAGTTGTTTTATCCAGCTCTAACTGAACAGATTTCTGGGCAGATGTTAGCACTGGTGAAACCAACCCACGTCACTGACTAACACCACTGGTGACTGTCTCCATACCCCCAAAAAAGAAGAAAAACAGAGGGCAGCAACACAAAAGAGGCCAATCTGGCAATCATTTTGTGGCTCTGCTCAGAGGAAAGAACTCAAAAGGAAAGCCAACATTTTGGGATGGGTTTGACCAAGGTCCAAAATATCATGATGTGGACCATGCTCTACCAACAGCCCATCTGAATAAACTGGGTTTTTTTACTGTCAGAATTCTCTAGTCTTTTTAGGGTCAGTCTCAGAGAAAGACCACAACTGGGAAGGGTGGGGAGTTTAATTGTCTATGAACAACTCCTGGAAGGAAGATATTTACATTAGTCTGGCTGTGATTCTATTGCTCTTTCCTTTCCCCCCATTCCACAGTCTTTCCAATTCCCCCCATTCCACAGTCTTTCCATCTGTAAACAATATTTTACATCTCTGTAAGTTACAAAGATTTGTGTGCAATGCTTAGGAGACCTTCAGTGCATAAAAAAAATGCTAAGCAGAAATTCAAAAAAGTTTTTATAGATCCCTATGAAAGCTAGGGGAATTCCATCCCATGGTGGTGCAGGTCAATAGGGTATTAGACTCAGCAGTAACAAAACACAATGCCTTAACTTCTCAGCTGGAGGATAAACCCCCAAACTAGCTAAATCGAAAACAGCTGTTTCACACATCCTACCTCCTTTGGACCATTTCACATTGTGGTATAATCTATGGTGATCTCACAAAGAAGATGGTCATATTCCTGAAAGCACAGTGTGATGGGGAATCTGTAGTGGGGAACACAGAAAGATGACATAATTTCATTTTTCACCCAAAAAGATCATGAAATGAGTAATAACCAATATTAATGAATAGTATTAAGTCTCCAAAGCTGATCACTTTGCAAGCTAAGACAGCTAAAAGGAGACATTATGAAAGTATAGGGAATGCATGAGAGGAAACTCAGTGCTTTTTCCTTATGACAATTTGTTCTTTCATCTGAATGAACAGAGGAGTATATCTGAGTAGCTGTACTGTTTAAAAGGGAAGGAAACACCCTTCTCAAATATCGCCTGACATGGCCTTTAAGCACTGAACAGAATAAAGTATCCCAAATGAAAAAAACATGTCTTCTATGAAAATATCATTTAAAGTTCTATTTTCCTGCTATTGACCTGCTCTATCTGTAGTTTGCTGTAAAGGATAATCACATATTTATATGATTTAACTTTATTCTATGCACAATCAAAGCTGTGTTTAACTTAGTACACTTAAGGATGAGTCCGACATTTTGGTTACCATGGGAATAAAAAAATTCATAGTTTTTAAAGTAGGGCGGAACCATTATAAGCTCCAAGGATTCTTAACTTGTGACTCCAGGAAGGCTTCAGTTATCTTTCTTTTCCATAATGCTAAGTGGGAAAGAGATCACAGAACCACAGAATCATAGAGTGGCTTGAAGTTGGAAGGACCTTAATATTCATCTAATTCTATCCCCCTTACCATGTACAGGGACACCTACACTAGACCATGTTAGTCAGAGCTCCATCCAACCTGGCCTTAAACAATTCTGGGGATGAGGCATCCAGAACTTCTCTGGGCAACCTGTTCCAGTGCCTCACCATCCTCGCAGTAAAGAATTTCTTCCTAATATCTAACTTAAACCTACGCCCTATCAGTTTAAAACCATTCCCCCTTACCTCTCACTACATGCTCTTTTTAAAAGTCCCTCTCCATCTTTCTTGTAGGCTCCCTACAGGTGCTGGAAGGTTACAATTAGGTGAGAAGAATACCTGATAACAGGCTGAGTGTGACTGGGTTATGCTGAGCTGTAGAGGTCTACAGTAAAATGAGGGGCATGTGCATGTGTGCTTGTGTGCTCATACATATAGAGGCAGTAAATGTGTTATTAAAATATCAAGGTATACAACATAATCAACAACAATTTTTAGTTTTCAGCAAGTTTGGTGCTTCAGTGAGCTTTCAGAGTCTGGAGTACATAATGTACAGAGGGAAGCAGAGCAAAATGGATTTCTTCATCCTGGAGAGGGGAAGGCAAAGGGGAACATATTTCTGTCTTCAGCTGTCTAATGGAGTCTTACAGAGAAGATGGATCTAGAAAACTCTCAGAGATTCACAGGAAAAGGATGAGAAGCAACGGGCCCAGTTCACCTCTTGGGAAATTCATCTTGCCAATCAAGCACAAAACTTGCACAATGACTGTATTAAAGCACTGGGAGCGCTTCCCAGAAAGGCTCTGGAATCTCTGCCCTCATAAAGACTCAAAATTGGACTGGACAAGGGCCTGAGCACTTGGGCCTCCTTTGAGCTGCGGGTATTGGAGAAAATGACGTCTAGAGGTTCCTTCCAAACAAAATTTCATGATTCTATGTTTTCCCATTATAGCTGTGAGTCTAACAGCTTGACATACATCCCGAGAGAAATCATGACATGACATGGGTTCAGCTAATAAACAATTATATTAGGAAATATAAATTAGTCAAATCAACAGCATTTTATGGGAAACAGATCCTATCAAATGGACTTGATATCTTCATTTGATAAAATTACCAGTTTGGTGTCTAAAGATAATCTTGTTGATGTAACAGACTTCTGTAAGACATCTGACTTTGAACTGCAGGATGTTTTAATAAAGAAACTAAAAAGACACAGAATTCATTTGGCTTTTATTCAACAGCTCAGAAATGGCTGACTTGTGGGACTCAAGCTTTAAAAGAGAGAACTCTTATGAAGCAAAAGCATTTATGGAAAGGCCCAGCTGGCATCCATTCTTGTCCCACTGCTCCTCAAGGAACCTGGGAGGAACTGGTAATGCCAATACCTAGAGAGTTTTCATAGTGTCTAAAGTCTCAATAAGAAAAGAAATGGGATGGGGAAACAAAAGTCAATAAATAGTGAAGGCTGCTTATTGGCAGCAATTGCCTTGGGTCAGCCAGCAAGTGCAGTGCAAGAAAGCACAATGCAACACAGGATAGATGCATCCAGCTGTAGTCATCCATCCAGGCAAAAGGGTAATGGAGTTTATGTATAGGATAAACGACTCCACAAATGCCAGCTCCAATTTAAATAATTATTTGAGGGCCTCTGCATCAAAAAGAGAAAATGTGATTTCTGGAAAAAGACACACAAGGAAGAAACAGAAGAGGCAATATGCAACTACCTTTGTCACTGGTGTGACCACTGCTGAAGGATAGTGTTTAAATCTAGCATCAAGGATTCAGGCAGCATGTAGACAATTTGCAGAGGATTAATGGTAGATCTGCTCGATTAGTTACATTGGAAAACAGTCCTCAGAAGGAAATAATTAAGATTAACACATCAAGAGACTTCCAGAATCCCATTGAAGAGGTGGCACGATCCTTCAGATACATCCTCATCTGTTCCCTGCTCACTGGGAGATCAACAACAGTCATCTCACTTCTGACAGATGCTGCATAATCTGCTCTTAAAAACCTTGCATCGATCATGTTACAATATTTATACATAAAAGACAACTGCAGTGAAGAAAGAAATCATCTGTGCTATTTATTTGTTGAGGCAAAACAAGAAATCATGGTTTAAAGACAGTTATTCTGCCTTTCCTCAGACTTCTCTTATCCAGGGTGAAAACTCCCAGAACTTTCTCCTTCTTTTTCCTATAACTCTGGATTTAGAAGACTCTGACAACCCTCAGCTCTTATCTCTGTACTGTCTAAACATAATTCACTTCTTAAAAAGAAGTGTGATGCCTAAGAGAAGAGATAAAGAACTCTTTGTGGCTTTACCAATTAAGTAAAACAGAACTTTTATTCCACACATTTGCCGATAATAATTCTCTGTACACAGCCTAATATAGTGCTCACGTTTTTCTTTGTGGCCTCTCATTGACATATGATGACTAAAAGCTGCAGTGTCATGTCCATCAGTGCAAAAAAAAATCATCAAGAATGTGCTTTCTTTCTCTTTCTTTCTTTCTTTCTTTCTTTCTTTCTTTCTTTCTTTCTTTCTTTCTTTCTTTCTTTCTTTTTCTTTCTCTCTTTCTCTCTCTCTCTCTTTCTCTCTTTCTTTCTCTCTTTCTCTCTTTCTTTCTCTCTTTCTCTCTCTCTTTTTCTTTCTCTCTCTTTTTCTTTCTCTCTCTCTTTCTCTCTCTCTCTTTTTTCTTTCTCTCTTTTTTCTTTCTCTCTTTCTCTGTTTCTCTTTCTTCCTCTTTTTCTCTCTTTCTCTCTTTCTTTCTCTCTCTCTCTCTTCTTCCTCAGTGATGTTGTTTAGTACAAATGAGGATTAACTCAGAGAACTCAATAATATCTTTTAAATAACATGTAGATAATAACATGAGAGTACAAGTATAACAACTTAAAAGTCACACACAATAACACCCATTTGCTGAACCATTAACAACACTTAAAAGCTCAGGGCTGGTCTATCTCTAACCCATGAACAGGAAGAGTACATAATAATCATGACCTAGCTCACATTGCTCTGTGCAGCCAGATAGAGAACCAAAGGCCACACAGTCAGCCCTTCACTGAGCTGTTCTCTTTTAATGCACTTTTCAGGAGGAAATCCTTTTCTCTATGCTTCCTGCTCTCTTGGCCATAGGTGTGTTACAATTCAGAATGGAAAATTCATATGATAAGAAGATATACAGGCTTTTCTGCTTCCAAAAGTCCACCCAAAAATACAACTCAGGGACAGAAAGGGGATGATATAATGCAAATAAAAGGCTGATACTTCTAAAAACATGGGAAAAAAAGGAAAAATTTATTATTTTATCTGATCCAAACGTATGGTGCATGCTAAGAAGCCAGAAAGCAAATAAAAAGGAGAAGGCCAAACATTTCTAGCTCACAAGTATATAAATTTCTTTTTCTTTATTTCCCCTCCTTTGTCTTAATCCTGCCAGGAAATTGAGACAAGCTGGAACCATTGTCTCCTCTCCTGCTTCTACAACACTTTAGTCTGCCTGATAGAATCTGTTTCAGAGTTGCTTAACCTATGAGGTCCTCCTAAGGGGCACAGTCACCCCTATTTCTCTGAGTTCTTGTCACCTTACTGTTTGATGTGCCACTCCACACAGAGGCATTCACAGACCTGCAGGGGGGAGAATTAGTACCACATCTCTGACACACACCTTGGCTCTCCCCAGCAGCACCAGCCTGGAAACCACACAGGCAAGAGGAAGCAAAGGTTATTTTGGATGTGAATTCAGCATGGGGGAAATGTGGTCAAGGTGATTCAGTGAGGAGTAAGCCATGACAAGTGTCTGTCTGTCTGTCTGTGTGACTGCTCCTTAAGAGATCTGTGGACATCAGGAAGGTTGTTCAACAATTCCCACTGTGGAAATCTGCTTGCAGCTTTGCCAGGCTTTCATCATTGCTGTTGCAAATGGATGTCTTGTCTGAAGCTTTTACCTATATAAGTCTGCATAAGTCTGTACCTGTATGAGTGTGTATATGTGTATTTATGCTTATGAATGCATATATTTGTGTATGTGTGTTGGCCAAAATATCTTACTTACCTTGCAAGACTTGATGGGATAAATGCTTTGATTCACTGCATTGACTTGTAATGTGTCTTCTCTTCTATGTCACATGACTTAGACTAAGCTATTCCAAGAGTCTCCCTTGAAAGGATTAAAGGCACTACTGACAATAACTAATGATGGGACATGCTGATAAGTAACAATCTGTCTCTGATAACTTTAGTGTCAAAGACAAAATGGCAATTGTTCTTTTGAAAGGCCTCATTTTCTGTGCTACCCACCAGGCTTTTGGTGTGTAGAACTAGAGATAACTGTTGTGTCAGCCAACACTCGTGTCATTTTTTATAACTGTGAATATCCACCCAAATTTGCCACATTATTTTAACAAGACCCCTGGAGTTTATCAGTGGTCTGTCAAGATTTCTTAGGTTTTATTATCCAAAATCTCCAAAGTCCTTACTCCCTGAGCTCGGGTCTCTCACCATCTAGAATGACTGTGCTTTTCACACACCATCCCCATAAATCAGTGGTATGTTTCACTTCCACACTCTCCCCATCCATAGCTGAACTGCACATTTGCTGTGCTCACAGGGAGAACAGACTAAGAATGACATTCCTGGAAAATGACCACTCAAATGCATCTGTTCAGGGAAAGACCATGGAGCAAGTAAGAGAGAGTTTGGATGGCATGCAGTCAGTAACAAAAAATAGAGAAAAAAGGAAAAGAAAAAGGTCTATATTGATCTGCTCTCTACATAGAAGCATGGTGCACCAGAAGGCAAGCATTGTACTATAAAAGACTGTATCTGTAAGGACTAAAGATGGTCATTTAAGTTTAAACACTCACTGTAGCTGGTATGACAAGAACGAGGAGTGTCATTTGTCTAAATACAAAGCCTAAAAGACAATCCCCTCTGGTTCTAGTTTCTGCTTACCTCAAGTAGTAAAATCTTAGCTCTTCTAGGCTTACGAGAAATAAGAAATGTAGTCCTAGTAGATGAATTAAGAAGTTGTTTAAAACTTGAGGAACTCTTTCAGAGCACTGATTTATATTTATAAAATCCAGATTCACTACTGGAACCCTGCACTGGATTATTTCCCTTTTCTAAAATCTCTTTCAATCGTGCATTTTTTGAGCCCTCTGCAGTTCTAGTGGTGAGAGAGAAATCTTGCAACCCACCATCTACTGCATTTAGGAAAGATGCAATAGTCCAGTTGGTGAAATGGTCCAGCTGGACTTAGCTCCCCTCCCAGAGTCACAACTGAAAGTATCATCTAAGCTAGAATTTAAGACCTGGATCTCATCTTGTTCAGGTTTGGAGACTGTTCAAATCTGAGCAGCTACAGAGCAGAGAGAGGGGAATGTCCACCAAAATCCGCATGGAGGAGAAGGGGCTCATTCAAGAGCAGCACCGGATTGCACAGGACAAAATGCAGGCCAGAACAGCTAATTTGACCGAACCAACTTCAGACTAGTCCAGATTTTAACATATTTCTTGAAAATGTGACCAATAGGCATCTGAAATCCTTTAGGACAGAAGAACTGTGTTTGTGATTCACTTGAATCTGTTTTTGCAAGATTTCTAAGATTTCTTCACACTACAGCTCCCAGTGCACTAATATGAGCAGCTAAAACTCTGATAATTGTCTCTAAATAGACATTGCCTTTTCTAAGGCTAATTCTCTAAATTACTCTGTGTCCCACCATCTCCAGAGAGAAGGCAAGGGTTCTTCACACACCATCCCAGAAACTGGGCTGTGTTTGTGGTGTAGATAACCCTGCCACTGGTTTTGTTTTCCCCTAGCTCAGACTGGCTGCTTTGGGTGATACGTCATTGAGTGACACAGATTTTTGTGACTGATTCTATGCTACCACCTTAACTTCAGCAGAAAGTATCTCAGTTGCTGGAAGTCACAAATACTAGTTTCAAAAACCTCTCTGCCTGCAGACCAGACCAGAGATACTGACCATTGCTTAAACAATGCACAAAGGATTTAAGTTCCTTGCTGAGCAATCCACAACCTTCCCGCTCAAAAAAGTCATACCTTTTCCATATGTGTGTTATGTGTTTCATATAATTTATTGCACACATGGTAAAAATATATCTGACAATATATAAAATGCAATTTTTAAAAGAAGAGGAAAAAAATAGAATTGGCCTATTGTTCTGCTGCTTAAAATATGGGACACCACACGATATACATTAAAATTATAAGAATATGTTGAAAATACTTTATGTCATTCCATGTAATATATTTGAAATATCATGACAGTTGCTATAGGCTATAATATGTTCCATATTGTCTGTTATATTCTAAATGTCTGTGTAATACATTTCATGAAGTACATGGCACTTGAAAAAATGAACCAAACTTTTCCCTTTGCTTAATCAGAGTGCATGTAATAAATAAATTTGTATATCCATGAAAGAAATAAAGAAAACAACTTGTTTACTCCTAACACCTTTTATGTTCTTATTAATTGACATATGGGTAAACAATCTCTTATTTATAGTAAACAAGGATTTCACAGAAACCATAAATTTACTCCAGTACACAAATTCTTCAATTATGGGTTTGAAATGATCAAATGCGGAGTATACATAATACCCGGTGATTTACATAAACCAATGAAAATAGAATATGGAATAGAGCTAGACAATCAGTCACACTTGCAGAAGCCACTTTACAAATATTTCATTGAAGCCATAAAGCTGTTTGATGAAAATCATCCTTCACACAGATGCCATAAAAGAGCATCGCCCACCCAAAAGTCCAATGTATTGTTACCAGTTGCCTGACATACTGTTGTGCCGAAGGACTTAGAATATTATGTTCCATTCCAGTGCAAAAATAGCAAACCATAGAGACGGAAAAGACTTATTAGCTTCCCTTTCTTCTCTTTCCTAGCAGCCTGATCAGGGATGACTTCCCATTGTATGTGACACTGAAAAAGTCCCTGTGTTCTTTTTCTTGTGGTGCTTTGCAACAGAGGGGAAAGAGGAGGACCAGCTTCAGACACAGAGAAGGTGGCATCACAGCAAGGCAGCAACATGTTCTCTATATACACTGGTGACAAAAGTCAGGAGCTCTCCTTCTCACAGAGCTAGACATTAGGAAACTTAAAAGGGCCAGGATATCAAACCTCACAGGGAGACTACCCAGGGGTTTGGGGCACCCCTTTTGGTGGGGGTTTCACACACCAGATAGGAAAACACCTATCAGAGGAAGTGATACAAGAGAATGGGGTGTGATATCGCTGAAGCCACTCTTCCCTCTGGCCCTTCAGTGATTACATGATTATATAAATACAGTAATGGCTATGTCAAGAAAATACCTTAGGCAGCTTAATATGCAGAAAGCCATTTTTATAGCCAGGGTTTCTGGACAGGCATCCTACAAACTCTTTTGAATCTAGACAGGATGCAGAAAAGCTGCTGGATATGAAAGGAAATAACTTCTCCAACCCAGAGGATAATTTTAAGGCTTATGCATTTGGCCAAAATTCAGGTAATCTTGGCCCACTCCACCAGTTTGCTCCCTGTTTGCTTGCTTACTTGTTCTTTAAATTGCAGTTTCACTGTTGATCTACTCCCAACCTCTCCCTTGTTTAACTATCAGCACAAAGATTTTTTCATTGCCATGCTAACATGCCATAGTGACCAGCAGGGCTGTGGGTCTCACAGGTTGTTCTCACACTCCATTGCAAAAGAGCTCTCCATCTGACCACTCCTCTAGTTCAGCTTTTTCCCAATGCCCAGACTTCCAGGTTGGTTTTTAAGAATTTAAGTTACAAATCTGCTACTCATGTGACTATACATGGTAGTTAAACCCACCTGTATCCTCCTGAGAAAATATGCCTTTGTGGATGCTGGAAATGGACTGCTGTGAAACTATGTGGACCTGCATCTCTGCAACCAGAGTTTGAAAAAAAATCACCATAATGTCTTTATGCCTCAGTTTTTCCTACACATGCCAGAAAATAAGATCACCTTTAATTCAGGTGGTGAGCGAAATAATAGAATAATACCTTATTTCATGGTCTAAGACAGAACCATGACCAGTTTGACACTTATATGCAAAATACTCTAAATGTCTGAAAAGAACCAATATCCCAATTCATTTTGCAATGCGGTAAAAATCCAACATTGAATTTCGTCCAGATTTAGCACACTTTTATGTGTTTATAGCTCATAAAAAGTATCATGGTTTATGCACACATTTAAGTGCTTTGGAAGATAGAGATGGGTTATGTACATGTGGTGATAGACCTTCCCTGTATGTGCTATGATAGAATAGTCAGGGTTAAGCAACTTTGAACCAGTTCACATTTGAGGGGCTGGGATATACTTATCTTCCCAGTGAGTCATTATTTCCTTGCTGCTAGCTATTAATAACCCTTAGAGGAACTTTTCAAGCTGATAACCACTTCCTATGATTTTTGGCATTTTGAACATGTTTTTATTTTATTTTCCCATTTCTCCCAGTCTCCCAAAGGCAGCCAGATTCCCAGAACCCTTGTGGAGTAAAGAGATCACTTCCTGCCCTTCCCATCCTCCTGCTTCCTCCACCCTTTCCAGGCAAATAAAAGGACTTTAAGTTATTTAGATCATCTTTTTCTTTTCTGGTTCTGTTCTGATTTGTTATTTTAATGTGGTCCCTTACCGAGTACTTTCTCATTTTCTGGCCCAGACCTTCATCTCCTCAGTAGTCTTGATGTAACACAAACCAGTGAAGTTTAAACACTTGGGGCCAGCAAGAGATCTTAAAGCAAGGTATATTTAATAAAGTAGTTTATATTTAATTATATTTAACGTCCCACCCGCTAAGGGTTAAAGTTCAAACACTGGCTGATAAGGAAGTTCCCCCTCTAGCTTACTAAATTGCTGATTTTATTATGTCTTGTGATGTCCTTGCTTCTGCAGTTCAGAAAGGGAATATAGGCAGTAACTGGAAGGGCCAATCCATGAATGGGGCAGAATTGAGAGTGATTTCACTTTGCAGTTCCATTTCTAAATTAAGCATGAAAGACGGGGGCTAGGGTAATCCTCAATACACTTTGTTCCTGCTCAGGATCAGCTTGCTTCCTGGAGTTAAGTCTTTTTTACAAAAGGGAATTTCAGCATGTGGACATGTGCAGGGTAAGATAAAATCTCCCCTATTTTGCACAGTCTTGAGGAAAGCAGTGATGTCTCATTTGTCTAGAGCAAAAGTGAGAAACATGTTAGCACAGATGCCCTCAGAAAGATGCAAATAGGGGAGAAGAAGGTCTAGAGGGATTATCAGGGTTGTGCTTTAAACACATTCCACCTCACAGATGTATGAAAGAGAGAATGGGGAAAAAGACCAGGAAAGTTAAAGATAAAATAACTTCCAGATGCAGCTCTTGCCCTGATGCAGCCAGATCCCTGCTGCCTCTCCAACACAACATTTCAGCCTCTCAGAGCTCATTAGGATCTAAAAGAGGGTCATAGACAATAACTGTGTGCCTTAAATCTTGTCCATCTTACAGGCATCTTGTCTCAAGCAATCAAAGGCAGCCTATGCTGGCACAGCCCAGTAATTAGCCGGCTGTGCTTCCAGCTGGTTTGCAGGCACATGGCAGGTTAAACAATAAATAAATCAGATTAGGCTGAAATCTGTTAAGCAAGAGTGGTCCTGGCATTCAAAGCCATTTCTTCAAAGCATTGCAGATCAGTGCTCGGGTTTTGTATTCCAAAGCCTGTTATCATGGGTATGGCTACATGGTAGTTTGCAGACAGACACAAGTTCATTTTGGCTGAGCTTTGAGTAGGAGCTATGGATTGGCTTTAGACCAGATGCAATATAACCTCCTGAGAGGGCAGGTATAGAACTCTAGTTGGCTTGTGGTTGATCCAAAGCCTGAATAGAGAAATCTTCTATCTTGTGTGGAAGGATTTTTCCCTGCATGTCCTGGGGTAATGCTCATGCTCATTTGCAAACCTCACAGCTTCCATCCAAATGAACATTACCATTTCTGACTGCTCCGTGGACTTTCCTGTGTGCTGCAGAAGTGTTTCATGAGGAACTCAAGGTCTGTGCATAAAAAAAGTATAGGTTATTTCTTTGTTAAAGTCAAAGACTCATTGCAATTTATGAGAAGATAAAACATGGGGTTTTTTTTAATAAATAAAATAAGGGTTACCTATTTCTCTGGGATCTAGGGATTTAGGAGCAAGTTGACAGGAATATTTTATTGCATTCCAATGGAGCTGACTCTACTCTCAGCTCTCTCATACAGCCCTACTACTTATGAAGGAAATACTTCCCCTCAAGAAGAGCCCCAAACCACCTCCACCCTCACTCTCCAACATTTCCTCCAGAAGTGTCTGCCCATGGTCCCTTTTTGTCTGCATCTTCACCCAAGGAGTCTGAGATTTCCCAGGTGGGCACATCAGTGAGCAACAAACAACAGGGCAAACTCTGTCAAGTCACTGGGGCTTCTGGAGAAAGACTCTGTATACAAAGAAGCTCTTGGGGAAACCCAGGGGTCACATTAAGTGAAAAGGGAGCGCTTTATCTCTGAAAACACTTAAGAAAGTCGAAGTTATAGAAAATGCTTTTTTCCTCTGCTTCTACATAGTGTCAACTGTGGTAACATCTACCAGTCCCAGCTCTTGACTTCTTGTGCTCAGCACTATATCAAAAAAGCTGAGGAAGCTGCTCCCTGCACATAGACTATACGATGCCATAACACCACAGAAAAAGGGACAAGCAGTTCTGCAGTGAAAGGGACTCTTTCTGGACACAGTCCCTGAAGAATTGTTTCTGTAGCAGTCAATATGCTGTTGGTCTTATATCTGTCATATTCCTCATGTTCTTTTCCACCCAGGCTTTAGTAAAATTCTCACCAAAAATTACAATTCTCAGAAAGACTAAATGACAGTGCCATAAAGCAAATATTTTTCAATGCCCAGGTTGCAGGCAGCTTCTAAACAATTCAGTTTCTTTTCCCATACCTCCTGGCTGTCTCTTTGCTTTGGGGAAAGAAGTCAAGAATCTGCCCAAATTAAAATATGTAGGTTTTTTCCCCAGAGTAAATACATACATCACAGCTAGCAGATTGCTTATAGGAGCACTTTTGAATCTTTTCAGCCTGTGTTTTGCCTCCTGGAGTGATCTTCTTTCCCTCTTAACAGTACCTCACTGGCCAGGCACATTGCTTTAGTTAGGAGTTGTTCTACCCAGTAGAATAAATATCCTTTTAAAAATTATTTTCAGATGGAAATAACGGGTTCTCTTTCATTCTCCCATCTTCCTCCCTCCCCCATCTCCCTGTGGAACATTCACCATGCGCTGTATCTAGAGATGGTGAAAATTTGTCATGTTTTTATCTTGTTGGAAACCTGTCAGAAATCCCAACTCCAAGATTTTTTTCCCCATAAAGCCTTTCCAAATTTCTTCCTTCCCTTTCCCCCCATACCCAGCTTCAAAAAACAAACAAAATAGCTTCCTTGGAGGAGAGAAGGTCAGAGCTCAGCTGCTTTGAGAGCTCATCCCCTGTCTGTTCCAGGGTGGCTGCAGTTTTCCCCCTCCTCCCCAGTGAGTGCAGGAAAGGTTGGCTGTCAGCAGGGACATGCTCGGAGGCACAAGGCCATCCTGACGTTGTGGGTCCTTGGCAGAGCCGTGCCTGGCCTGGACCTGCTGCTCTGATAACTGGTGACAGTTTGGGATCCCGCCCTTCCTTCCTATGGCCGGCTGATTCTGCCCTTATCTGACTGTTCAGGATAGCTCCTGCAGCTACCCTTATCAATGACAGATCTAGCAGGGGTTGATGGAGATACTTCATGGGTTTGGCAGTTGGAACTGGGGCAGTGCTGCACATCTTCTCACTCAGCTGACCCCAAGAACTAAAACTGGTGAAGCACACACTCACAAATCCCTTAACTGGCTGATGCTGACATATCACATCGTGAGTGTTAAGAGGAAGATGTTAAATAAGGTTGGTTTTCATTTGAAGCAGAGACAATGCCCAAATTTTCAATTTACCCTTACTCTTAGACATTAGGTTAATTTCCCAGAGGTATATGAAAACGTGTATTCATCCATCTAACTTTTAGATAGATGTTTTATTTACCTTTAGATGTTGCTTTAAATGTGACATAATCCTATATTGCTCTGATTTAATTTTGTTTTTCCAAGTCCTTGAAGAGAATAAACTAACTTGGGTTGTATTTGGCTGGAGGCTCTATTTGCAAGAAGCCAGATTTGTTGTCCAAACAATTTAGCCAAAGATTAAGGATAGATACCTTAGCAATGTCATATCAGATCTGTTGTTTCTCATTTCCCACTTCACCCTCTTCTCTGACCTCTCAAACATGAAAATCATTGTTGGGGGTTGAATAATTTCTTTTATTTTCTGTGGAATTTTTCCCTATTCTTATGCTAATCACTCCAGGCTACAAGTTAATTGCCTCTCACTGGAAGGGGCGGGGGGGGGAATGATAAAAAAGAGGAGCCGGAAAAAGGAAGAGGACCACGGGAAGGAGGAGTTTTTTTTCTCTCGCGGCTAGCACGTGGAGTTGGAAGACAGTGGGGAGATCCGGTCCTGGACCCTTTTCTGTCCCTGCGAGTTTTTTCAACGCCGGAGACCACACTTCCCTGCTGTTTGGACCTCACCCTGCCGCCTTCCCATCCTATCCTACTGTTCACTGCTGAGCAGCAGCAGCACGGCCGGCGCCGTCAGGAGGAGCGGCCTCTCCGCCCCCGCCTCCCGCTCACAGCTGAGCCGCCGCCATCAGCCCGGCCTCTGCAGCTGCGCGGGACCGGCTCTGCCCACAGCACCGGTAACTGAACCCAGAGAAAGCTTGCATCCAAAGACTGGGACTGAGCTATACTGTTCTGTTTTGTTGTCAGTTTTTATAGCTGTTGTTGTTGTTGCTGTTTACCTTGTTAGATATATTAGTAAAGAACTGTTATTCCTACCCCCATATTTCATGCCTGAAAGCGTCTGATTTCAAATTATAGTGATTAAAAGGGAGCGGATTACAGGGAAAGGGGCTCATCCCTCTCCTTGGCAAATACCTGTCTCTTAAACCGAGACAGTCATCATGAAAATCAAAGATGAAAATCATCTCCTAGCCCTGAATTCAGGTAGGCAAAAATGGGATGGACTCCTTTCTCAACACCCAGCTGCTTCTGTGCATTAGCCAGAAGGAATGGTGTAGGATATATCTCCCTTGCCTGCTTTGGCTCTTGTCTCTGCCATTTTTTCCAACTGTCTCTCTTGTGCCAATTTTTGGAAGGGCTCAAGCAGAGTGGTAGGAGTGGTAGGAAACTCTTCAGTAGAGAGAGCACTTCACTATGGCATTCTTATTGTGTCATATAAATGTTACCCTGTGGATATCCCCAGGATTAGTGCCAGGAGTTACAGACCACTAGGGTTTCCTTCCTGTTAAGCTGTGTGTCAGCTTTTGCTTTGGCCATGATTCTACATTCACAACAGAGAGAGTTCCCATTAAGCCTGACTGAAATGGGAATGAGGAGACAGTTTTGAGTTTAATTCTTTGCTCAGAAAGTTTCAATGTGAAAGGCCAAGTTCTTTTGGGAAGGTGGTACAAAAAACTTGCATTTTTGGTTTTCTCCTCCACAGCATGAAGCAAAACCCCACATCTCCATACAGCATGTGTAAAAAGAAATTTTAAGGAGTTTGGTGTCAGAATTCTTCAACCAGAGATGATTAAAATCCCTAGTCATTTTTGACAGCCATGGCCAGAGCACACTTCTAGAATGCAGAGGCAGTGACTGGCTTTGCATGAGCTTTGTGTTCTTTTGGCAACTTGGAATATTGCTACAGCTGCTAGAAATAAATGAATCTGTCCCTTTTTTTTTTTCCCAAATTTTTCTTCTTCACCTTTTAAAGAGGAAATAATATTTGGAGATTTTGCCAATGTCTAAACACTTCTTTCCAGTGGCTCTTTGCATTTTCCCAGCCTGCAATTGAAGAGTACACCATTGTTTAGTGCTTGTTAGTGATGGAAATAAATAAATAATAGTCACCACAACAAGCATGTATCTCCCCATGTGTGCTACTCCACACTCACTCATCGCTGAGAACAAAACCGTAGTTGTTCTGTGTCATCTGACTGATCCCCTCCTTTTGCCTCCCTCTCTCTTGAATGCATGTGTAACGTGGCTTTATTTGCAACTCTGTCAGCCTAAGCAAGATTAATGTTTGCATGGGGGTGCAAAGCTGGCTCAGAACAATATCTTCTTTGAGAGCCTTGCTCTAGAGATGGGTACAGAAGCCACTTGGTATATTATTCCTTATTTATTTATTTATTTATTTATTTATATTTGAATGTCTTAGTTCTTGTGTAGCAAGAGTTGGCTGCAGGCCCACAGCCAGATGGAACTGAACTGCTTTCTAAGAAAAACATGAGGGGGGAATTGCATTTTGATGCTGTAATTTATTTATTTCCAGTGGGTTTTTTTCCCCTCTCACTCCTCCCCCACCTCTGGAATTTGATGTACAAAAGTCAAGGAAGCTATCAAACTGCTGCTGCTGCTGTTGCTGGTTTTGTTTGCATCTGGTTACAATACTGAAAGGTTTGGGGCAGACAGCTCCAGAAAGGGAAATCCACAGATTGGACAGTGAAAGCAGTGATGGGTTGCATTATGGTGTTCTGGTCCAGTGAAGAAGAGGAGTCTTTTGAGTGGCTCCTTTCTCACAGCTTCCCAGTCCTTTTGCTGGTGGTAAGTCTGCAGAGCTCCTGCATGAGCTTTGAGGGACCCATTAACTCATTTCACCCATCTAAACTGACAAGGAGCCATCAAGTGGTAACTTCATGTCATTACGGTGTGGGCTAAATTAAAAGTGGATGTTGAAGGCTCTACATGGACTTTCCACATCCCAAATAACCAACTCCAATTTAGTACAGGGATCAGCTTCATTTGAACCAGCAGTACTAGCCTGTTTTTCACCCAATGTCTCTGTCCTTCTCTTTCAGTGAACATATTTCAAATGCCCAAGCAAACCAGACATGTTTTCTGAGTGTCAGATGTTCTTTTTTCTGGTTGAAACAGAACAGTCCCAAATGCCTGCTACTCAGTTCCCTCAGCGCAACAGCTGGCTGAGGCAACATGCAGTTGTTTAAGTATTCTGCCTTTACAGAGCACAAATGCAGTATTTTGTTCAGAATCAGCTTGAAGACATGCCTTCCTTCTGACAGAAAGAAACCCCAAAACCTGAAGATCAAGTATCTCTGGTTTTGCTACTTTTTTGCAACAAATAATGATTATGAAATATACTTTTTCATTCTTTGGTGCTGCTTGGAAAGAGATTATTGGTGAAATAAAATACTGTGCCTTTAGGTGTACTTTATCTAAACTTACTGTATGAGCAGGTATATTTCTTCAGAATTTCAATGTGTGTCCTGTCTTTTTAGGACCCGTAAGTCCTGAGCATTAAAAAATCATCCTCTTGCTCATTTTGCATCTCTGTGGACATTGGGGAGGAAAGATTAAGCAAGAATTATGGGCTGAGTTATCTGATTTTCATCATGAGATGTATCTCTTTCAAAGAGAATAAGGAGGAGCAACTTTGCTTCTAAAAGCAACACATTGTATTTATGACCACTACAAAGGGTTTTCTGACCATCTCATGGAGGAGGAGCAGAGAATGACAGAGCAGTGAATTTCTTTGCAAAAAAAGATTAAACTAACTTGAATTATACTTTTCTGCAGTTCTTTCTGGGATGCAGGTAGTCAAAATGATGAGCTGAGCTGAAGAGGTAACGGATCACCAGAGCTTGCACAATATTACAAGTAGAATCAAGACATTTTCCTTACTGAAAAGAGTTGAGCAATACATGAACCTCACACTCAGATTAGCTGACTAACCTCTAATTACCCAGAGACTGTAGAAGACTTGAGATTGCTCCCTTCACATCTTCAAAGGCACTGACCTTAAAACTCATCCCCTACTGATTTTGGGTGAGCTCAGAGTATAACCACTGTTATAGGATGCTACAGCTCCTGCCAGGCTTCTGTCTCCCAAGTTCTGCTTCACTTCCCGAGTCATGAGGTTGCAGGAATAAATGTACAGGAGGTGGCTTTAGGATTTATTTTGGTTTTGCTTCAAGCATGAGGTATTTGCTGTTGCAAAGTGCATGACACCAAGGAATACTCCTCACCACTGCTGTCAAATTCTGTGCTAGAGAGTGACAACAGAGTCTGTAAACACATTGAAGGGTAGATGCCTTGTCAGAAGAGAGCAGGAGGCATTCATTTTGTAAAGTTTCTTCATTTCCAAAGGTCACCTTCTGCATACCATTTGTTTCTAATCTCTTGGTTGCTGGTTTAGAAACAAACAAGTGGCAGGAAGAACAAGGAGACAGAGCAGTTTGAAGGTAAAAGGGCAGAATGAGCTCATGAACCTAGAGTTGATAATGGTTTCTGGAGCTTTGGGATTGGGGTTCATCCAAGTGCATCATACAGTTAGTTACCTGTGCATGTTCTTTCTTCAGCAATAAATAATAATCTGACACATCAGGGAAAAAATAATCTAAAATACTTTCTCAGTATTATTTCCTCTGGCTCTTCAAAAAGAGGGGTGTTGCTTTCCTCTCCCCTTTGTCTTTCCATCTATCTGATTAATGTGGAATTTGGGACAGAAGAGTAACCTTTCTTTGGCACATTATTCAGGGATGCCTAAGCAGTCCTGGGATCAGTGGTTCTGCTTCTCCAATAAAGAGCTTGTTTTTCCCCAGATCTCCAGCCTGAGGGAAATAACTCACAGAAATTAAGATCACAGGCAAAAGATAATACAGGATTGCTAATGAAACACTTTTCTTGTGAGAGATTAGGGAAAATCAAGTATCCCTAGCACTGGGCATTAATTTCACTCTGTAAAAAGGATTGAAAAGCAGTTTTCAGAGATTCCTTTTGTGCATAAAGAGAAAAGTTTGGAAAGTGGGTAGGACAGTGGATGATGACAATAGAAAGCATTAAGGATGGTGATTATCTGTTCTAGGTACATCTTGGTGTCTTATTTTATACCTGTGTACCAACAAGTGAATGATAGCGTTATCAGAATATACTCTGTATATAATATCATTAATGAATTACATGCAACATTTTTTCCCCAGCAGATTACATGTAATTACATAAAGATGTAGAAGCAACTGCATATGATCTACTGTCCTGTGAAGACAACAGGGGAGATAGGATTAGCTGAAATTTCTGACAAAACCAAGAAAAACTCCTCCTAGAACAATTCAAAGTTTACAGATGTCAATTCTAAGACATATTCTCAGTGCTTAGGACTAGCAAGGTAAGACTTTATGTCTGGAGTCTTACAGACCTTTCCTGCTGTTTTACTTCTAGGACTAGAATGGTACTTTATTATCTCCTCCCAAATAAAATGTGTGAGACTTCTCTGTTGCCTGCCAGCAGCCCCAGCAGTGCAGTGTTCCATGTGCCATGGCCCCTGCTGCTACAGTGCTTTTCTACACGGAAGCCCTCACTGCAGTTTTGAAGCCAGCTGCCATCTCCTCCTGCTCTTTCCTGTCCTGCAGCTGCAGTGGCCACTCACCTGATAGCCCTGCCCAAGAGTGGGTACTTTTCTGCTCACAACAGACAGAAAAGAAATCACCTTCATTGTCTCTTTCTTCCCATGGTGGAGCACCATTTCTGCATGAGAGATCAGTGATGGAGCCGTCAGGTTAGAGGCTGTTTCTCACAGAGATGCAAAGTCTCATTTTCTTGTTTACATGGGAGGAGTACTTATCCACCTTCTGAGAGCTTCAGGACTCAAGTGGGCCTGTCTGCGAATTGCACACCCACCTCTGCATTGAACAAAAGTGAACCACTTAATGTGAATACCTTCATCTGCACTCACAGGAAATTTACTTTCTGCATGCCTGCACAGTTGTATCTCCAACAGGAATTTCCTCACGCATCACAGTGTGATGCACTGTGGTGGACTAGATAGCCTGGCCATCCAAGCCTTCTTTTTCATGATCATTTCATATGTTTGTAAAAATCTCCAGAAATGAGGTTTGAGGCAGTTCCTGTTCATTCTTGTATCAAGTCTGTAACCACAAGATGCCACATTCATTCTTTTCCTGTGATCTGTCTGTATATCACATCCAGGAAACAGCTTCCAGCATCCTCGTGTGAGCATATAGACCACACTTCCTTAGGTTTCCTATGTCTTTCTGTCAAGGAGAAAGATCCCTGGATTCATGTTTCTGTTTTGATTTATTGCCCTTAAGATGAGAAGTGGCAAAAGAGCTAGAGCTGAAAAATTACTCTATGGTGAATTGACCATAGCAGCTTTATTCTCTCAAGTTACATCAGACTGTGGATAAAGGTTTTTCATATTTGTGCTGCATTTTTTGAGCCAGTTCAGAAGGATTCAAGCATGTAGTTGAACATGCCTTTTCCCACCAATGGCCACGTACCATAATTTCTTTCTTCCTGCAAGGTAAAATAGGTTTTTCTGGATGGCAATCCAATAAATCCAGTGCATGGTCCTTTTGATCGAGGTTGACCATTTCTCAGCTACAGATATTGTTTCAGATAAATTCTAACATCTTAGATGTATCTTCAATAAAAATCAGAATTTGCACATTTCCTTAAAAAAAAACCCAAAAAACAAAACACACCAAAAACCAAAACCAAAACCCAAAACCCCCAAACAAACAAACTAAATAAACTTTTATTGATAAAGTCAGGGAGTATGTGGTATTACTCCATAAGGAAGGATGTTTCACATGCTGTTTTTTCTGAAGAAATGAAGTGAAAATGCCAGACTAGAACTCCCTAAAAATGTTATTTACCCTGATAAGAGTGAGAGATTCATATATCGCATGCAAAGTAACTCATAAATTGTTGTCATTCCTTCCTGGGAACAGTCAATTAAAAGAGAAACATGAGCAAAAGAAACCCCTGTATTTTAAGTATCACAGCAGCTCTTGCAACTTTGTGGCCTCAGGGAAGCTTTAAGATTCAAAATTCAGAATATATCTTAAGAAAATAATCTTTATTATTACTATTTTTAATATTACAATTATTACTATTTTGGGGTGATGCTGCATGGGTTTTTTGATATTTTAAACAGTCAGAGCTCTATTTTTGATGGAATGCATTGTTCTGGAACAAAGAATAAAAGCTTCAATATTTATAAATTAAAGTAATCAGAACAATAGCCATAAAATTACCCTGACCTGCAAATCAAGAAGGAAATGTAACATATGAAGTGCTCTATTTTAAACCTCTAGTGCAGGTAAGATATACAAGAGAAAACCCATTTTGTGAAAAGCTAATACAAATGCAATAATTGCTTTAAATTGCTTCCTTATTGCTTTTCCAGAGTTGTTACTAAAACAGGAAAGGATTTTGCAGTGCAGTATGTTCATCCTGAGTGTCCTTCTTAATCTCATTCACAAAACTCATAGCTTTCAGCTCCAACCAAGCTCACCCATATGGTTATTTCAATTTTAGTGCTCTTCATAGAAATAGCATGTGCTCCCAGCATTACAGCCACCAAAACATCAAGAGCAATCCAGATTCCCTTCTAGTGGGGGAAAAAATATAAATCAATTTGGAATAATTTTATTTGGTACAAGTGTCCTTTGGATTCCAGTGTAGAATAAAATGGGAGAGAAAAGTAAAATTATAGATGTTTGTTACAGAAGTCTGGTACCAGTCACTATGTTTCAAATGTGAATTGTCTGTTACTGCAGTCACCAGGAGAAAAAAATGAAAGTCACTATGAAGGTGTTAAATCTGCTTAAATGGTTCCCCTTCAATTTTCGGGTATGATGCTGTCAATTCACATTGGTTGTTTCTTGAGAGTAAACTTCTGGAAGTGATTGAGATCATTTAAGAAAGATTTAGATATGGACTCATAATCCTGGCAGAATCTGTTGCACTTCTAAATGTTATCTTTAAGATAAGAACACAAAAGATGACAAATTTATCATTTAGCACAACAGATAATTTCAATGCCTACAAAGCAGAACAGAAGTTCCAGAACAGTGGTGTGCAGTTTCTACCTTGTCTGTTAGTTCCACACCACACTCACATCAATGCATTTGCTGTCTTCCCATGAGTGAAGTAATGGGCATTTACTACTGAGATAACTATGACTTTCTAACCACACATTGCATGAAAGAGAAACAGTGGGAGCTATTGCCTAGAGGCAGACTATTTTGACAAACATAAATTCACAGTCTCAGACAGAAACTAAATTGAAGGCCGATATTTGTCAGTTTTTCCCTCTTCTCCACCCCTTTTTGACCAGCTGTGCTATTGATCCAGCCTCCCTGGAGCTGTCCACAGCTGCATTTTCTACACAGCCTTTACCTGACTGATGCTTTGATATGTCTTGGGATCACAACTTACCCGAGGGAGTTATTTGGCTGAATGAGTATGGCAGGACTCTCAACCACGACAGGTGCATTCAACACAAGGTGGCTTTCTTACCAGAATTGATTTACTACTGAGTTCATGACTCCTCAATGAATTCATTTGAAGGTGTCTTTCTCATGTTATTGCACAAGTGCAGCCTTGTGGACAGAGAAACTGGTGACTGAAACCTTTCGGAGGGGAGAGTTTTTTGTTACATGAGGGGCAAAGCTGGTATCATGGGCTTTGACCTGTGCTCTCATGAGAAAGGTGCTTTGCAGATGTTCAATAGTACCCTTCTGTCAGGGCAGCATTTCTGCTATTCCCAGCACTCATTCACAAGTCAAAAAACATCTAATTTTCTCTGGATGATTCCCAGACACCAAGTCCATCTATAAAATGGCAGCCTAAAAATAAACTTATAGATTGAAAAAAACCAAGAACTAGCAGACATGACTTCAGAAACATAGCAACCACCCAAAACACTCCCTGAAATGTGTAATATTCAGCCAAACCTCCAGACACTATCAGATTGGCAGTGAAGAGAATACTCTTGATAACTGCAGTACTATCCCCTAAACATTCAGCAAACAAGGTAACTCCTCCACAGAGAGATCACAAATGTAAATGAGCTCCTGAAGAACATATGTAAAATGCACTACAATATAATAAAGAAAATCCCTATTAACATCCCACTTTGTTATCTCATTTCAAACTAGATTGAAGTCTTTCCAGAATATCCTGAAACTACAGCCTTTGCTAGCTGATGATCATTTAAGTGAAATTGTCCTTAAACTTTCCCTTTGAACTTTCCAAATTGCCCTTGCCTCACAAAATGCTTTATTCGAAGCAAAATTTCTCATGGCAAACATATCCCAAGCAGAACTGGGCCATGCCAAAGCAATAGATTTAAAACTTGCTGACACATGTACATACCCCATAGAATAAGAGCCCTATTCCCATCCAAAAGAAACCATCAAAGCCTTGCATCCTACGTGTACTCATTCCAGAATGTGATCTATTCTATCCAAAGCACCAAATGCCCTTGTGGAAAGTATGTGGGGAAACCCATCAACCACTGTGCACCACGGCATTTTCACGCAGACATGCAGGGAAAGGCAGAAACAGCCGGTGGGAGAACATTTCTCACAGTGCAACCACACTCTGTTTGACTTCTTAGTCTTGATCTTCAAAGGCATTCCACAATACACCTTCAAAAGATGAGCTTTGGATCTCAAATTCCTAACTCTGCTTCATTCTCAAAATTACAGCACAATGGAGATGCTGATTTTATGTCATGATTTTTCTGTGCTACAGTTAAAGCAATTTCCATCTGTCTCTGTGACACAGAAATTAACAACTTGCCACTTCTGTTAACGTCTCTTTCATTTTCGTAGGTACAATATACCCTTGTCTCACCAGACATCAAACTGATAATCACAATTCAACCCAAGCTGCAAAGCGAGTTTTACCCATCTTTGTTAGTTGGAATGTTGCTTCTTCAGTTTGAGACCCAAGAAATGCCTGGTCTTTGCTTCTTATCAGTTGCTCTAACCAGGGTTGTCATCTCTCCCTTAAAATCTCTCCTTGCTTATTTCAGTAGTGCTGGTGTTATTGTAGATGTGGTGCCAGTCCCACTACCTACACAAACAAAAAGCAGACAGATAATGGGCTCGAGTTAGTCTGTTTCTCCACAAAATATATGTATCACAGACAGCTCATATTTTCTCAGAGCACTTGGTTTGATCCTTTGTATCCTTCATGGGTTTGCTAGGAAGAATGCCATTTTACCCAGAAATCCTCACCTCCAATGGGTTAAAATGCCCATGAGAACGGTCAAGACGTTATCCTTGCTCATAGATAGCAAAGTCCAGAGTGGAATGAGGGAAGAAGCAAGAACCAGTGTTGTGTCAATCTGAACCTTCAGCAATGCTACCCCACGAAGAAACACCTCTTGCTTAACACACATGTTGATCAGTGACAATTTAAGTTTTGTTTTGAAGCTTTTTCCAGCCCCTGTGAGCATCACTTCAAACTGCTGGCAGTTTTAATAAGACAAACTAAGGGACCATAACTAATTACAGTGACACTGATCCATGTATCAATACAAAGAAAGAGTAATCAAGGCTGAGAGCAATTCTTGTGAGCTGCAGCTTGGCTAGACTTATGGGTCCTCCATAGACTGAAAGACCCAACATGACTAGACATAAGAAAAGATGCATTAATTTATGCTATTTTGTCATGTAATCACAGAGCAGCCTACGTGTGTGGGGGAATGATTATGAGATAATTCTTGGAAGCTTGCAAATCATGTCATTGCTTTTTGGTATTTAGCTTATACTCTAAACCCTCCTGGAATTTATTAAGATGGACACTTTGATGTTCCAGGTACCTCCACTCCAAGATGCATATAGAAATTGCTACACCAGGGAATTCTGACAACCTCTCTCTTGATAGCTTTGCTTTAAGAGTGGTTGGATGATTCAAGAAAAAGGATAAGCCTCTCTGTGCAATGCTAACTGTAGAAAAGAAATTTTTTGCCAGACCATCATACATGCTATGTAGGCTGCAGTACTGGGCTGTGACTCACTTATAATTTTTCTAAATCAGAGAAAACATAAAGCCTAAAGTTTTAGACTGTAAAATCTGTCTGTGTTTTTTCTGTGTGGACCAGCTGGGATCCTGGGAGGTTTCTCAATGGGAAAGATAGGTCAGCTTCAACTCCATGTGAATGTCTGGGCCCTCACTAGGACACCTGACTCATTGGCTATTTCAGACACTTCATAAGCCTACAGCATGGGTGTTTTCATGGGAGCTTCCCTTTCCAAAAAATGAATCCTCAAAACAAGTTTGGTTAGTCCATGATCTGTTGTACATCTTCAAAAAGGTTCCTTAGAGTATCCAGAAATAGTTTTGAATCTACATATTTATACAGTTGGCAGCCACAAACTTCTCCTCTCTGCTGTGGAATCAGACATCTCCATTCTACAAGGATAAGGTATGTTATTCCCATTTTAGAGCTGGGTGAAATGAGAAAGAAGAGATTATTTGCCCCAGGGAACCCAGAATTTCCAGCTAAATATAATTTGTCCCCTTGAGTTGCAGAACTTAGTTTTTCTTTTTTTTTTTCCCTCCAGGCTTGGCAATATGACAGAAAGACTCCTACATTCAGCAGAGCAGAGAGAACAGCTCTATTCTTCATCCATTGCCTGCAATGAAGATAACCACTCAAGCAGAGCTGTCTGCATATAGAGAGGGATTTTATGGACTCAAGGTCTCTGCTTCTGGCAGGTGCAGCCCAGGCTGCTGGGAAGGGTTAAAACAGCACTTGGTTCTGGAAGATGTACAGGAATTGGAAAAGACAGAGGAATTTGCTGGATCCTGGAATGCATGAATTTAATAACTTAAATTATTCCATTCTACCTAGAGAGGATAGGGCCTGAACTATGCACACAAGAGAAGAGGGAAGAGATGACTTAACCCAGGCTTAAGTGGACAAAGGTGCACTGGAGAATTGCAGCTGATCTGGGGAAGCAAACTAAGCTTTTCCTAAGCTCAAATTCACTCTTGACAAAGAAATATCTGAAAAATATTCCACATGGAAACAAAATGTTTTCTTCCTCTGCTACAAAGGGAAAGTGAAGAGAGCAGGAGAATGTTTTTCACCCTGTCCCTTTCTTTTGCTCTGCAGGTTTCTGTGACTTCAGTTTCACCCAGCCCAGAGGCAGAGACCATGCAGAAATAAAGACAACCTTTTTCTGCTTCCTGCACACTGCAATGAGTGACATAGTGTTGCAGAGAGAAGCCCCATGAGGCAACCAGATTTTTGGTGTTATTAGTTACTCTAGTAATTTTCTCCTGGGAACAGAAAAAAAAAGCAACAGCAACAAGTCCACACTTGCAAGTCAAGAAAACACAAAGGAATAGATCAACTGAATTAGTTTGGGGGTTTTGTTAATTATCTCCAAAGCTTTTAGTTTAAACTCATGTTCAGCTAATCCATGTCAGCTGCATCTTCCCTTGCCAATACAGAGGTGAGTGTGAGGAATTTTGTGTGTGTTACTTATTTAGCTATTACCTTTTATGGGTCTCTCTGTCTCCCACTGACTTTCTGACTGCAGATGGGTTGGCAAAAGGAAAACTTCAAACAATACTTTTCTGAAAACTTTAAAACTTAGGCAGAGGGAAAGAACAGAGTCTGACAGAAGAAGCAGGCACCTGTAAAGTCTGTCTTGGACCTGGGCTGCTACTTTCAGGGCTGGAACCACAAACACAAGAGTATTGTCTCTGTTTAAAGCAGTGTTTGCTTATCTCATTGAAATTTGGGAATTCACTGATCCCTTTTTTTTAATGTGATCTTTTTTCAGTAATTTTCAGTCCTCACTTGTACATTTATTATAAAGCTTATGTGCAGAAAATAAAAAAAAAATCTCATTTTTTCACGCAGTGTTTGAAACTGAAGGTGGGAACAGGCCTGCTTCTTGTGGAGACTGCCTAAGCAGATGAAGAATAGCCATGAGTGGGGGAGAAAGAGATTCCCATTTCACAATAAACAGGGTCCTCCAGAGAGAGGCAGGCAGTGAGGTGGTCAGTGGTCAATTAACAGACAAAATAAGGATTGCAGAGGCAAGACAGGATCTGGGAGGGTAGAGCTGAAGTGAACAAGGTGTGAGGGAACTGAATAGAGTAAGGAATCCAGTTACCCAACCCAGGGCAGGGAGAATCCAAAATCAAATTCTCCTAGTACCTGAAGCACCTGGCTATGGCTGGAGCACATGCTGGCTCAGTGTACCCAAAGCCTCCTGCCCATGAACATCAGAGAGTTTTTATGCTGGGCTCTCCTTCGCCAGGAAACCAGTCCATTCTGACATATTCCAGTTGTGTTTGTGGAATTACTACAAAAGTACTACTGCTGTGCTGTTAACGCTTCTTTTTTGGTGTTAATTAACCTTATTTCTTCAATCTGGGAACAACAAGGAGCATTTAAATTTAATGATGGCAGTGAACAAGCTAAGGAGGTGATTACAACCAGAAGAGCCTGATTTTTTACTTACTTGAAGGAGAAAAGTGGGGAGCAATGGAACTAATGAAAGGTGTCAGGTTATAGGTAATGTGCCCATGGCAGGAAGGGAAGAAGGAACTTCAGAGAGAGCTGTGTCAGAAGGAAGAAGTGGAAGGCAGTGTTATTTTGTCATGTGAGAAAAGCCAAGTCCAGAAAAGAAACCAGAGAAGACTAATAACAGATAAAAAGATAGAGGAAGTCCTTAAATGGATCAGGAACTGCCAGGAAAGACGCTGATCAGGAGGTTCATTCTGATAGAAATGTTAAACATTTGATTGTCCTTGGAAGTAAAGTTTTGTTCTGAAATTATGAAATCTTGGATGTTCAGTTCTGAAACTCTGTTCAACAGATTTCCACGAGTCTGGTCTTTGCAATCTCTAACAGAAAGGCAAAACACAGACCTATAACTCCAGTAGCAAGGTGGGATTCTGCAAAAATGCAGGTTTCAAAACTAGGAAAACCAAAGGCTACTGATGGGACAGAGAGCTCTGACAAATGAACCCCAAGATAAGGAAAAAAAAAGGATAAATGGAGATGCAGATCATCAGCACCTGTTAGGTGCCCTAAAACACTTGAATTGCTGGAGGCTGCTCAGACTCCAGAGGTGTAAAGATACTTCTGTACCCAACCAGCAGGACAGCAAGGACCATGAAGAAAACTGCAAAATACATAGATTCTTCCACTCTATCTTGCCTGGCTGCTATGTAGACCTCTGAAAAGTCTTCTCACAGCCCTTGTTGGCAATGTTGTCTCCAGAAGAAACATTCACACACTAGATCTGGGATGTTTCAGAGCCATTTTTACAGTTTGAGCTATTTCAGTATTTCAGGATGAGTTGTCTGAGGCGTGAAGGTTGAATCCAGCACAATGATTTGTGGGAGTTACAACCAAGACATCCTCCATGTGGGCCAGAAAAAGCCATTTCTCCATTGACAACAGCTTGTCAACACAACTGAACCTCAGCTACCAATCCCAGCACGAAGTGAATAGGCCAGAGACTGAAACTGCAGATGCCTATTTGCATGGGTCTGGGATGTGATGTGTATCCTTGGGGATCAGGGCCAGACCATATTTTTCCAAGAAGACACAACACAGTTATTTTTTTCCCCATCAGCACCATCCTACCCAATGCTTACACAACTCCCAAAAGGTAAGAGTGTCTTAGAAAGTCCAGGATATAAAGATTTTCACTGCTGTTTCTGTGTTAAGAAGTAAGAACAAGTGCTTTGTTTGGTACAGCATTCATTGGTCTGATGCCATGGCTGCACATATCTAGAAAACAATGCACCACTCCTGAATTTGTATTTTGATTCAATGTGCTTGCAGAAGGAACTTCTGGTTATTTCTATTTTTCCTGGAGGCTCCAAGCAGTGAGGAAATTCAAATGTGTGGAAGCACACCCAAGAACTGACAATCTCTTGAACCAGAGATTGGCTAGAAAACTGAAGGCTCAGTTTGGCCAAACCTCATCAGTCAGACTTTGTTTTTGCCAAAGCAAACCCCACACCAGAAATGGGTTTGGAATCAGCTTCCATTTTCTTGAAGCCACCAAAGTCCTGAGGTTATTCAGAGGTCTCTCTATCACCCCTCTGCAATCTAAAACTTTTTTTCTGGAACATGTTTTCTGCAGATTGACTTGATATACAAACAAAGGGAGAGAGGCCAAGGTTGTCTGCAAGTTTTTCAGTGTTCCCCAGTTCTGGACATGCCCCGGATACTTCAGGAATAGCCTTTCAAGTGGTGGTTTGGCCCTTGTAGGCACACACGGTTCTGGGAGGAAGAGAGTCTCATGTTCATAGAAAATAAGATTAAGAAACAAAAATATTGAACAAATGGCTTTGAATCTGGAAAAATATGCTCAAGTTGGGGTGAAAATTCCAGTTGGTTTTAAATGAGCTAATTTGTTCTTTCCTGTACATCAAGTGTGGGAAGAAAAGAGGAAAAAGAGAATAAAAGCAAAACAAAAAACTTTACTTTTTAATCTGCCAGTTGTTCCTTCTGGAAAAATTGTGTTTCTGTGCTTAAAGTGTTAGACTGGGACATAAAGAGGGCTGGGTTAAGCTTGCTGATGTGCCAAAAAAACTGGCATGACCGTGAGCAAGTCACTTAACCTTTCCCAGTACACTTTGCTAATACTGGGCCTAAGACAACTTCCCTTCTGTTCACTGCACGGTCTGTGGAACAGGCCTGACTCTTTCAATAAATTTGCACAACAGAGCAAAAAAATATTGTTATTCTTCTAGTTGGAGCTCAGGAGCGAGTCTGTGATCTAAATCATGTTAACATCCATTATAAATCCCTCAAAGTCCAATTCTGGACTGGTTTCCAGCCCAGGCCAATCTCAAGGCAAGAGGGGATTACACCTTATAAAGAAGTCTGTAGATGTCACTCTCCCCAAAAAGGCTTTCCCTCTCTCTGCCTTGAGCTGTGCTGTTAGTTTAGGCTATTGTCAGAATGCACTTGCTCACACTTGTGGGATGTTTAGTTTAAGAAAACCCACAGGTGGCCCCAGGTTATTTTGCATTCACAGTATTTTGCACAAAATCCCAGGGATGTGAAAGGTACTGTCTACAAGCATCGCTGTGATTTCACATGAGCTACAGGTCAAGCCATTACCTGGAATTCAAGGCTTACAAAAAGTGTTTTTGTGTTGTTTGTTGGGGTTTTGTTTGGTAAAACACTTGAGTGTGAACCGGGAAGACCACACACATGCAGCAGTTTCTCGCCGCCCATGATCTGAGAAGCCACTTAACCCTTGTGGTTTGCAATCAGCGCTCACCACACTGCTCACTGAGAGCCCAGAGTCTCTGCTCTTGCTGGGGGAAAAAATCCCCAGGGAATTCCCCAGATCATGAGATCTTGCCCATCAAAATTCAAGTGAAGGACTCAAGTATTAAGTTTTAGGAATGGGCAGACTTCAGGTGGGAAAGAGAGGGCCCATTCCCCTTCCCTGACCCAGAAGACCTGTGTTTGCCAGGGCTGCCTTCCAAACCCAGCACAGCCTGAAGAAAGAAGCAGAAAGGACCACAGGAGAAACCCAACTGAGTTTCTCAGGCACTGGTGATTTTGACAATTCAGGACCAAGGAACTCGAGACAGAGTTGCTTCAGTCATCACAGCTATTCCTTAACAAACACAGACAGCCCAGGGAGGAATTTTATTCAATACCCTCTGTGGACAGACATTTTGAAGTACCCTTTCACAAACTGCAAGAACTGTGATTAATAGTCAAAAAAAAAAGAGTGTACATGCTGAGAGAGGGAGTGATGGTGAAGATCACAAACCACTGCTGCAACTGCAAAGAACTTTACAAATAATTTCTAAAAGCAGGTGAGGCTGAAAGTGGTTCTCTGGGCTGTTGCTGCTGACATCACTGGGATTCTCTTTTCCAAAGTCCATATTGATGTCTCCTCAGATGGAAGTTGGAATAAACATGAAGAGACTTCCTTGGATGTTCTCCACAAAAGGTCTCTTAGAACTGCTGGTCCAGAAACTGCTTTTGTTTCCCAAGCTATTACAGTCCAAGGAGAAATCCATAATGCTTTGGACCTGGTGACCAGCAGTGTTAGCAGACAGGATTTACACAGTCCTTAGAGACAAGAGTCTCACGGCTGTGGACATGGATGGACTTTTCATTGATGTTGTTGGTGACAGCCATGCTGGATCTAGCATATGCATAAGTGAATATTAACACAATTAAATAGCTGTCAGATTCAGGCAGCTTTGTGTCAGGTCATGGGGAAATACAAACATATGCCCCAGTTTCTTGAGGGAACATAGCTGGTCAATATCTGCAACACAAGATTGTCTCTCATGCCCTAGAGATGTTTGAATGTCCCATGCACAGCTAGTAGTGAATGAAAACCAACTTATCCTTCTTCTGCTTCAGCCTTTTCTCCTCTGGGTTTCCACTCAGTGCAGCAAGATTTTCAAAGAGAAGCAATGTCCTTTCTGAAGCCAACCAACATAGCTGGGAAAAAAAATCCACTCTGCTTTTAGGTTGGCTGGCCCTTTGTCAGTCTCCAGCAAGAGAGTCTAAACCTCTTGAAGATGAAAAATAGTGAAACAATGAAGAGTGCACTGAGCTCTGTGGAGATGCAAGGATCACACACCAATGTCAGCCAGGGGTGTTTGGAACTGGAATATGACCCTTCTTACCTCCCTGCTTGGTTTTACACAGAGTGGCTAAATTAGCAATGGCTCAGGGCTGTTACCATGAGATCATTTAGCAGTTAATCTTTTATTTGGAAAGCTGTTCCTTCCCACAGCAGTAAACACCCACCTTATCAGGCTTGCCATGGCAAAGGATGTTGCCCAGCTCCCCTCCTGCTGTCCTTCCTCTCATCAGTGGTTTCCCTCCCTTTGCAGCCATTCCCACCCACCATCTGTCAGAACATGCTGCACACCCACAGCCCCACCAGTGATGCTCATGGACACAGCCTGGTCACTGTAGCCCAGCCTGTGTCAGCAAACAGCGTGTTCCTGCAGGGATGGGAACATGCCTGGCAGATATGAGAGGGTCTGACCCTCTGCTCCAAGGCAGTGCAGTGCCTGGCCACTCCCCAGAGCCCCTTGCAGCTCTGAAAGGCCATCAGTGAAACCACAGGTGATTGCTATCAATCCTGCAAGGAAATAGCCTCAAGGCCAGGGACAGCCTTTCATTGCCACAGGCAGAGAATGTTTTGTGTGTCTCCTATACATTGCATCTCCACCATCAAGCCCTTTTCTACCATCCTCCATTAAGTCCTAAAGGAGCCTGCTGGGAGGAACATACCTGACTCAATTATAATTCCTTTTCCCTGCTGGCAAAAGTCTAGGGCCTGTTGTTGTTTAATATGGAGGTTTCATTAGAGGGCCCAGATGCACTGGTTGTGTGAGGCCACGTAAATCCCATTGAAATGGCTTCCTGTTTAGCTCCAGAGAATGCACAGAACAAGCTGTATGCCAGGCTTCCTTCCCTGCACACTGCTGCAGACTATACAGCAGGGAGATTATGTGGTAGAAAAGCATTCTTTCTTCCACCAAGGTCCAAAAATGTACCTTTTCTGAGGATCTGCCCCAAAAATTGCAGGAAAAAAGCTCCAGCAGTGACTGCACTGAAAAATACAACAGATATGCTTCATGCACAGCAAAAGGTATGTGGGTTATTAGTTCCAATATCAGTCATATAGTCCTGTGCATAATCTCAAAGCTTCTTGCACAACAGATCCTGTGCTTGTCTCACAGAAGGTCTGCCACTACATTAAGTGTAGTGCTCAGTTCTTATTTGTTTACAGTCGGTGCTTCAGCCATAACAACATTCCTCACGACTTGACAGAGTCCCATCTCTCCAACCAGGCATATGGAGGCAACGCAACTTCTTCCTCCAATAACAGTCAAAACCACTCTAATTAGAGTGACTGTTAGAATTCCGTGCTACTTTCCTGACATTTGCATCCAACTATTTGCATTTTTTCTTCAGCAGAGGTGGAGGCAGGAAATCCCTCTGAGGGCTCACAGACTCCTTGATACCATGCATGTCTCAAGGTCTTCCAGAGAAGTAAAGCTGTTTTTCCAGTCTCATTTCTCCATATAACCTCCATAATCCTATGCATAATTATAGATTTGTTCTCCCCCTCCTGATTTTCTCTCTGTTTTCCAAAGTCCTGCTCAGATCATTGTATATTTTCTGCCAGGCAGCATACACAACCCCCTTCATCCTTGATTTGCCTCACCACAGAGGGATCATCTGAGCAATGGAAAATAGTCCCTGACTCATTCAAAACCTTCACAGGATTATCAGGGGCATTTGATACCATTGTCATTACTGTCCCATCTGACAGAGAGAGCTACACTGTGTGTGACCTATGGCTTGTTACTTGCTCAGAGCTGCTGTGGTGGGCCAGCAAGGGCTGAGGAACACTGGTCTGGTAGGGCAGCAGTCAGCTCGTGGTAGCAACATACAGAATGAAAGTAGGAGTAGCAAAGTTTCAGCTCCTACTTCCCTCAACATATTCCCACAAGGAATTACTTCGATATTGTATGCCATGCTCTGTTCCTAACATGTACCTCCTTCCTAAAAATATTAAAGTTTTGGGGTTTGAGTGGGGTTTTGGTGTTTTTTGTTTGTTTGTTTTTGGTTTTTTTGTTCTTTGGTTTTTGGGGTTTTTTTTTTTGGTGGGTTTTTATTTTGGTTTGCCTTTTGATGGGTTTCTAGGATTGTTTGGATTTGGGGGTTTTGTATATATGTGTCATGTGTCCTATCACCACTCCCTGTGATAGAAAAGGCTGCAAATCTCACAGGCTGCTTTTTCTATCCTTGATGAAAGCAGTGCTGCAAGTCCTGGGTATCTTCTGCAGGTCAATTTTTAAATTAAATTATACATCTCAGCTCTAAAGCAAAGGTAGCTGCAGTTGTCCTTTAGGAAAAAAGCTCTTCTAGGAAATCAAGCATTTACCCTTCATCCTCTCCATCCAGTCTCCAAAGAATTGAATTCTCTGGCAAATTCCTAGGAAGCAATTGTCTAAAATCAATGAGCCTTTAAAAAAGCATTGGAACAGCTAATCTGTAAATCCTGCAAATTTAAAAAAAAATTAAAGGGAAAAAATAATTTAATTTTGTTACTTTTATAGAAAAATCAACAATATATTTCACAAGAAGTTATTGTTCCAGAAGAAATATCAAGAATTATTTTGAATACATTAGGCTAGATGAGTTATAGCATGACACAAATTATTCTGCTATTTGGAAGAGTTCTCTTACATAAAACATATATCAGAAAGCAAACAGCAGTACTGTGATTATCTCATTTTTCCATGTTTTGAGATTACATCTCACTGTGCAGTTTTGCAGCTTTCATTATCAACACCCATTGTCTTTCTCCAACACAGGGAAAGTGTCTCAGGTAGCCAGTACCACACTGCCAGAACTAGCAATACCAAAGCAAAGAGAAGTAAACTTTTCCCAAGAAAATCTTCATGTCTTATGGACACAAACACCGAGTCCTGGAAAAAGGACAGTAGGGAAGGAATAGACAAGACAGTCAGGAAAAAGCAAACAAACCACTGTGGTTAGTAACACTCTGACTGTTTATGGGTGAAATCACTTTCATCAGCACTTTCAAGAATTGTCTGGGACCTATTATGATATTTGGATTTTTGTGCCATGGTGATTACTTGGAAATAAGCAGCTGAATGATATTAAATGAAAGCATTTACAGTCCTACACCTTTACTTTTATACTATTTTTTGACTACTTTTTTCCCTTGAGCAGTGATTATGGGTCTTTATCATTTGTATAGTTGAAGGCTTTTTGGGAGAACCTCAGAGATAACCAGAGCACCCACTGCTACTTCTGTAGTCTTCATATATCATTCCTGCATCCTGCTGACACCAATGTTCCCTTTTATTCTGCTCCTTAACCTCTATGAATCCCAAACACTCATGACTCCATTGAACCAATATTGAGATTTAATCTGTCATAATCTGCATAACCCAGGTACTGAATAGAACCACAATTGGTTGGGGACATCTGTAGGCAAAACATTTAGCACTACAAATTTCACACACATACACACACACACACACACACACACAAGCCTGTTCTTTGAAAAAGAGCCTAAATTACAAAAAAAAAATCATTTTTCAAACCTTTAATTAAGCAGACAAATACAATAACTAACCGATTTCTCTCCATTCCTTCTTGAGAATTCAAAAGTACTATCCTAAAGGATAGTCACAACAGGAACAATATCTAAAGCAATAATTAATATACTGGCAAAATCCCTTCTCAAACACCCCAGCCTGCCCATTTCCATTGGTGAGCAGAGCTGTGTCAACGAATTTGTGATGTTGTATCTGTCCCATGGCTAAGTGGCAACTTTTGTATTTATATCCATTGTTCAATAAACTGCTCACATCTCTTCTCTCACCCAAACTTAATTGAAATTGGAAAGATGCACTAGAGTGTTTTTCCAGAGAAGACAGGCTATTCAGACTTGATACTGAAAAGTGATTCCCTGTGGTAAGGAAATGAAGAACTGCAAAGTGCTTAAAGAGATATATTTAATGCCTTAAGCCCTCATATTGAGTTAAGAACTAGCATGGTCTTGGCTTTAAGGATATAAATTGATTCTCCAAAATCCCCCAAAAGAAACTCAAAATCTTTTTCTTACAGCTGATGATACAGGGAGCATTATTTGTTTTAATTATTTTGTTTCTTTTAAAGAGATGTCACAATGGCTAAAAGATACCAAGATATTTCACAGAGCAATGTGTAGAAGAGTATCACTGTCCTCATGGGAGCACACAGGTGTGCAATGTACCGTGAGGAGAAACCAAAAGGATTTTAGATTATTGCTCCAATGAAGAGCAGTCACGATGCTCAGGGAAGGAGAGGTGGCAGAGCAACAGGCAGCCCCAGTGACACAATAAAGGAGTAGGAATTGGAGAGGGCAGGGGTGGACTGGACATTAAGAGAAAATATTATCTTATTGCCAGGAGCTCTAGAAGTTAATGAGGAGGAAGGTGACAATTAGACTGATATCTGTCAGGAGCAGGTTAGGGAGTAGAAATCTGGCCATGAGCCAATGAGATAATCTATATATCTTTTTTAGGTCCTTGTCAGCCCTGTTTCCCGTTTCGTTCTCAGAGTGTGAAGTTGCTTAGCTGTGCATGGAACAGCAGGAAGGCATCACAGAGCTTTTTTTTTATGTATCAAACTCCTTCCTGCTTCAAACCATCTGTAGACCCACTCAGGGGCACCTAAGTAAACTGTGCAAAGCTCAGCCCTAAAGCTACGCTTATTACAGATGAGGATATTTTGAGAAAGAACTTGTCAAAGTCACCTTTGCCTGAAACAGATTTGGGGAAAAACTTTGACCCTTCATTTCTGACTGCAACATGTCTGAGCTTTTTCTTACTACAAATACAATCCACCCTTCCAGAAAAGACAGACATAAAACATGAGAGACTTGCTCCAACTTGTTGTATTTACTTTGTTCAGTTTGAGAAAGTGTTCAGATATCTGAACAGAATATATAAAGGACAACACTAGCAATAGCTTTAGAGTTATACTCACCCACAGATATTTGTCTAAAAGGTATTTGGGGAGTTCATAAATAAATAAGAATAAGCTTCATACTCAGTATAGATAAAGATTTTATACCAGGAGTGAAAACATAAGCAAGCAGGCATAAGCTAAAGCCAATAAGGGCTTAGATGAACTGAACTGAAGAATTGTGAATTTTAAAATCAGAAGGGCACCTGTGCGCTCTCATCTGATCTCCTGTGTATAAGAATTCAAAAGAAGCTTTTAGCATTCAGCTAGTAAGCTTTATTGAAACTAAGGCAGAGATTTTAAGAAGATATTCATAAAATATTCCATGTTTGGGAAATCCCAACACAAGTCCAGAGAGTTTGTTGGAATGATTAAACACCTTCCATTGTTTAAAAAAATAGTAATCTGAAATTTATGTCTAGACTAAATTCGTGTCAAATTTACTTCCAGCTGCTAAATC
The DNA here is from genome assembly GCA_013397375.1 of Toxostoma redivivum. Lineage (NCBI taxonomy): Eukaryota > Metazoa > Chordata > Aves > Passeriformes > Mimidae > Toxostoma > Toxostoma redivivum. The sequence continues at coordinate 2,933,177 of VXBI01001279.1, forward strand.
TCATCATGCCTTTTCTGCTAGACCAGGATTATCCTAAGTCAATTGTGGTCAAGAAAGCACTCAACAGCTTAATGGGGGCTATACTGTAAAGAAAAAAAAAGTTAATGCTAAAGAGAAAAATAACACGTCCCACCCACTTGCTGTGCTGTCTGTGGTTGCAAGCCATCCCTGGGGTCTTGACCAGCTGGGTGAAATACCTTGTATGGCCAAGTGGGAGTTGCCCCAGAATGATTTATAAATGACAATTGTTTCAACAACACTGCATGAGATGAGCTCCAAGCAGGCTGTACTTCGCTGGTTTGGTCTAGAGCTCCTCATCCAGCGGAGCCTTTGGGAGGGAATCACCACCACAGTACTTAATGGCTTTAGAAATACTATTTACCTTTTTTCCAGCCAAAGGAAAATGAATGTTCAGCTGCAGTGATAACATTAGCAAGTGCCCCTTTTCAAGGCTTCTGCAGTCATCTCTTGGACAAAACTCCCTTGAAAGCACTTGACAAAGAAGAGGTTAAGAAATGACAGCTGGGTATAGAATATAGTAAACAATCATTAGCAGTAGTGAACAATCATTAACATCGTAATTGTCGTTGCCTTTAGAAGTGGGGAAGCATTTTCCCAGCACTGAGGATGTCTGGTCCTCACCTGTATCAGAAGTGTCTGTTCTGAGCTCCCACAAAGCACTGTCACTGCCTGCCCCAACTTCCCTGCAGGGAGATGTCCAGCCAGCCACTACCTAAATGAATCAGCTGATCTCTGAGATGGACAATTTCTTTCTCTCATCAGGAGGCAAAGGAATAAGGAACAAAGTGGAGGCCAGGAGAGAAGACAAAGGGAATTGGCTATCAATATTTAGGGAGGGACATACAAGCAACTAAGACTGAAGATTATGTCAAAATTTTGGTTTAAAAAGAAAAGTGCTGGGAAAGAGATGAGTTTTTCTTTTCAATCGCATGGAAAATTCATTTTCTCTATGTATCCCATGGGATAAGAGACCAGCAAAAGAGATCTATCCTGCTCCAGAGTTTGGCATGTATCTGAATACAGATTTGGACTGTGCTGATCCCTGCCAATGACACTTGAGTCAGACCAGACTTAGCTCAATCTGTGCCTCTGAAAACGTAGTTCTCTGCAAAGCCTATGAGCACTCATACTCTGACTTGTAAATGGAACAAATTTCCTTTAATATCATGAAGAAAGAAGAACTGGGGGTTGTGCCTGCCTGCATCCCCTTCATGTCATTTTAACAGAGTGGCTTTTAAGAGCATAAACACCCACTCAAAATTAGTACAAATGTTTCCTTCATCGTCTTGCTCTGACACTAATGGGTAAAACATATTTCCACAGTGCACATCCAGCATTCTCACTGAACGGCTCTCCTGTCACTAACAGCAGCCCATGCATTCAAATGAACAATTGGCAATAAATAAAATTGACAAGAGCAAATTACAAAAGCAGGAGCTGTGGCATGGGGAATACTCACAAGCCAGAGAGGCATTACAGTCCTTTCGCCTTTAGGTCACTACTATCCACTAACACCCAGTTTGTCAAGTTAGGCTGACTCTTTCTTGTCCTTGGGCCTGGAAGATTCCTACAGAAACGCAGGGCTTGTGGCCAGCAAGAGATCCCCCCCTCCCCTTTCCGTGGGCTGGTGTTTATTTCTTTCCTACAAGTCTACTCCCCGCTCACATACTTTTTTCCTCACAGTTTTCTCATCTGACCTAATTTGTGAAAAATGGAATTATATTCAGTGCAATCAGTTCTTGAGCTATCTGTATAAGCGACTTCACAGGGCACTGCAGACTATGCATATCTATTTGGCAACATTTCTAATTGTGTTTGGCTTTACACATTAACAAATGTATCTTCCAGTACTCTGGTCAGAATATTCACCAGGAGACATTTGCAATCAGTCCTTCTGAGCTCCATGTAAAAACTATCCAAAACAGAGGTAAATTTAATGTTGTCATAACAAGACTTGTTAGTCTCAATGGATATTTTGAGTTCTGAGGTATGTGGAAGATTAGAGCAGAAGTATTTGTTAACAAATTTGGGATCAACTTCTTAAAGACTATTTGCCACTCTGGGCCAGAGCTCAAGAACCAAGGTACTTCCACCCATCCCTCCACTGTGGCCAAATGTTCCCAGAGAAACAAATAGTTTGTCCCATCTCCCAACAATTGACTTTCACCCACATATCCCAGATTCTGCTTTCTCTCTAGCTGTTTTAGGAGAAGGAACCTCTCTGTTGACGCAGGCTGTCTGCACTTCCATCTTTTTTGGATATCATATAGGTGACAATATCAGTTGTCATCATGCCAGGGATGAAGAGAGCACTCCATGTATGACTCTACAAGATCATGTCTTAGCTCTCTTCAGGTTCATTATGAAAAGTCTCCCTTTTCATAATGTCTACACAAATATGAATAGCTAGCAGGTGCACAAGGGATGATTATCCATATTAAAGGACAAATATAATCTTTGTATCCTTTCTCTTTTTGGAAGATCCAGTTGTTTCTTTTAGAAATTTGTAAGGTTGGGAGCATATGGGCTGATTTGTTCTGCTTCCCTGGAAAAAAACAACCCAAGGCTCTATGTAGCTCTCAGAGATTGCAGTGTGTTATCTGCCATTGACAGTAAGAAGCTCAGTAATAGGCAATAAAAACAAGCTACTAAGATCCAGGCTCACACAGACATATGAGTGCCCTTTTTTAGATGCTCATGTCAACTAACATTAAGTACCTAATGCTAGCCAAAAGCTAGTTTTAAGAAGAAACACTTTAATGAAACCTGATATCTGGAGGCAGTTTGTTAAGTCAGTGCTTGCAATTTGTGGGAAAACAAACAAACAAACAAAGATAATCAAGAACCAGATGTACCAGTCTTAATGTTCTCAATAAGAAATTAATTACATTATTCTGCATATATATTTCAAATGCAGTTACTTACCAAGATCCCAGTGAAGATCAGCTTTTCAATCATATTTCTGTGTAAATTATTTGATTGTTGTATTCTACTAAGGCAGTGCTGAAGTAATTTTAACTTGTCAAATTTTGACATAGCATTTCAACAAAATTAAGCAAGATTCTTTGAAGACTAATGTGTCTTAGTTTGTCTTCCGCACCCAAGATTTGTGATATTTAATTATACCATATGCAGCCAAATCTCCCAAAAGAAGTGTGAAAATGTACTAATTAATAGGGGGTGGAGGGAGGAAGACAAACAGCTAGTCAGAGGATAATACCTCTATGCTTCAGTATGTGCCAGGGTAAATTAGCTCCTGTTCAGCTTGAGAAGTCCTTATAGGGATTCCTCTCCCATCTAGGAGATGTCAGTGAGGCCTCAATGAAAGCTGCCAAGGGATGAAGTGAAGAAGCATCCTGAGAGACTAGACTGTGCTTCATGTCCTGGAATTCTGCCTGGCTTGAACAACTTTTCCTTGCCTCCTTTCTGGGAAAGGGTTAAGAAGAAAGATTGAGTTTGGACACATTTATTATCATACCTTGAAAGTGAACTCACCAAGAAAGAAGCAGGAAGAAGGGAAGACTCATTTGTTCTCAAAGACTCTTGATTAGAACAGATATTTTCAATTATGTATGATTGTTTTATCTTAATATTATAAGGATCAAAGTCATTTAATCTGTCAGTCAGATGAGGTCTCCATCTCACATCTGGAAGTGGAAAAACAAACAATTGAATGCAAGGTGCTGTTCTTAATTACAGTCATCTATGTAAATAATAATTATATGGTTTGCTCTTGTTAAGGGATAAACCTCAGGATGATCCACAGAAATTAGAAACACTGGTTTGTGAATTTAAGTTTAGACATTAATGTTACAATTCCTAAGAGAATCACCCTGTCAGAGCTGCTTATGTTATCTTTTCTTTTAACAATTTGCTTCAGCCCTAAAAAAAAAATTAAATCTCATATTATTCTTTTCCTCTCTTTCTATTTTTATTTTTTAGATAAGAACCAAATGTTTCTACCAGAAATTCACTTTGTGATTGTCAAGGTTTTGGCAGCAATTAATTTATAATTTTTGATTCTGTCTAATAAGTGTCTTGAGCCATGGATCTTCAGTGCACCAGAGGAACCTTTATGGCCAAGCTTCAGACTTCTGGTTTGTAACTTATATTCAGCTTTGCCCCTGATCAGGTGTTAAGATAATAAGACGTGACTGCTGGCAGTTAGAGAAGGTGCCAGCTTAGAAACTGTCTCCTGCTCTATTGCATGAGTGAAAGCATAAGAGTTGTCAGCTAGCAAGCACATACCAGATGAGTTACAACACAGAACTCTACAGGAGGAGAGGTTTCTATATTACTTTCGTAGCTCTTAGAACTAGAATTTAATGAAATGGAGCTTTGCAGAGCTCTAGCAGTTTTCAACCAGGTTCAATGGACACTCCTAAGAAATTAATATAACAGAACTAAGAAAAAAGACCGATTATCATTAAAGTAGCTATGATGTACTAGCAAGGGAAAGTGTGCATGGGTCCACAAAGTCATGAGGCTGTGGATCTGAGCAACAGGCTCTTGAGTCAAAGAAAGAGTGCAACCACCCGAAGCTACGTCAATCACAGCCTCGCACAACCAAAGCCTTCTCCTCCTTCCTCTTCCATACTCCCAGAGCACAGACTTCTCTGGGCTGCTGTCAGACAATCAGAGATCTTGTCATTAAATTCTTTCTTTCTACCATGGCAGAGATCTGTTCAGCAGCCTCTTCAATCTGGAGCTGGCAAAACAGCTCTGACAACCTCATTCATCTGACCAGGAATCCCATGTCAAGACTTTGCTCTAGCCTTGTCTCACTGAAATGAACAAACAGCCTTTGCTTCTGCAAAAATTACCAGAGTGTTATGCAGGCTCTTGGGAACACCCATTCTTCGCATCACACAGTCCTGCTAAGGACGGCAGCCTAATGGAAAAGAAAACAAAATCAAACACTCCACCGTTTAGTGAAACTCAAAGGTTTCAATGTGCCCACCCACAATGAGGCCAATCCAAACTTGTCTGAATTCAGGATTGATGTTGGACTCACACAATGAGTAGGTAAACTTGGCACCTTGCTGTTTTCCAAAGACTTAAGGCAATCAGCTGGATGCTCTTCTTGGGAGACCATGCATCATCTTTGAACCCATCTATTGGAGCAGAGGTCACCTTGATGTGTAAATTGCCTTTCATTGCTTTTCGGAGTTTCTCTGTCCCAACCTATTTAAATAGGAGTTAAAGGTCTGTTCTGATCGAGTACTGTATCTTACAGCAGAACATGGACTGTCCAGCTTTTCCACTGCTGCCTCTGTTAAGCCCAGTAACTTCAAAACTGGATTGGTAGTTACTAAACTTTCTGTGCAGATGACAAGTGATGTGGATTTACTACATCTTTGGCACAAAACTAATTATTTTATTAAACTTTCTAAGAAAAGAAAAATTTGAAAAAAAAAAAAAACAAAACCAACAAAATCCTGAAACCAAACCTACAGCAACAAGAAAAAAAGCTCAATAACAACCAAAAGACCTTCTGCAATTTAATATTCACAGATTTCCAGCTTCTGTGTCAGGGTCCTGCAATTTCTTCAAAACTCAGATACAATTTTCAGCGTCCAACTTTTCTGACTGCACATCTGTTTATTGGCAGTGCTTAAGTCACTACTTAATCCTTTTTGTCATAAAGTAAATTTACCTAGCTCCTGTATTATCTGCCTGCAAGGCATATTTACCATATGTGAAACTGAAACCAGCTTTAAACTACAGGTATAATGGTCAGTGTCATCAGAAATTAGGCCATTTGTATGTAAGATGCTTATAATGGTTTTAAATTTTGCCAGAAAAGGAAAAAAAACAAAAAGGAGGAGGAGGAGGAGGAGGAGGAGCAGAAGAAGAAGAAGAAGAAGAAGAAGAAGAAGAAGAAGAAGAAGAAGAAGAAGAAGAAGAAGAAGAAGAAGAAGAAGAAGAAAAAAGAAACCTGCTTAGCCATGTAGAGTCATTCCTGTGGTAAAGTCTGTAGGAAGAGGTAAGGTTTTTAATTAGACCAACTGATATGCCTGGAAAACAGCAGGCACGTGCTTCCAGGCACACGAGCCCTTTGTCAGGTCTGAAATACAAGAAAAACACTTCAGGCTAAATACAGGTAGAGAACAAGCTGCTTTGAGTCTAACTTTATTATGTTAATCAGTCAATTTGAGAGAAAGGTGTGCTTTGTGTTGTAATTCCTCAGCTCATTACATGTGGAAGAATTCTTAAATTCCAACGTGCTGATATGCTTAGGACACATATTTTGTCCAATTGGCTCATCATTCAGCCTAATAAGGAAAACACCCAGGAAATGAAACCGAGTAAGAGCAAAGGGCACTCGATGCCTATCTGTGTCTGGTCGCTGACACTGTATTTGGGAATGTGGACCAGTTTCTTGACTCCAAATACTTCCCTTCCTCTCCCATAACAACATTGCCTTTATTGGAAATAAAAGAGAGGTCAAGGAAACAATTTCACCAAATATCGGTTTTGTGATAATCTAAATGGACAAGCCTACATTCACTTCACTGGCTCCACTGACATTTAATTGCACAGCAACACAGTCTGTGTATTTCAAGGGCAGGAAGACCCATTAGATCATCTGCTCTGACCTCCTGCAGAGCTGCACGTTGTATTATTTAATAAAAAACAACTGCACTGAGCAGGTGCTCCAGGCCAGACCCCTTCATTTCTCATTCAGTTTCTAAACTTCCCATTCTTTTCCACAGTTACTTAAATCTTTGCATGTTGCAATGCTATACAATAGGCAAGCACTGTCCTGACCTGAACTCCTTCAGGGTGTCAGTATCAGAAAAGCAAATATTTAGACAAATGGTTGTGATAGTAAGTGTAAATAATGAAGCAGTAAAAGTGAAGCAGAGATATTTCCCAGAGGTTTCATGCCTGGCCAGGAGGAGCCGATGCTCTGAATTGATTTTGGTCAGTTAATAAATGCCTTGCCATTGTCTATAAATCGATTAGTGTTACTATTTTTATATCATGAAAACAGAAAATTAGGTATACATTTAGAGTCTTGTGGCATATGGCTTTGTGTCTGGAGCACAGTTACCACACACATCATGCAGAATAAATGTTTGCAACCCTGACTGGTTGAATAATTTCTCCAGAATCCATCATTTCATGTCAAAATTCCTCATTGGCTCATGAGTGTCTTGTTTTGCATGACCTGTTGCTTTCCTGAAAACAGGAAAAAATACAGCTGAAGGAAGCCCTTTGTCTTGAGGTCCCCTTTCTGTCTTTCTGAGTAATGTTACTGTGGGACCTACAGGTCATCTGGCAACATTATGGGAATATTCAATTATCCCTGGGAAATGCCATGTCCCATTGCTGTGGCACTGATGAGCAAACCACATAAAACTAAAAAATTAATTTGAAAAGCAAACCCTTAAAGGCTTGGACATTTCTGTGAGTACAATCTTGAGAATTTTTCAGTGCCTCTGCCAGCAAAACTGTTTTACAAATTTTCAGTATTCTGCCTGTTTCTTTGATGTCTTCTTTTTTCCCCCATCCCTGTCTAATCTTGCTGGTCACGGGAAGCAATGAAACAAACAAAAAAAACCCTCCATTGTCTATTAAAGAGGCAAAACCTCAATCGTTATAAATCCCTGCCATATTTTTGGAACTGGTGCATTCTTGCACTTTACTTGAGAAGCAATCCTGGAAAATCTGCTAACTTCTGGTCTATTTGGATTAAGATTAGGCAGAGCTCATCTCCACCTTGATCTGACCCAATACTGCACATCACAAATTGGAAGGACCAGAGTCCTTTTTCTGCATAGCTTCCCTTCTTTTGTGTCACTGCTGAATGATCTGTGACAAAGCAGGATGACTTTGAGCCTATTTCTTGTCCTTTTTCAAACAATTGGCCAGTTCAGTGCAGTGGTTTAACAGTATTTGGCAGCTAAATGTCATGTGCACCTCACTCCACCACCCAGTGGGATGGGAAGGAGAAAAGAACAGTTTTAATAATTTAAATAAATTAAAAATATAATAATAATTGTAATGAAAATGGAGGCACCAAAATGAGACGGAAAGAAAACTAAAGAAATGCAAGGGATGCACAGTACAAGTGCTCACCACCTGCTGACCAATGTCCAGCCAGGCCCTAGGCAGTGACCAGCACCTTCTGACCAATCTTCCCCAGTTAATGTACTGAGCATGGCATTCTATGGTATGGAATATCCCTCAGGTCAGTTCAGGTCAGCTGTCCTGGCCACACTTCCTACCAGCTCATTGTGCACCTGCTCACTGGCAGAGCCTGGGAAACTGAAAAGTCCTTCACTGAGAGTAAGCACTGCTTAGCAACAACTAAAACATCAGTGTGTTATCAACATTATTCTCATACTGAATCCAAAGAGACAGCACTGTACCAGCTACCAGGAAGAAAATTAACTCTATCCCAACTGAAACCAGAGCATCCAGCTCCAAAGCTCAAAGGCAGAAGGGATGGGAAAGAGTTGAGGTCAGCACTTGTCTCTCAACATTTAGAAAATCGTTCTCAGTTTAATTTCAGGACAGCACAACTGAGCTCTTGGAAACATGTATGTTCCTATCCTGTGGGCACATAAATATTTGTCATTTTAATAGATGGCTGAAATATATTTGGAAGCTCTAAGACTGTGGCCATCCTATATCAAAGGCTGTTTCATAACAAAACACTGTAGCAGTCCATTTATAGAAACAGCATACTGCATTCTGGCTGCTGTGGGTAAAAGCAAACACCCTCCCCTCCCTGCCTTCCTAGAACAGTAGAAACAACATGACCTTCCTCCAGAAGGGCCATTTCCATAAAAGAAATAAAGTTAGAGAGGAAAATCTTGTACTGAAGGAAGAAGTTTGGGACACAGAAGCAATATTTTCAACCCTAAATTGTCGTGTGAGCAGGTGGTGGATGGCAGAAGGCAGCAACCAGGGGAATACTCTGTGGCTATGTAATTTGCTAAACTAAGGTGGACACAAGGAAGAAGGCTGAGGGAGGACAGGCATTTATTTTAGAAAGGAAATTTGAATCCCATTAGAATGACCACAGTGGAATCAATCCAGCCAAGAGAAGTGAAATGGGGGTAATAAATAACAGGAATCACAGGTCAAGCAGCAAGATACTGCTGCAAAACCCATCTGAGAAGTAGATGGAGGCTTCCAAAAGCACATAACTGTGAGCTCTCAAGGACTCCAGGCTCACAGGACCACCAAGGTTGTCTGTAAGTACCTAACTTACACTCAAGACACTATTTGGCATCTCTTCCAGCTCTTTCTTTTGGTCTTCTCATTTGATCTGTGACTGGAGGGAGTGTCCAGATCTGCCTCTCCAGTGTTGTACAGAGCTGATAACACACCTTTCCCATCTCCGCAGGATACAAGCTCTTCACTGCACCACTCCTTTCCACTATGATAATTCCATTCCCACTAACACTCTCATAACAGTTTTGAGTACGCTGAAATAAGACTATTTCATTCTCCACGTGATACCCAGAAAGAAACCTTTTTTATTCTCTGGTTCAATATCCTCTGATACAGGAAAGCATTTCTTTACTGACAAGCATTAAATATTACAACATCATAAGGAAACTTATCTAACTTTACAACATAGACAGGAGGAAGTATGTTAAAATATGTACAAATATGTAAAATACTTAAAGTTTTAACTGAATTAGTTTTCCCAAGTATACTCATACAAGTTCTTTACTTCCATACCAATCCATCAGAAACTTGTGGATATACAGTTGACCAATCAGTTTCAAGAAGTTTGATTTCAACAAGATGCCTGGTGGCATCTATCTGCTGTACTGCCTTCATGTCTATGTGAGTGGCTCTGCTGGGTGCCCTGCAGGACGGGTCTCCTTCAGAGTGTCATTGACAAGAGTGACAAACATATATATATAAATATGGACACTATGCATATAAATATACACTATGCACATTTTTTTCCAGATTTCTCTCTTTCACATATGACTGTGGTGTTAGGGTGTTAACTCTTTAGTTGTGGTGGAGTAAAGAGACAGTTATATGGTCATTTTTGAGATGGAGAAGACGATGTCTATTTAGAAAACTCACTGTTTAAGTAGTACAATTTGTAACAATGAGAACAGAATAAAGATGATTGGTTCAGAGAGAAGACACCCCATTCTCAGGGTTTGTTAACAGTAAACAGGTGTCTTTATTTTTATTATTAATTCTTCTGTGTTTTGACTAATTTATTTTTTTTGGGAAAGGCTTCTTGGCCTTTAGTTGAAATAGCATATCGGCCTGAGAAATGGTTCAAAGAACAGAGCTGAAAGGCTCTGGCCTGGAATAATTTTCCAGGCTGTTTTGTAATGATACTACATTCACATTAATAAATAATGTAAGAAAGCTAGTGCTTTCATAATGTTACCTCTCCTGTATGATCAGAAAAAAAAATAGTAAACATAATAGATATATAAACAATTTAGACTGCAAAAACATGGTGATTTCAGGGGCAAATAGTATTGGGTCTGCCTAACACCAGCTGTTTTGTTTTTTTTAATGGCCCATTCTTCATTCATACCAGAGTCATAAGAAATATCACTCACATCATATTTGTCTATAATCAGATTTGCCAAGAATAACATTAAACAAAACATATAGGTTTTCTGTGGCATCTTTTACTGAGAGATGTTACTTCTTGAAGGAAACCTGAACTGCTAAGGACCTGAAAGGCATTCTTATACTTACAAGAACTTTCAATCTGAGAAGCCATTCTTCATCTTGGGAATTTATTTCAGATAGGGACCAAGCAATAATTGCAGTCCTCCTCCACAGACTTGTCTGGTAATAAGAAACACGTGCACAGCTGGAGGGGTGTGAGGTTGGGATAGGACTGGCAGAGGAGATGTGCACGTTCAAGAGCAGACAGAGAACTGCTTTTTATTAAGAGAGAAGAAGTAGATTCAAAACACCTGGCAGAAAGGTGCTTGCTTTTCCCTTTGGTCTCATGAAAGACATTGTGACAGTGAAGGCATTTACATGTAAAACAACTCAAAAGTAAGGGGAAAAAATGTAAATAGAAAAAGAAAAAAGAAAAAAAAAAAAAAAGAAAAACATAGAAACTGAAGAACTTTCCATAATAACTGTGCTTTCCATAATAACTATGATAGATGGGATAGTTTCAAAGCACAACTGATGCTTCTCAATGGCACTGCAAATATGTCATTTTAAAATACAAAGTTAAGATTAAGTTTATTTGGAAAAGGTGTATCAGATTAGTGTTTTAGAAGTAATCTAGCATCATTCTAGAAAAATCCATTAGTCACTATGGAGGCTACATTTTACCAATGTCCACACCTACAGAGTGACCCCATGTTTATCATCCCATACACCAAGATATACCTCAAAAAAAATAGAGTGAATATAAAACAGCCAAAGGTTTTGAGAAGCATACCAATGGTTTTGAGAAGCTGAGTACCAGTTTCCTGAGGTTGAATATAATTTATCATCAGAAAACAGAACAGATTTTTATCAACTATTGGAAATAACTGGGAAACAGTGGTAGCAGAGATAACGAGTTCCATTCAAGAGTAAAGGCTAATTCAGAAATTCTCACTTTTAACTTGTCATACAAAGATTTCCATAAAATGGCAAGCACCATCCTCAGAGGAAATGCTGAGTGAAGTTCATTTGATGAAAAAAGCAAATGATAGAAACTAAAAAAAAAAATTAAAAAAATACAAATTCTGAGGTTTTTTCCCAAGCTTTTTAATCAGATCGCCTTAGTTTTTTAAAGACCTATTCAAAACCACCATACTTTGCAAGCTGGTCCCCAAATACTGGTGAAAGCAAGAGTATTACAAATAGAAAATATTCAACATGTTTTGATCTTACCCCTTTTCTAGTCTGAGTGAAAAGACACACACCATAAAGAAGTGCTGACAGTAATGACTAAGATTGTTTTAGGGACAGGTGGGAAGAATAAAAGGACGTTGCTCCCACACAATACTCCTGTAACTTCTGAGCCAGTTCTCTGAGCTAACTCTAGTTCACGTACTCATAACTTGCTGTGATTGATATTGCACATTTCTTTGTCCTTATTACTGACCAAGACCATAAATCCCAATTATGGAAGACATTGAGTTCAAGCTGCTGCCATATTTCAGAGCAACACTAATGCTGAGGTTACCAAAGGTCACCTTGGCCAGAAAGCAGGACTATAGCACAGTAAGTCTATATCTTCACTAGTCAGCTGCAATGTCCTTCAGGCTGATTGAGCTTTGATTACCATCTATCAGACCCATAAACCAGATTCTTCTCTCACAGCCAGGGACAGAACCAAGATACATGATCTCCTGTCTTGTGACTTGTGAAATGCACTGGCAAAGCATGTGTCAGCCCCTTCTCCAGAGGCTAAATGAAGTGGCAGCCATTCCTACCACTCATGCAGCTGAAGGAAAAGATGTGGCAGGGGAGGAGAGAGGTCTCTGAATATATGAGTCAGCCCAGCAGTTGCCCTGCACAAACTACGGGTATTATTATTATTTAAACAATCCCCGAATTTTATGCAAAATCTATGTGTACCCATTTAAATGCACCAAGTCTGTATTGCAAGATTGTTAATGTAAAAACATCAGAGTTCTGGTTAATGATAGATAAAACTGCCTTGAGACACACCTAACAACTCACAACTTTTAAACAGTTGTTGCCAAAATACAGAAAGAACACAGCTTAAAAGAAAAAAAAACAACTTGATTTCTTCTACATCTTTGCCTTTCAGGGCATTATCTTCATCACAACACTGTTTCAGAATTTAGAGTCCACTGGAAGGAGATACCAAAAAGTTTAGCATGCCCCAGCTTATTCACAGCAGCCTGAGAAGGCAGTTTCTCTGGGGAGAAGATGCAATCCCTCCATTTGACCTGCATTTTATGTGGCATGTGCTCACATAAAAGGGATGTTAACAATTCTTTTATATTTTCCAAAGTCCTCAACAAGGGTCAGTCAGTGTGCACAGAGACTGGGCACTGGCAGTCTGGACAGGCTTCTTCCATTAGAACTAGACACTGCAAGGAGCTCCCTGCACTCACACAGGCACATTCCATAGGCTCTGGCTGCAGGATGAGTCACGTTTCTGCCTGGGAATTCTGATCAGAAATACGGGATGTGCAAGTTTGGGTTTCACATCATATGACATATTCAATGAATATCAAGTGTGCAGAAGTACCTTCTTACTAGATAGAGTCCAGCCCAGAATTGAATGTCTCAGATGAAAAAAACCTTATAACAGACTAACAGCAATGCAGGGGATTAAAAAATCATCTCACTCTCATTCCCAGGTACATAGAGCGTATATGACCTAAAAAGGCTTTTACCCTTATATTGAGGAGTTGGAATGAATCATCAAACGTATATAGGCATATTACACACCTTGCTTGGATGCAGGATGAATGAAGTTATTTACCAGGACATCTAGAGTTCTTTGAGTGAAAGACTACAGAAGATGGTGCCCCTGACTTGTAGATTCAACTGGTATTTGAACTATGTATCCCACCTCATTTCATCTCATTTGCTCTATTTATACCCCTTGAAACAGAAGGCTCAGCATACCCTACAGTCACTAGAGATCTGGAGACAGGAGGGAATATTCCCTTAATTATCCTATATCCCAGTGGTATATGTCACAAGCCAAAGTGCATAAAGCTTCTGGCCTGATTGCCATTCACATGCTGTGTGGAATTTATTAAATTCCTTATCCCACAGCCATTTAATCAGTGGTATTATTGGAATGAGATATTTACCCCACTGGGTGGTATGGACTGGGGCAGGAAAGCATGCCAGGAACAGCTTTGCTGATGCCTATTTATAAAGACTGTAATTTTTTTTCTCCCTCCCTTTCCTCACTAGAACCAGTTAGTCAGAGCTCCAGCAACAGAGCGGGGCTTATTCCATGTCTAGTTTTCTGCAATAAATCTTTACTCCTGATGCGTTTTGATCCACAGCCAGTTTAATCTGCCTATTGACTGTTAAACTCTATTTATTGTTTTCATGGGATCTTTAAGAATTAAGCTTTTCTTTCTTTCTCCCTCCCCCAGATCCAGGTTGGATTTTTTTGAAAGGGATTTGGAGCTGGGCTGAATACCTGAGAAAGCCATTTCTTCCTCAGAACAAAGCTTTCATGGCATTACCCATAGCCACTGTCCCCCAGCCTGTCTGGCTGCATCTGCTTTAGACAGAGCTTATCATTCAGTCTTCTTGCTTGGACAATCTCCAGATTCCCCATTCAGGCTCCTCACTTAGACAGTCTTCAGATTCCTTGCTGAGATTGCAAATTGTAACCAGCTATTGTTCTTACTTACATTTCAACCATGGCCTTAACTGTGACTTGAACTCAGAGCAATGCAAATTGTACATGTGCACAAGGAGTGACAGCTTCCTTTCCTAACACTGAAGGACAGTGTTCATCCCTACCAAGACTCTTAAATCAGAGGGATAAGACAAGTGAATCAGTCTGTCTCCCCACTGATGTGCAGGGAGCCTAAACAGCTACCTTACAGTTGACTTTACAGAAAAACATCCCAGCCTCTATTCCCATTTATTTTAGTCTAAATTGAGTGTCTATGTGTGGACATCACTCTAGAAAACAGCTTGGAAATTATTCCAGGCCAGAGCTTTTCGGCTCTGTTCTCAGAACCATTTCTCAGGCTGATAAGCTGGTATAGCGAAGGCCAGCGAAAATCTTTCCCAGGAAAGATAAATTGGTCAAAAACATAAAGGAATTAATAATAAAGATAAGACACCTGTTTGCTGTTAACAGACCCTGGGAATGGGGTGCCTTTTTCCTGCACCAATCATCTTTATTCTGTTCTTGGAGTTGCGAGTCATGCTACTTAAACAGTGGGCTTCTGAATAAACTTCGTCTTCTCTTCCATCCTAAGAAAGACCATGTAGCTGTGTTTTTTTACTCTGCTGCAACTAAAGGGTTGCAGCACAGCCACATCTATGAACAAGTATTTATAAGTATATTATACTTATTTATATAAGTATAAGCATTTTTACTCTTTTTCCATGACTATTCAGCTTTCTGCAGTGTGCTACATTAAATATGCCTTCATCCAGAATAATCCCTGGAGCACGGCTATGTTCTGTCCTGAGTTCATTTATCTTCATAAAACCATGAAGGAACAGGGGTAAAAGAGGGATGGAGAAACATCTGGTTAGCCAACACATGGGATACAGGAGTAATGAACCTTGTGTTTTAATAGGTAAGTCTCCACCTGCACAAGATTTCCAGCTTCTGTACCAGCAACAGCTCCAGAGAGGGATAAATAATTAAGACAAGAAGGCTGAAGTGGAAAATGGCTGTGATATTTGCTTTCCTTAAGAACACATTAGGGACAAGCATAAACACGGTTGGGTTTGCTCTAACTGAACTTTGACTGACCCCAGAAGCTCTTCAAACTGAACAGGCTGGTAAGCCTACCCTCTGTAATCTGAAAAAGCACTGATTACTCTTTGGCTGGTTCTAGGACTTTGTGACTCCCTCTTATTTGAAACAAAGAGCCCCAAATCTCTGTGATTCCATGACTTCAAGCTTCAAGGGCCATGACCCCTGTGTTACTCAGCCATCTCTGCGTGCTCCTATGGCTACTGCCACACTGAGGCATTTGCCACTCTAGCATGTAAGTGTGGTGAAATGGTAACTTGGATCTAGGCTCTGGAAAAGCTTCACCATTCAGTAAACCAGGCAGGATTCCTGTTGCTGTACTGTATTTCTGGGGGGGGAAAGACATCATCAGTTTTTCATTGAAATAGTCTCCTCCATGTAAAAAAAATACAGTTGTCACTGATCAACAATAAGGTGGCTGACATCTTCAATTCCAAAGGAAGGCAAGTTTGAGGAGATCTTGATTAGACAGAACTGCCTGCTGAAATGTACACTAAGATTGAGTTTCCCCAAGAATACAGTATATGGTATTCAAGGGGTCTGGTTCAATCTGAAAACCAAGTGATGCTAAAGTCATCTTTTGCTTGCTGTGAAGCCAATTCAAAATTAAACTTCTGACCCTCCTGCTATCAAAGAGCCCAGATGAGAAAGAGCACATCAGAAGCTTATGGGCTTTTCACCAGTACTCTATATCCCTTTGTACAGAGACACCAACAGTGATCAGGTTTCACACCCAGGCTGGAAGACATTCAAGAGCTCAGAAAAGTGGCTGAGAGGACAGCTTATTAGAAAGGTGCAGTGTAGCTGCAAAAGAAACTATGGTGACCTCTTGAAAACTGTTCACACTATTGTAGCTCCTGGCATGCTTTAATCTTGGATCAAAATGTCCCTGCTCTGTGCAAAGATGAGAGTTTATGTAGAAAGAGTCCAGAATAAAAAGTAATAGACACAAATAAACAGGGAAGCACCAAACACAGTGTCTTCCTTTAGCAGTAGCTCCACAACTACCAAGAATGCAAAAAATAAAGTGAACTTCAGCATTTTATCTCATTGTTTCCGAAGAAGGGAATTATAAAAACTAGATTTTATATCACCCTCTTCCATGAGAAGGTAACATACTTTCCTTTCAGGATCTCTAGTTCTATTTCCCACTCTCAGCAGTAATTATACATATGATGGTGGAGAACTGAATTGCTCTCTACCTCCATTTCCCCAAAGAGCCTCAGGAATAAAACTCAGAACCACATTTGCACAGAGTCCATTGCATATGTACCCTCATCACTGACAGTAATGAAGAACTAAAATAAACTAATCAAGTTCTGCCCCAAACAGAAGTAAAACAGTTAAAGTTTAACAGAGTATGAACTTAATATATGAATCATGCTTTCATGTTTTAAGAAACTCACTGTTTGACTGCATCTTGAAAAGAAATTGATTCTCAATATAACCTGTGAGATAAAGCAAATAGCAATAAATAATATCAATAATAACACTGATAATATACTAAATATCTTGAATTTCAAGCAAAACAGAAGAGGGTATTGAAAAGAAGTGTCTATGATATTCTTTCCTCCATTAGTCAGGGTACCAAAGAACTAACTTAATACCCTCCTAAAATTTCAAACTCAACTCTGGTGAAACCTTACTCTATTAGGAAGGTGTTTATGTGTGAAAAGAATAGACACATTAGTTGTTTTCAGCTGTAAGATTTACAGGATGGTGACATCAGACTCTCACACTCAGCTAGGGGCAGATTTTTTGGAAGTTTTTGCAATACTTTTACTGTGCTCTGATAAAATATATTGCATAACTTGCAGCTCTAACAGTTCTTCGATATATGCCAATGAAAATCCAGAGGTGTGACAGTGACTATAAGTCTATTGCATAAGTGAAGTGACAAATATTTTCTTGCTTGCTCACAAACCATCAAAAATAATTTTCTTTAAATATTACAGGCTTTAATGAATATTCAAATGACTAAGTAAGCTTTAACTAGCAGTTTCCAAGACTAACACTGCTAATTCTGTTATCCTTAAATGATAAACTGGTCACAGAAAATATTCATACTTTTTACTGCAGCTTTTTGACAATATTTGCTGAGAAAATAATTGTGAACATCTGTCCTGACTGCTTGGTGACTGACAGATCCACAGCAAACATCAGACATATTTACAGCTAAGGAGGCTTCCAAATGTAAAATGGTGCTCTGGGAATGAACAGGCTGCCCGATTGCTCGTGAGTCACAGCTGAGAAATGCACTACAGGTATGAGCTCATAAAACCTTGGGTGACCTGCAGAACACAGACATGGAAATCATATCACAGGAAAACCCCAGTGCCACATAAATGCTGTCTGAATAAGTTTACCTAATTGCAAATCAGAGCTGGACACTAAAAGAGGAAGGGTCTTTGTACGGTACCACTGCATGGAAATGAAAAATGAAGAGCAAGCTGTGAGGCTTGAATAACCTGCATACAGAGTCACTTTCGGAATACTGCTCCTGCCAAGAAAGGACAGGAAAGGAAAGGTGGCCTTGCTTTTAGGATGGAGTTTGGAATTTGGAAACCCATGTTAGGGTCCTGGTTTTGCTGAAGCACTTCCTATGTCTGAGCAAGTTCTGAGAGGACATGCGGCCACAGTCAAAAATGAAGCTTTCAGTACTTTTCTCCCTCTGGGATACACCACTGTCAAGGCTAGAAAGATGCTTGAGTGTCAGGCAGTAAGACCAGAGAAATATCATCACATTTAGGCAATCCATTTGTCCAAAACTGAGTCAAAACTCTTGGCTCTTAAGTGAACAAATGTCCTTGCCAGGCAGTTTCAGCAAAATGGAAACCTTCAGAGTGAGGCAGAGCTGGAACCAGTCAGAGAGGTGTGAAGAGAGTTTGTAAACACATCCTCCCAATTACATTGCCACTTACAAAGAGCCTAACAGAGTGACCAGGCTAGCTGGCCAGTATAAATAGGAATCATAAATATTATAAGACACAACACTATACTATGAAACACTAGTTAGGATTAGTTAGGATTAGGAAACCCAAATTACTTTTATACATTGCTTTAAGAAGAGTTTGTAATGTAGCATTCAACTTCGATACCCATGTTTTAATAATGAATAGGAATGATCTGAAATCTGGAAAACCTACTTAAAGGTGAAAGAAATGCAGGTTTCTTTTCCCACATTATAGCTTGATCTCCTAGGATACAGGGGAGATGTGAGGCATAGGGGCAATATCAGAAGTCTCCTTACTTCAGTTATTAGTCACAGGCACAGCCTGGATGTTCACCACCTTCCTCCTCCCTCCCCTGCTTTGTCCAGTCTAGAGGTGAAGTGCCCTGGTTTTGTTTTGTTTTTCCATCGGGGAGGGTCAAGCATTTTTTAGCTACAAAGAGGTTGATTCCTGACCCCTTGAAACCACTGCACTGAGGTTAACTGCCTCTGTAACAAATGTTTCTCAACTTGTGCATTGCAAAACCAGGGGAGATAGGGGAGGAGAAGGGAGTGAGGGGTCAGAAAGGCAATCAGGGGTGTTTGTAAGGCATTGAAATGTTATTACAATCCAAGGCCAAGAAAATCTAGCTATTCTCCTCCCTGTACCACCTTCAACTCCAAGGTCAAATACTCCCTGCCAAGATCTCAGAAAACCTGAGCACAAACATGTTAGAGAGACTTCACCGTGCTATCACCAGCAGATTTTTCACTCTTACTTTTATGGGGAGTCACAAAAATGATTGACTTCTAGAAAGGGGTTATGACCTAAGAAGGCTGAGAAATCTTATACTTGCTGAACCAGAAATTAGGGGCTAGTCTGAGCCCTAATTCAGTGGAATGCTATTAAATCAGCCATGGAGATATTACAGCTGAGGAATTAATCCCATCTTTAAGCACTCACATAACTTTTTACCGGGACAAATCATTGAGGTGAAATTGCACACACGATTAAGCAATTTTCTGAATCAGAATCTACTTGTTTATTGTTGGATGTTTGTTTTGTTTTGTTTTTTATTTGTACAGTCCATTTTAAGTCATTCCAACATGGACAAAGATCTCCTAAATGTAAAAGAAGCTAAAAGAAAGTATATGCTTCTGTTTTCTAAGAACCAAGTGCAGGGACAGAGTGGTATAAAAACTCACAAACAGATGTTGCTTGGTGGCGTCATCCCATTCTGACTTCTTAGAAGTCTTGAAAATAGATGTCTGAGATACATCCAGGATTGTTACAGGCAGGTGTATCACGTCAAATGCAAATGACACGGGAAGATCAGCAACCCCATTTGAGTGCCAGTCTCAGGAGCAGCAAGTGAAGAAATTGAATGCAAGGTCTGAGTGATTGCTGCCCCTTCTGACAGGGAAATTCCTGTGCAGAGCACCATCTTCCTAGATGATGCCTGGCTCTGGCAGGTCTCCATGAAGCACCTCAGGGGTCTTTCCACAGCTATGCAAGGAGCACTGTGGGTCATGCAATCTCACCCTGGAAGTGGCTCAGTGTGGAAAAGGTAGGAATTTTCAAAGGCTTTTTCTTCCTTACTTGCAACTTCTCCTCCCCTGAGTGTCAGGTGAGAAAATTTTTCATGCTGCTCTGTTATTCCTTTCACAGGGGCTTAAAATAGTCTAAAGTGCTTGCATTCAAAGATGGGAAGAGCACTGTAGGAGCTTGTTGAATCCCTATCTCAAAGAGCCTAAACCAGCAGTTTAAATTAATTAGGACTATGAGCCTCTTCTATAACCCACTCCATTCTTCACCCACCTTTCTACCCTGCAGCCAATCCAGTCTCCTCCCTTCATCCTGGTTCATTTCAACCCAGGAAGAGTGGGAGGGGATGTCAGGCATGGGAAACATCACTGCTTCCATGGATAGACAGCTGGCACTTTCAAAGAGGGAGATGGAGACACAGAGGAACACAGTGACATTTGTTGTGGCCTCTGCTTCAGCAGCCTTTAGATTGCCCCAGATCTGGCAAAAAATCACACCCTGGGCCAGGATGTAACAAGAGGTTTGCTTCTCCATCTGCTGAAACAAGGATGCCTGTGTGCTGCCCAGTCTGCTGACCCTTTTGCACAATTCCTTTAGAAACCTGCTGCACATCTGTGTGGGGATGCACTGAAGTCATTACTAGCAGACTGGAAAATGTGCAAAGGCCAGTATTGTCTTCTGGGCCACTGCTCCGTTTTGAGTGATTTGCACTTTAAAGAGATTTGAGGCCTCTTGAATGTGTTCATCTTTGTAAAATTATAAAAACTGACAGTGCAAAGACAGGCAGAATTATTTCATTAGGGCAACACACACAGTAATTTCTAGCTGCATCCAGCAGGTTACCAGGGATTGGTAAGATACCAGAAGAGTCCTTCTATTCACCATTCCAGTACCTGCAGATCCTAGTGATACATGAGTGCTAAAGCACAGACTGGCTTTTTCCTCCTCAACCTCCCTGAACTGAGAGAATGCAGCAGTCCTCCCTTGTCCCACCTGTAAAATGCATCCATCCCCTTCCTCTCCCAGCCAAGCTTGTAAATTGGATGCTAACTCTTCCCTTTCTCTTCACATCTTGTGACCCTCTGGGAGAGCAGCTTTGGGCATCTGCCAGAAACCACAAACTAGGTTATGTGAATTTGCTTGTAAAACTGAGCAGCACATTATCTCTGTGGCATTTACTATCAAAGTGTGTGACTCTTCAGGTAAACAGGGGTATCCAGGCCCTTTATCTTCTGTGCTGGAGACAATTTTCAAAGAAGAGCTCTCAGAGCCTCACTGTCAGTCTTTGAAGCCTGGGATGGAGCCAAGGGCAGGAAGGGTTGGTGCAATGGGGGTGCTTGGCAAGTAGAAGAAAGTTGCTACACACCAAATAGAGTTTCATGAGCATTGGCATTTGTCTTTTAGGCAGAAACGGGCTGCAGAAAGAAAAACAGGTGAATTTCTTTCTTATCATTCAATCTCTGTTGTATCTGCAGCCTGAGGAGAACAAGCTGATGCCACTGTCTTTTCCCCATCTCATGGATTACTGCATGCTGGGAAAAATGTTGGCAAAGGTTTGCCTTAGGGTCAGTGTCACCTCATATACTGATATTCCTATACAGCAAAGCTTCAGCCATGAAGAGGTGTCCATCTCTGACCTCAGGTCAAGAGAAGACACATCAATAGAAAATTATTAAGACAGAGTGCCTGACATCCAGCAGCACTGGGAACTGCCCAGCAAAACTAATTTCTGAGAAATTAAATTATGATCTGCCAACAAAAAGGAACATGACCACTAAAATGGGATTTAACGCTGAATAGAGAATCAGCCAGCTACAAGCACCTTATAAACATCCAATTGCAGGGAGCAAAAGAGGAGGGGGAATTTCTTCTTGCCTAGGGAAATCTGACCACATCCTTTAATAATAGCTTCAAATTTCTGAAGTCTTAATAGCAACAACTTGTGTTCAATGCCTTTCATCCTGGAGGAACCCAAAAAAATTTACAAGTGACTTAGCAAACTATACAACAATATTCACCCCCTCATTCCCCTTGAGGTTGAAAACTGACTGCAATTGGCAATCTTTCCCTTTCGGTATCCAATGATCCATGGCTATTTCTCTAGGCCATTGCTTTTATATCTTTGTTTTGCTTTAATAGCAAATTTGATAGCATGGGAATAAAGGCAGCTCTTTTCTCAAGGACAGCTGCATGGATATAATCAATTTTGGGGGGTCAAGAAAGGAAAAAAGAGAAGTTTCTTTTCCCTCCAACACAAAAAATACCAGTTTTGCTTTCCAAAATGAGAGGGGAGTGAAGGGTAACAACAAAACCAAAAGAAACTCACTTGAAGAAAACATAGAATATTTCATTTGCTGTGAATTAAAATATTATCTTAATGTTTTTTTATGACTGAAGCTGACTCAACTGTAAGAAAAATCAGATTTAATTTGGTAAATGGAAATGAAACTTTTTATCTTTCAAAATTCGGTTTTTCTTTCAGACACAGCTTCAAGAAAATAAGAAAATTCATGTCACCTGGTGCTTTTCTTTGCCTGAAACTCAAAGCAGTGCCTAGACACAGCCTAAGGAGAGGACAAGTACTCCTGTTCCTGCTGTCTGTTCTTCTCTAGCCACCCAAACTAGCAGCAAATTGTACTATATGTCTACATACAGGCACACATTTTGATCTCTGGCAGTTTCCTCTTAGTATAACATCTGAGTGGGTCAAAGATGCCCACATTTTCTCCCCTTGCTACAAACAGGACTGATGGAAATTACATTCTTCAGATTAATTCTTCTGGCAAACTTACAAGAGACTGCAAAATACCTTAAAGGCCTGTTGGATCACCAGATATTGAACTCAAGAGATGCTCCTCATGCTTCTGGAATAGAGCTGATGAAAGGTAACTGACCTATAAAGTGAAAAGGAAAATCCTGTCCCCATTCCTCCTTAAAAAACAAAACAAAACAAAACCAACAAACAAAACCAGAAAAAGAAGTATTGAATTTAATTCAGACATGTTAAGCAGCGTAGATGGGCTCCTACTGTGGACTTTGTGTAATGGCATATTATAAAAATATTATTAGAAGGACAAATTTAGGCACAGCAGAAGGAGAAGAGGGAACAACACCCTGAAACCTTGAAAGATAAATCAGCTTCTTTAGGAGGGAGATTTTAAGCCTCCCCTTACACATTTCTTTAGAGTTTTGGATCTTTTCCTCTACTGATTG
The DNA here is from genome assembly GCA_013397375.1 of Toxostoma redivivum. Lineage (NCBI taxonomy): Eukaryota > Metazoa > Chordata > Aves > Passeriformes > Mimidae > Toxostoma > Toxostoma redivivum. Next base: position 2,956,286 of record VXBI01001279.1, read on the forward strand.
GGCCGTTTAGAGCAACAGGGAAAAAAAGCAACAGGAAAAAAAAGCAAAAAGCCCACCCTAGTTTCTTTGAGTGAAACATCCTTTTCTGAATGCAGCCTACTGAGACCTCAGCTATAGGGCAGTAGGAGCAGGAGAGAGATTCAAAGAGATTCTTCGCAAAAAGATCTTACTCAGACTTTGTTCCTGTTTTCTATTGACACAGAGCTAAAAAGAAGAGATTCAATTTTAAGTGGGATCACCAACAAAAAACATAAGCTAAGAATATAGAAAATGTGCATCAGCTGCTGAAAAGCACATAGAGACTCCTTTTTACTTCAATCACTGTTCCTTCATTTCAAATCTGATGCAGAGACCAGGGAAGCTCCACTAGTTAAAGCTTTAGGTAGCCAGCTTCAGACACCTGCCTTTGTTTTCACAGATGGCAAATATCAAAAGGCAAATCAGCAGTAGTTAGAGGATTAAACACAAATCTTAAGACACTGAGTAATCACTGAAATCCCAAATCACAGGTAATTCAGAAAAATCTGAGTTTCATTTCATCAGTCCCTGTATTTATCACCTCAAAAATAACAGTTATGCTAATTAATTGCTTTCAGCTGCAAAATGTGTTAAGTGAACTTTTCCTGAAGTGCTGCATTTCAGAAATTAGGATGTCTACTGTGCACAGGGCTAAACCTGGTCTGGTTACAAAGCATGGTGTTACACAAAACCTCTTGTTTCTCTTGAGCTTTTGTCTCACTAGCAAAGAGATTTTGGTGTGTGTTTCAAGTTGACTTGTTAACGGAATTAAGCCTATCTTTTTTTAACTTCTGTGACTTGAGAAAAAACAGATCATTATTTTTTTCCCACTGAAGTTAGGAACAGAGAACTTGGGTGGATTGCCTGGGTTACCAAGTCCTGTCTCCACAATTGCAGCAGCTCTTCAATAGCTTTTTACTTAGGGGGACTACAAATCTTTTACTTCTGATGTTCCCACACAGCACAGGCTGCAGGATTCTCCCAGTGCACAGCAAAGTGGAGATTGTAGGAAAGGCTAGGAAGCTGCAACAGCAGATAACAAAAGCCATGAAGGACATTGCAAAAGTCCTGTTCTAAAAAAGAAATTTGGCGTATGATACTTGGAAAATAGATCTTGTCCTTTTCTACAGAGGAGAGTAAAAGCAGATTTGAGCTGGGGAAAAATTCACCTCTCTTCCCAGTCCCAGCAACTTGATTAACTGTAAGCATCTGAGCCAGACACACCCAAAGCACAATGAGACTGATACAAACAGAGCATGTACATGTGCCCAGGAATGTTCTCTGGCACTGAAATCAACTGGCATTGAAATCAACTGGCACCAAACAACTGAACTGCTGCCTCTTTCAGACCCCCAAAATAGGCTGGCTACCTGAAAACTGCCTTCTGTGAAAGGTTTCTGGATCAGCCTCTGAACAACACCTGGAAGTAAATTTTGGAGAGTATTAGCTGGCATGGACAGTATGCTGACAGGGATATCATGCAATGTGTTATACCATAGAGCAGTGTAAGAATATGGGCAATCACATTCCAGTGCCTGAAAATATTTCTACTCATTCTTTACTTTTCTGGTATAAACATGGTGTAAGTCTCTTGAAAACCTTTGAACAGTTTTAGTTATGCACCTTATTTAATTTTGTGCAACATATTAGTAGAATTTCTTTTTTCATTAAACCTGCTCATCGTCAGTACTTGAGGTTAGAGATCCAAGCTGTTATTACTCAGTATATAGGTTTTGTGGCAATGCTTGTGTGTGGCCCATAGTATTAGCCACTAAACATAAACACCAGTAATCATAACAGATTTTCACTCAGTGGCTATTTTGTAATATTTATGTAAAATTTCATTGACCTATAAAATGTTTCTCACTAAGTAAAATTAATACCCTTGAATAGGCAGGAAGTAGAGCCCAAACAGAATTGAAGAAAAAAAGCCAGCCAAGTCATTCAGGCACCTCTCTCTAGTAAACACCAACCAGTTCCATGTGATTTGGCCAACTTCAAATACTTAACATAACTCAAATAGGACAACTATGAATTTGGCATTCCTTTGTCAATCCCATGCCCCAGAAGACTTCAGCAAAGCCATTTTCAGACTCTGTGTTCTGGTCCATATGTCTTATCTTTGTTTTGACTCAAAGACTTTGGTACCTTCAAACTTTTAGTATATACCACAATTAGCAAAAGAAGAATTCTTGCCTAGAGACTTGACATTGTCAGAGTACCAACAGCAATAGCTGCCAAAAAAGCCTGGAGGTACCAGCATGGGAGTTCCCCAAGAAATGGAACAAATAGGCTGGTGGGTGCTAAACTCAAATAAATGACATTTGATCCCTTCCAGGTGCGTGTCCTCTACCTGTAAATTCTCCTGATAACAATTTCATTTCCCCCATCTCAAGTCCTCACAGTACTTTCAAATTGTTATGTCCTTGAAGTCCACCACTTCTACAAGGTCACCCTTATGTCTGTTAACTATTCCATATACCTTCATCTTCCTTCCATGCTCTTCTATTACCAGGGGAAAAAATATCAATGTATCATGGCATGTACCAGCTGATTAGTTAGGTAAAAAATGGAGAAAACAACACACCACACAAATATACACACACACATATGATAACTACTGAACAGTATTGCAACCTCCTTTCATAACAGGAACTTTTATTACGGTCTTAGGTATACGCAATGACAAATTTTCACTAAAACTTGATGTAACTTTTCTCTGAAATCTCCACCTCTGACAAATTTCAGCTACGCTAAATACAGCTAGGCTAATAGCTTAAAACTATTGTGAGAATATAAAGGTGAAAAGGCAGACAAGCAGAGCAAAAACATTAAAAATTTGCTCCTTTATGGTTTTTTATTCCAGAGCTTTTTGAGATTCTAAATATAATATTTTTGTCAGAAATTCAGCAAGTAACTAGGAAACGATTAGAAGAAAAGTGACTACCAGATATTGTTCACGAAGTCTCCAAGCAGTCTGTGTGTGTCTGTGTGCTTGTATGCATTCCCACCCACTGAGGGACACCTGTCTGATGAGCTGTGTTCAACCCCGTGTCCAATGAAAATTGCAGATGCCTGAAAAAAGACAAGCTCCAGCAGATCCCTCTCTTTTTTGCTACTCTCTCTGTCTTCACTTAATTCTGGATGCAGCCTCCTGTTACATATTTTTGGTTATCAATTACAAACAGAAGTCCATTTATTTTCTGGAAAGAAAAATATTTTAGATGCAACGAGGAAGTTGCTAGTTGGGGTTAAACCACAGAGTTGTCTCTTATGAAGTTGTGTACATAAGCTGCCAGAACAATCAGTTCTGCAATTCTAATGCTTGTAACTAGGGTTATAATGAATTTTGATTTAAATCTGGGAAGGAGGTTAATGTTGTAACTCTAACTCTGGAAGACATCAATGAAGTTGTCTTTGCCTGAGGTTCAGTCTGAGGTCTTGAAGATGCCCTGTGACACATGAACTAAAACAAGGTCCTTCATGATCACCCAGGAGGCAGTCATAATATAATATAATATAATATANTATGTTATTCCTCAATAGTAATTCCAATTTGATTCAAGTATTTATATCTAGATATCTTGGCCTTTATCCTTGGAACACTTTACAACTGTTGTACTCCATATCATTTCCTTGAAGAAACATAAATAACTCGCTGTACATTAGGTTGTGAAAAAAGAGGTCCAATTGTAATGTTTTTCACCCATTTAAAGATTTATTTTCATAGAGCCTCCACAAATTTTCCTAGCTGTTAGAAGACAACATAACTGGGAAATCTTGTCCTGAACTCATAGCAGCACACCACTGTAGTCATCCAAGTGATGTAACAGAAGAGATAAAACTGACATCTGCAACCATTTACCATACAGTTTATCACCATGCCCAGACTATTGTTTAGTTTTGCACAAGAGGTACCACTTCTCTCTTCCTCTGGTGCTAGAAGAGCTCTGTAATAAAGAAAGCTGGAGTATGCTGCTTTGGGAGGTATATAACTGTTTTTCACAACCAGGCACAGCACAGCAATTGTCTTTCAGCCTCAGAATGAGGAACTCAGTTTTCCTTTGCCTTTTTTCAGCCTATCTCAAGATCACAGCAAAAATGTGAAGTTTCTTTTATATCCCCCCAAACTTCTCTAGGGCAAACTGGGGTGGTGTCATATCTGTCCTTAAGGCCGGCCCACAAGAGCTTGTCACCATTGATGGCTTGTTCCTCCTGTGTGCAAACAGCACAAGGAACACATAAAATAGCAGTCTTTGAAAAACATTTTGTATTTTCCCAGTGAACAGTAGCAGGCTGCAGTAAAGTCAGGAGCCTCCCACCATCCCAGCTTTCTGCAAGGGTCTTTCAGCAGCAGACAGTGTTGACATGCAGGCTGGGCTGGAACCTGCTTGCTACAGAGCAGTTTCACACAGACTGATCAGTTAGTTGTGCTTCATAAAACAGAGCTGCTTGTAAGATCTGGTTATATTCCTTCCATCAAAACTGTTCTTGTTCCCTCTGTGAGCAAATTGAAGGTTTGCCTCAATGGAAAACTGGATTGTGAAGGAATCATTTGCTTTTCATAGAGAATACCAACTTTTGCCAGTCATTGCAAGCCTGCCATAAGGACATTTTCAGTGGACAGCCACAGCTTCCAATCAAAACAATATATTTCCACATTACTTAAATGAAACATTTAATTTCATTTGCTTTATTAAATTCAGCCACTGCCTCTTCATGGTGTCTTATGAAAATTGTGGTTTGACAGTTTCACACCTCACTCTCCCCTTTCCAATAGACTCTCTGTCTATGGCCAAAGCTGTGCCAAGACAAAAAACTGCACGCCCCCTAGGAGAGACAAGGTATTGATAAAGGGCCTCACCCTGAGGAAGACCAAGTTTAGTTTCTAAAATTTTGCATATTTTCTGGATGCATCCAAACCAGCTACTGATGTGACGTCATCAGCAGCAAAGTTGAGATGAAGGCTCTGTCTTGTTATCTGCCAAGCCCTAAGCTGCTCAGGAAGGTCCTGATTTTAGAGCACAGGTAGAAATCTCCTTGGAGAAGCTTCAGCAGGCAATACCTTCACAGCCCAAAGATGTCGCAGTTCCTGCTCTGTGTGAAAAACTGGGAGAGTGGAAGGGAAACTGATACTAAAAACTAAAGGAGAAAAAAAGAATGCTTCTGGTAAGATGTTCACAGCTTTACAATCCAAATATTTCTTCCTTCTTTGACAAACGCCAAGCTCATGGGACTTGCCATTGGTGGGCGTTGCTTTCTTTGCACTCACTGCTGTACTGATTAGATGCTAATAAAATGAGTCATGATGTGCATCTTTATTGAGTGGTTCAGTTGCAGTCCTCCTTACTACACCCCTCCCACCAGAAGAGAGCAGGATATGCCAAGGGTTTCACTTTGTTTTTCAGGTTCATAGGGGGTAGGAGGGTTCCTTCTCTGAAACAAAACTCTGCTCACTCCCCTGAAAAAAAAATAATCCCCCTTCTCTGATCCAATTTTCTGCTGATTTTTGGCTCAGTTCCTTGTTCCATTTGGAAGCCATATTGCAGTGTGAGCAAGGAAACAGCCAATAAACAGGGGCTCTGGTATTTGCTTTTCTGGAAGTCCCAGGCAAGACCCGTAGCTAAAGCACTATGATCAGGATCCCAGAAACATCTGCTTTCTTTTCAAAGCTGAAGTATTCTTTTTATTTGAGTTTTTGCCCCCCTCTTTTCCCCCCATATGTACTTTTGTGCTGTGGAGGGAACAGGGGAGGAAGGGGAGCTCTCAACTATAGAGGCAGGGCAGAGTGAAAACTGAACTCTGCAATCTCTAGATAATTATGCCTGGCACCTAAAGGCTAGGGCAGTAATCCTTACATTTCTTTCACACTCCATTGATGGATGGTGTGTTGGGTGTGTGAAGTCTGTTTCCTGTTTCCCATTGCTGTCCAAGTGCTGGAAATGGAGGATGAGTTTATTAAAGCTCAATCCCTCTTAGCAGATTGTCTCGGTTTAA